>VFFE01007692.1:64725-76569 GCA_008921705.1 Burhinus oedicnemus | reverse complement strand
GTGCAGAGCCGAAAGCCTCTGCGCCATGGGGGGAAGGCAGGGAGGGGGGCCACCCCTGGCCCCCCAGGAATGGGGGGGGACACACGACACACAGCCTTGCAGCCTGGGGGACGCGGGGACAGGGGGCTCAGCTCAGCCCAGGGGACACGGGGAGGGGAACACTCACTCGTTATTTCAGCATGAAGCAGGCGCAGGCAGGGGCGCAGGCAGGGGCGCAGGCAGGGGCGCAGGCAGGGGCGCAGGCAGGGGCGCAGGCAGGGGCGCAGGCAGGGGCGCAGGCAGGGGCGCAGGCAGGGGCGCAGGCAGGGGCAGGGCAGCTGCCTGCAGCCTCCTCCACCGCTGCGGCTGAGCCACCAACACCCCACAACCTACTGGGGAGGGGAGGCACAAAGGGTCTGTCCTCCCCCCTCAGAGATCCCCAATCCAGGCAGGAACCGCGGAACAAACTCCAGCAGGATTTCCAGCAGCCATTTCAGGGGACAAAACACCCCCCCTCCCCTTACCCCCCCCCAGCAAGCCAGGAAAACAGAGCCCTCCACCCCAGACCTTTATTCATTCAACAAGTTCACAAGGTTTTGAGTTTTCTTCATTTTTAATTGGGTTCAAACACAACAAACTTCTCACAGAAAGGGGAGACACCGGGTGCGTTCCTCCCTGTCTTTACCGGCCGGGAGCAGGGAGGGGGGGGCACGTCGGCTCCTTCAGCCTGGTTCTGGAGGGCTGGGAGAGCCCCGAAACGGCCACAGGCTCTCGGCTTCAGCATCGCCTCCTCAAACCCCTTCAACCCCAGAAGCGCAAACACCTCTGTGGCCTCGGGGCCTCCTGCAACCCCCCCTGCCCGCTCGCAGGTGACCCTCCGCGGGGGCAGAGGCCACACGCTGCCCGTTACCTGGCCGGGGACGAGCCCCGTTTGTTTCGTACCATCAGAAGAAAGGCCAGCAGGATGCCAAGCCAGCTCGGAGTTTGTCTCGGCCCGGCAACCCCGGTTAAACACACAAATAAGCACCAACGACAACGAGGCTGCTGCCTGGTCAAGGGTTTGGACCTTAGGAAAGAGTTTCAGTCCCAAAAGAGAGCAGGAGAGATGTGGAAGGGGAGAGGGAAGAGAGGAAAACCCAGCGCCCGCTCCAGGTGAGGGGCAGGACTCTGGCTAAGCCTCTCCAGCCCTGCTCGGGTGCTGCCGCAGCTCTCCCAAGGGAGCTCAGCCATTTCTTTTTGCCTTTGGGCCAGCAGAGAGACCGCGGGGCTCCGGCCGAAGGGAAGCACAGCCAGGTTAGTGCCCTCAGCCCGGCGGCGGCTGAAGCTGCTGAGCTGGCAGTCTCGCATCCCCTTCCGCAGGCCCACAGGGCACTTTCTTGCCTGAGCCTGGGCGCAGGCAGGGGAAGAAGCAGTGGGAGAAGCAGCAGGTTCCTTTCTCGGGGCAGTTCTTGGGTAGCGCGGGGTTGCAGCCCTTCCAGGAACCCTCCTGTCCCACCAGCAGCATGCGAGGCTCTGGGCAAGGCCACCAGGGAAGTCACACAGAGAAGTCAGGCACCAGTGTCCTGCGCAGACAAGGCAGGAACCACGCTGTGCTGTGCTATTTCTCCCATTCCCCCTCGAAGACAGAAGCTTATTTTCTCTCTTTCCCACCACACTGTGCTGACAGAGCTTCTGCTCCCATCGCGGTTCCTCCTCCCCACCTAACGCACCACCAGTCGAGATGAAGAGGAGAGAGCTGGCCGGCAGCAGGCAGGGCCAACAGCGATCCCAGTCTGGAATCTCTTCGGGGACACCCCGGCACCGAGGACAACACGAGCAACAGAGGGCAGGGCACCTTCCTCGTGACGGTTGCAAAAATTCACCCTGCAGAGCACGAGGGTGCGGCGCAGCCACGGTAGAGACAGGGATGAATGCAGTTTGGCTCAGGTCCAGGCTGTGAGCGGGTTAACGCACGGTGCTAAGCCAGCACAGGGGTCCCCACCTCGGCAGGCTGCACCTCGCAAGCGCTGCCCATGCTGAAGGTCTGGAAGCGAGTTAGTAGCTTTTTTTTTTTTTTTTGTAAGCCAACAAATTTGGAAGCGTGAAGGTAGTGTTAGTCTGTCCGGGTCACTCTGCACCGGCTGCCTGTGGAAGAGCTGGCATGTTGGGGGGGGACGACACAACGACAGACCGTCAGTGAAGATGGCAGGACGCTGCAGGGTCCCGAGGCGAGCCCTGGCCTCGTGCTTATCTTAAATCCAAGAACAGAGAAAGACAGAAAGTGGGGGTGGGAAAGGGAAAACAAAAGGAGAGGAGGTTCCTTGTGTCTCCTGTTTTCAACCGAGCAGGGCCCGGAGGCTCCAGCCCACCGTCCGTGGGGGATGATCAGCTCTAGTTCTACTTTTGGCTGTTGTAAGCTTTGTGCCTCTGGTTCATAGGGTTTTCCGGAGACTTCATCCACTCCTTCTTGAGCAGCTGCTTGAGCTGGGACAGGCGCATGTTGGGGTTCTCTTGCTTCAGGCGTGGCAGATTGACCTCTTCAAAAGCCGTGAAGGCAGCTTTCATCCGGCGCTCGGGGTGCCGGTCCAGGTCATTGGCAACGCTGCCGGGAGGGAATTCAGAGAGAGACGTGCGTCAGAGACAGCTCCCTGCAGGCACCAGCCACTCGTCCCACTCTGATCCCCTGTCAGTGCAACCAAGTGCATACAGAATAACTTGGGTGATAAAGCAGAAAACCCCGTGATACTTCCCCTACCCACTTCAAATACTCTCCACAGAACAACAGGGCAGGGGACGTGTCCTGTTCTTGCTGTCGAGATAGAAAGTCACAGTCAAAGCATAAAAAGAAGCCAGTTCTGGGGGAGGGAGTGTCTGCAAGAATTTCTTGTAAGCAAAGCGACACCTTCAAAGGAAAGCACCGCTATGACATGGCCACGTACCTGAGGACAGCAATGGCATCTTCAATCGTCCTGGCCTCCACTGATCCTTCCTCCAGTACCCTTCTGTTGATGTTCTCTTCCAAGGGGACCTCCAAGTGAGTCTTCTCCTTCTCCACTGCACAGGGAGGGGGAAAAGGAAGAACCCATAACATCAAATCCAGCCTGGGCAAAACCCTCAGAAGCGGCACGGTCTTTTCCAAAGAGCTGAGAAAACTCAGCCAGAGTTCAGTCCCAGTCCTGAAGACAAGAGTGCCTGCTCTGCTGCCCTGTTTCTCCACCTCAAGGTGACAGGAGGTTTCTTTTTCCCCCATTTGGGTGGTTGACACAGACACAGCAAAGCATGCAGCACACAATAGCTGCAGGCAGCTCTTGCCTTCCAAACGCCTTGTCCTTCAGTGACAGTAGGTGAAAAAGAAACAGCCCCCCTTCCCCCTTCCCAGCACCCCCCGGCTCTCACGGCCTTTCTGTGGTACCACCAAACCTGTATCTGCATTCTCCTTCTGCTGCTGGTCTTTTCTGATAGTCTCCTCGATCTGGGCCCTGGTGACTTTGCCCGGAGTGACCTGCTTGGGCGACTTCCCTTTCAGCTTCGAGTCTTCCTCCTCCAGCAGGCGCTGCAGCTCCTTCTTGCGCTCCAGCTGCTCCAGCCGCCGCTTCTCCCTCTCTTCCTGGAAGGGAGAAAGGACCAGGTCACCTCCACCCTTACGCCTTCGACCACCCTCCGCAGCAGTAGAGGCAGAGGGATCAAACTATCTCTTACAGGAGCAGGGAACCCCGCTTGAACAGCAACAGGCACCTCACTGCTGTAGCTAACGCAGCACTGACCTCACCTCCTCAGAAGAGATGTTGGCAGGTTCCCCCGACCTCCAGTGAGACAGCGAGGGCCTGGCCCGTCCCTTCGGAATAATAATTCCCATCCCTGCCCCATCTGCAACCACGCGCTGGCTCCCTGTGATGTCAGTACTGCGAAACACAACCCCGCTGTCCAGAAGGAGCGGGAGGTACCAGCCAGGACTGCTGACAATCAGATTAAGTTTTCCACTTTAATTTTAATAAGTGGTCGGAGGTTGAAAGTTCAGCAGTTGTTCGAGACAAACCAGTCAAGAGGCTGAATTTGTCCTCAGGCCTGGCTCATGCTCTTCCTAAGAGCCAGGGCAGGCGGTTAGACCAAATCCAACAAGCAATGCAGCTCTTGTGGTAATTTTAAAGTGCTTCTCAAGGGGTTTAAGAGCCACTTTGCCCTCCAAGGCCCAGGGAAGAGGGTGACAAGACCATGCAACAGGCCCTTAAGGGGCTTTCAGCTCTTCGGCTTCGAGGTTGTTTTTTTTTTTTCCCTCCTCTCCCAAAGCCTGTAAGGTCTGGCAAAAAGAAAGAAACAACAAGTGAACATCTCTCTCTGGGGCAGCATCACATGCTGCAAAGCACTTCGTATTTAGGTTAGTTACATGGACACTTAATTATGGCTCTCATCCATTATTCACAGGGATGGCACAACGAACTGATCGAGCATTAACGGAGCAGGTTTGCTCAAAGGCAGCTGCACAGCAAAACCACCCCAGCAGTAACGCAACTTGCTGTCTTCATCAGTGCTTAAGGAGCAGGAGCAGAATTACGCACGTTGGGGTAGGGCCCACTTCGGAGACGGCAAGCAAGGCTGGGGTTTGAGACTATTAAACAAAAAAACCCCGTAAGTCACGCCACGGCTCAAGAGGTTAAAGAAAAACCCATCAAAACACAGAATCAAAGCCCACAAATATTGAATCAAAACACACCCTCGGGCTGCTGCAGCTTCTGTCAAGCACAGCAAGGACCAGGCCTTTCAACCCAGCTGGGAAGGGAAGGGAAGGAAAACCTCCCCTACCTCCACTCCGAGCAGCTGGGGCCAAGGATGGGAAAAAAGCCATTAGAGGGATGAAGCCTTTATTACAACTGGCAGTCTTCAAATTCTTGGTCATTAAGCGCTTAGTGCCAGTGCCTTGAGACACAATGCCCCGGCAACTGGACCGTGCACGATTTCAAAGTGCAAACTCATTTATTTAAGACATCGGCTTTCCCTGCCCACTGCTTTCCTGTCAGACCTCTCCCTCTTCTAGTAAAGGTTGAGTAAACAAATGTACTCGGTCTCCCAGATTAGGAGGGATTTTGGCCGCACCTGGAACAGGAAGGGTGTCATGAGAGGAGGGGGGAGACTGTCTTATCCCCTTAAAAATTTATACACAGGGGTATGCCCGAGCAAGAGCAGCCACGGTGCTTCACCCACCCCCACTCAGCACAGCGCAGGACAGCTCTGACTCCAGGTGGGAACTCCAGCTCGGCCACCAGCCTCTGCTTGAGCATCAGGCAGTTTTAAGGAAGAACGCAGGAGAAACCCCAAAACGGAAGAGATTAACGTGCCAAAACAGAAGGAGGGCCACAGAAATCACTGAGGGTCCAGCAGTCAGAGAGAGTAAGCCATTTAATGAGATGTAAAGCGCAGGCAAGAGAAGCAGCACTGCGTGTTCGGGACACCAGTATCACGCAAAGAAACCGTCCCCTGACTGCTCGTCCCAACTCTGAAGCTCAGGGGTGACTGAAGGAGGTCACCCAGAGAAGGTGCTGGCATGGTGAGCACCTCATCGAGGCTGCAGGCGTGGTTGTGGCTTGAATAATTCAGGAGACAGATAAGGAGCGGATACACAAGTACTAATGACCTAAGGAAAGGGAGCAAGACGTTTCAGAACAGAAATGTTATTTAGAGAAGATTATCTTTTACCCCTGCTTGTTACAGGAAGGGGACTGTCCTACAAGGCAGCTAGCTCAGCAGCCTGTCTCCCATCACACAGCCCAGCTGGGACGACCACACGTCTGACAGAGCAGAAATTCAAGGGTAATGCTCTGCTGCTGATAGCTCCTTTCAAACAAACAAAACTCTCCAAAGAGGACACATCCACTTAACGAAGGGGAAACAGAGGCGCGAGCAGGGTGCAGAGCCTTCCTCCTGCACTGGGGGCTGCAGGGGACCTCCAGTTACTCCTGCCCCCCAGCTGCCGGGGTAAGCTACTCCCTGCTCTCTGGCATTTACAATTGAGTTTCTATTTGCGGAAAGTAAATAAGCTGGCACTGTTGCTAATTTGTCACAAGACCTGCAAAATCTACATGCTCAGGTTTCCCCAGTGGCCCGTCACGTCCAGGTCTGCTCTGCACCTTCCGCGGTGCTCAAAAGCAGCCGCCCTGCGCCGCCTGCTCGCTGATCCCGAAGCCCAAGGGACCCGAAGCTGTCATTTTTGAAGACTTTTCTCAGGTTGGGCCAACCAAACTAATCCTTTATGAATCAGCTTAAATGTCCTGATGAAAGAGAGGCTTGGATTTGTCTAAGTGAAACGTACCACAAAGCTATTAGAAAACTGGAAAGGAAATGAATAATTTTCTCCCTTAACATTGCCGCAATCCGCAGGGCACTGGGAGGAGCAGGGGGTGAGATTTCTTTAGCTGGACACTTCTGTTCCCCAAGGATTTGTGTGTTAAAATGCAAGTTTTCAGCCTTGCAGAGAACTGCCTGAGCAAGGAACAATTCATTAGCTTTCAGAACAGCTTCCCACCTGCTAGACAGGAGGAGAACAAGGTCCCACGCACATGGCTTTGAGAACAACCGGTCAATTGAAGCAGCAGCGCTCCCAATCAACCTCTTAGCGTGAGGCCCCGAGGAAGGCTGGAGAGCGTGCCGCCAGTCTGGCGAAGCACGCCGCTTCTCGCACAGCAGAAGGGCAAAGCAATGCAAAAAATGACGCAGTCAGAAAGCGAGCGGGGCGTAAGTGACCTGGAGTACGTCTAAGTGCTCACCGGGCTCTCTGTGGTACACCAGAGCTTTGAGACGGCATCAAACACGCCCCTTCCATTGCCCACAGGCACTCCAAGCAAGCATCCGAGGGATACTGGAGCCTGCAGAAGTTGGTTCTGGGGTCTGAAAGCCAGCCTGCTGTCGTCAGGTGTCTCTCCACTACATCTCTGTCCCCTGCATTGCTCATTCGAGCCATCAGATTTCAGTATTGCGTACCTGGTACCACGCAGACGTCCTCCAAAGAGGGAAGAACAGTCATTTGACCTGTCTCGCATTTTATCCAAATAAGAGCTGGTGCTCACAGCTGAGTAATTCTGCACTGAATCAGAGGAGAAGGGGGAGAGAAAGTCACCGCTCACCTGCCTGCGATACCACTGCAGCTGGGACCTGTCGGTACGTAAGTCTGCCAGCCCATACACCGTGACCGCAGCTAACGGGAACAAGAAAAGCATAAAACTCGCACCGAAAGAGTCACTGCTCCCTCATGCACTATCTGCACTCTTCTAGCACAAGCACTCGCCCCGCATTTAACTTGAATTTTTCCCCAGACCCTTTGTACACAAGTACAAAGTGTCTCCTCGCTCCCACATCATCCGCACGCTCTCCCTTCACCATTCCCACCAAGGACACTGAGCGAAGCCGTGGGAGAGACCTCCACAGAACGGTGCTGCCGACACCATGCCGGGCAGAGAGAAGGGTGCCAAGGGGCTTTGAGCCGCTGCTGAACAATAAGGAGGAACTGCTTTCCTGGCATACGGGCACTCAGCAAACACAGTCCCAGCAAAATACAGCCTGAATGGGGAGAAGGGTTGGTCCTCCCTCAGCCAGACAGCCCCGGCAGGAGTTTGGGAAGGAGACTGGGAATTTGGCTGCGACCTTCCAGCAGACACCTCGACTCCAGCAGCAGTCCCAGTCAGCAAGATCTTCCTGGGCGTACCCGCAGGGCACAAAGCAGCTAAACCCAAGGTCGCTGGAGAGAAGAAAGTCTGACTCTGGCTGCGAGACCTCTGCCCTTGACGGATACTCCACTGATCCTTTCTTCCCGTAATGCTCCAGCCAATTTAATGGTTTGTCACCCTTCCAAGCCTGCCTGCGGCTTCACCCAGGACGCACACGTGTCCGTGCCTGTTCCACCACCAGACACACTTTAGCTAATTGCACGGAGAAAAATCACTGTGACCAGGCTGATGAAGAGTGTTGTGCTCTGCGCTGCAGTCTAACTTTGCAGAGGACGAGTGGGAAGGGACAGAAAGGATGAAGACACCCAAAGGTTAAAAGAAAAACAGTTACCTAGGTAAAACTCTGAGTTTTTCCAGCAAGAGGGATGTAGATTCTGTGCTTTCCAGCCGGAGCTCTCCAGGGAAGGTAACAAGCTGTGACTTGTGCTGAAGTGCCAGAGGAGGAATACACACATCGCAGGCTGGTGATATTAGCTCAGATGTTCCTTTATGCATCACAGAGCCACCAAATGAGCATCATCCTCTGTTAGCAGAGGACGGTTGCTCTCAGAGCAGGGGCGGCATTTAAAGAAACCCCAAAACACAGCTAAAGCAAACAACAGGACAGTCGTCTGGTGACAGTGAATCTCGTGACAGCAGGCACAGCATTTTGAACGTTAAGCTTCCCTACACTTCACGTATCAGTGTTGATGTGCATCGGTGCCCCATCAGCGGGACCACTAGATTGACAGGCAGAGCCACCAAACCCCGGAACAGAAACAGAGCTCTGCGCTTTCAGTTATTTCACTGAGGCTCCAGTAGTCATCTGCGGGGAAAAAGGGATTAAAAGAGGAGCACGGGGTTCAGTCTCAGCATGTCCCAAAGGCTTTCAGCCACTACTGCCTGCTGGCAGTGCAGGAATTCAGAGGTGCTGCACGAGTGCCCTGCAGTGCTGTTAATGTGTTACTGCCATCACCCGGAGAGCCGGGGAAGAGCTGTAAGAGCTGCTCAGCGCTGACTGCGAGGTGCTGAGAGCATCCTCCTACACAAGCCGCCATCCCCTCCTCTGGGTGCTGTAGCTGAGAGCCACACGAGTCCCTCCCGCAGCATATGGCCATGGCCAGCAGCGCTATTTCCATGCCAGCACCACCCGCGAAACAGCTACTTCTCCGGGGAAGTTTGACTCCTGTGAACGGTTTGGTTTCTGTCCTCTCTAGGATGAGGATGGAAAATCATTTACAATCTGAGTCACACATCCCTTCCTTGCCAGGATGTGATGGGGCACAGGCAGCTGCTTCCACTCTCCGTGGGGATATTCCAGCTCGATGGCACTGGAGAAGCAGACAAGGAAGGTTTCACTGATTCATTTTGCCCCAGCGACCCACTCATTCCTGTCCCATGGCCATTTGCTCACCCTCACAAAGCCCCGGCCTTTGCTTAGGTTGTGGCAGTGCCTGCGTGAGGCTCCGGCGGCAGGAAGAGCCCCGGCGCAGGTACAGTTGGAGACGGAGCCTTTCTGGCAGGACAGCTCCCCAGCTGACGGAGACTTGGTGCTGTGAGCTGCCAGGTCACCAGCAGGGTTTGTGGGAAGCAAACGCACTAAAACACAGCATTCAGGTGAGATTCAGACCTAGAGACTACGGCTATGCTGACGCAGGGACACGGGCTGGCTGAGGTGCCAAGTGGAAACCGCCTCACCCCAGTCTGATGCTCTGGGATGGACCCTGGTTTTCCAGTTAGCAATTCCAGCTCATGACACGGCTCCCCTCTCCAGACTCCCATGCCCCTTGCCTGCAGGAGGTTGTTTCGGAAGCCCAGTCAAATAGGTCACTGTTGGCAAAATCTTAAGTAGATCAATAATAAGTCCTTGTTCCAGGAAGTAATTAGGCAGCATTACAGGATTGCCTGGGGGAACAGCACACAGGACTCCAAATTCCAAACGTCAAGACACATATTAGGGGTGAACTCACGCAGATGTACACAGCACATGGCTATCAAGGTCACAGGGACGCGCTGGCTTCCTGCCTGCCCGGCCAGTGTGCTTGAGTACCGACACACAAAGTTCAGTAAGCACCGAATTCACAGAGCAGCACAAACCCAGTAACCCCATAAATCCCATTTACGTTGTCAATAGAAGCCCTGTCTGGTTAGCACGAGGGTAAAGAAATCATTTCAGAAGAGGTAGCTAAGTTATCACCAACAATTGTTTCTAGAAAAATCCACAGAACCAGAAGGTAGATTTGTCTAACGCTGATGCAGGACAATGTCAAAAACCAAATAACCCAGAAATGAGCACTAAAGTGCTCTGGGTATTGAACACTGAGACAAATGTGCACCCAGGGCGGAGCAAGCTGGTAAGAGCAAACCAGAGAGAATCTTTTGAGAGAGACACGTCCCGATGTGTGGCACACCAAGTTAGGAAGGAAAAAAACCCCCAACTTTGCAACCCTTAACCCTGCTGATTTCTTTTTCCTTCTACCCAAAAAAAAAATCAAAGAAAAGTTAAGAAAGGAAAAGAAAGAAAAAAAAAGCTAAAGAAGCGCTTGTCAAAAATCAAGCCCTGCAGCAGAGTTCCTGATCTTTTACTTAATTCAATTTTAAATGATTCCAACAATAAAGCTTTTACTGCCTCCCTCGGGAAGTCAGCTCTAAGATCCACCAGATTTCTGAATTACACATCAAAGCTTACAGTTACTCCCACACTCGGCTTCTTTTAGCTCCCAGAGAAGCCACTTGTTCCAGCTCTTCTGCCCAAAACTAAGCACAGGACAACTTGTGGAGAAACAGCTACAGCTGGGGGACAGAGGAGGAGAAGCGACCCTTTCTGAGCAAGCCTGGATCTCACAGGCTTAGCAAAGGACCAGCTAGAAGCCACCCTTCTACCTGACTAGCCATTCACCTTCCTTTGTTCCTTCCTCATCACGTGTTTGTCTTCATCCTTCCAGTAGGCATCTTCCAGCTCCTGCTGACGTTTGGCATCGGCTGCTGCCTTTGCCTCAGCTTTCCTCGCGCGGGCAGCAGCCGACTTGGTATTTTCACCTTGGAACTTCTTGGGCATCACTCAAGGTGCTCTGCAGAAAAGAAAAGAGGTTCAGATCCTTGCCCTGGACAGGATCTTGGATTCACTGTCACCCGGGGAAGCAGGAACAGCTGCAGTCCACACCACGAAAACCCCCTTTTCTTATTGCCTCACACTATTTCGAGATCCTGGGCAGAACAGATCTAGTAATCTCCCACCTGACCCAGGAGGAACTCTGCTCACTCCGCCCCAGATCCTCAGCAGGGGACGGTCCCTCCCGCCTATTTACTGTGTTGCAACGACACGCCAAATCGAGCTGCTGGGTTCGCACGACTGCCCTGCAAGCCAAAACACTCTCTGCTGCTGAGTCAAAACGAAGCTGGGTACTTTCATTCTGTACCGGCAGGCTCCGAGGGGAATTCGCTGCTGCCAGCAGCGCAGGATGAAGCAGCACAAGTGCTGTATCGCACCTTCTGACTATCTGTACAGAAATGCAGCCCCGTGGCCCCATTTAACTTGGACAAATGACCACGCAGATGTGCTGTATTAACTTCCCCTGTATTGTCAGGGTAGGAAAAGTCCTAAAGCCAAGCGCAACGGGAGCCAGAAAATTAACTGGGCACTAAGAAAGACTCTTCTTCTTAGCCCGCTCCCATGCAGACACCACGCTCTGGATCTTAAATCTTTACTTTTCATGGCAGGTAACTTTGCTAAACCAGAAACAACAGAGAAGGGCTGCTGTTTAGGGCTGGCTGCTCGAGTCCCAGGCATTTCAAAGCCTAGGCTGGATTAAACCCATTCTCCTCCCCCATCCGTGCTCTGGCCCTTCCTGAAGGGCACGCTCTGGGCTGGGCTGCGGAACAGCACAACCAGGCGTGGGAGGGCGAGGGACATCTCACTCGCTCCAGGGGCTGCTCCCACTGCCGAAGGGGCCCGGCCCTGCTCCAGGTCCTGCACCCACAGCCAGCCTGCCCCGAGCTGCCCGAGCCGGGGGCCGGCTGTCACCCGCCCAGGCCAGACCCCCGCCCCGTGCCAGCGTCCCCAGCACCCCGCCTCGCCTTGGGGCCCGACAGAGCCCTCCTCCTATCCCACGACAGAGCCTCTCTCCCCCATCCCACGACAGAGCCCCTCTCCCCCATCCCACGACAGAGCCCCTCTCCCCCATCCCACGAC
>VFFE01007691.1:371520-387666 GCA_008921705.1 Burhinus oedicnemus | reverse complement strand
GACTTGTGCACTGCGAACCATTGGCTGCTGCCTGGCCAGGCAGCCTGGGCGGCTGCTGCGAGCCGGGCGGGCTGTGTGACAGGTTGGTGGGAATTGGGTTCGAGTTGCATCGTTTTCAAATTGCACACAGCAAAAATAGCATTTGATGGGAGCCCAGATGGCAACTAGAGGGTTAATTTTTGAACTTCAGGTATGTTCCTCAAGAGAAGAAAATTAAAAAAAAAAAAAATAAAAAAAAGAAGAGAAATAAACCACTATTTTTTCAGTAAGCTTTTTTTTTTTCTGTAAACGATTTACAAATAAATCTGATATGATGGTGCTGTACCAAAGCCTTATATGAAACTTAATCCGCGCTCTATATAATCTCTCTGTATCTGTATTGTTGCTCTTGGCCTCTGTGCTCACCAAGGCCGGTAAAATGCCAGCAGGAGGGACCAGAGACGGTGTGCTCCGTATCGGCATCCCCGGGAACGGCTGGGCTCCTGCTCCAGCACCGCCGGGGAGGGGAAGCCAAATTTCAGCATCGCTCCCCAGGTGTGCGATGAGGGGCACAAGTAGGGGATCCCTCACCCCAAACTCTCCTTCCGACTGGGTGCTAGCCTGCCCTCGGCAGGTAACTGAGACCTCGCCGGGAGCGCTGCCCGCTCCTCCTGGCCCCCTCCACTGCAGGCAGCGGCTGGGCAAACTCAGAGCTCATCTCTAAGGGGATAACGACCCCCTGAGCCCCCTCAGCCAGGGGGGGGTGGGTTTTTTTTACATCTTCCAGCTCAGCCCGACCTCTGCAGCGCTTGGCCAAGGCAGACCTATCCTGGCTCTCGCCCTGCGAGCCCTGGCCCTTCCCCTCCCCGTCCTCCCTGGGGACGGCCGGGAGCTGGGTCTGCTTTGATAGATCTAAGCAATAATCCCACTCTGCCAAGAAAGTTGGTTCCCTTTGGCTCTTGGACTGTTGTCTGTTAACAAGTAAATGCTAATAAGCCAACAAAAATTGGAAGAAATGAGAGTTTGAAGCCCTGCCTTACTGGGAGTAGCTGGTCCCTTGGTCTCTGCCTGTTGGGATTTTAAGGCCTGCTGAGTACTTAACAATTTATTGCCGGTAACATTGCATGTTCATAGATTGACTTTTTGGGTTGGTTTTTTTTTTTTTTTTTTAATTTTAATGTACCCACTGTAAGAAATTCTGGCAGTGTTGCAATGTTACATACAACTAGCCATGCTGTAGGAGAATGATGGGTTTTGGAATTGATTAACTTGCTCCTCATGTAACATTACCCTGCTTCAGAAATGTTTTGTATTTTGATATAAATAAACATTTGCTAAAAAAAAAAAATAAAAAAAATAAAAAAAGGACTTGCCAATGTCATTGATTTGGGTTGGGGGGGGCTGTGGGGAGGAGTTGGGCTGCCCCAGGGATGTTTGCAGAGAGGCTGCTTCTCCCTTGGGATGTGGGAGGATGCTGGGCTTTTCTTTGCCCGGAGCATCCAATGGGGTGTTATGGGGTGCCCTCCCATGCCTCAAGGTGCCCCAAGGTGGGTCTTCCCGCTGGGTTTCTGTGAGCTCCACAGCCACATGAGGCTTCATGCTGGGTCTCTCCAGCCTTCAATAACACTTCTTGCTCTCTGCTGTTCCATTCGGCCACGCTGACAGGAGGGTTTACAAAAAAGCCTGTGCACGCTGCACCCTGTGTCCCCCAGCCCTGTAGCTGGGTGCCACGGTCTTGGCTCGCGTGGGTGCCCTGAACTGGGCTTTGCTCCCTTGGGATTTGCTCTCCGCAGCCCTCCCTTGTCCCCATCGCTCGGGGACACGGGTGCTGCGGCACCAGTTCCATCTCCGACTCAATAATGCTGGAGGCACTGGTGGTGCTACCAACGGGCACCCAGGATGATCGTTTCCACGTGGCTGGCATACATCATGGCACGGAAAGGCATCGGTGCTCCCTTCCCCTCTGCTGGTGCCCCAGTAAGTGGTGGGGTGGGGAAGGGGCTTTGCTGGTGGCACTAGGGGCTTTGCAGCAGGTTTCTCCCCCCACCAAGTGCTGGCTGGGACAAGGGCTCAGTGGCCACCTCTCTTCCAGGGTATCCCTGCGGTGAAGGTGGGAACGGTTTCACTGATGGAGCAGTGGCAGCGCAAGGTGAGGCTGAGGCGCACGAATGCCGATGCCAACCCGGGGGAGCCCAGGATTTAAATCCAGGGATTTTTTCCCAGGGTTTCATGGCAAGGCAGGCTTGGGGGTCAGGATGCAACACGCAGTCCTCCTGCCGGGGTTCCATCGGTTGATGGTGGCTTTGCAGGTCAAAGATAGGACCTCCAGGTTCTTCAGGTGGATGCTGGCTGGTGTGGTGGCACAGCGGGCAGACTCCGTATCAGCTCCTCCGGCGTGCCTGGTGGCAAGCAGGACAGACCCACAGGTTGGGATGCGTGGGCTGAGCGTGGCTGTGCCCCACATGTCTGGGAGCTCAGCAAAGTGCAGCTGGGAGGTGATGGGGCTGGAGGGGGTCCTAGGGGATGAGAAATCTTCCCATTTGCACCCTCGGAGGTACACAGCTTCAGTCACCCTGTGTCCATGCCATGACCAGGGTCTGTCCACCCCATGGCTCCTCATGCCAAGGCCCTGAACACCTCGTCCCCCTTGGCTTTTGGCAGGATAACGTGGCTCTCACTGAGCACCCACTGCAACGGTCACTCAGCCACTCCTTCCTGGAGGACAGGACCACGATCCAGCTCTTGAGGCGGAGGTAAAGCTCCACAGTGCCCACCAGGACTGGTTGGGGATGGGGTGGGATGTGCCACCACCCTGGGCTGGGGAGCTCGGCAGTGGTGGCTGCAGCACCTGAGGGGACCGGCATGGTTCTTGCAGCCAAACCCGGGTCTGCTGCGTGCTGAGCATGCCGGGGGATGAGGCGGCGCAGGAAGGGCTGGAGCAAATACAAAACTGGTGAGCATGCCCCCCAGCACAGTCTTTGGGGGGCTACCACATTCCCTGGGACTCCCCTCGCCCACACGCCCCATGTGCTTTAGCTTGCCAGCCCTCAGCATGTTGAAGCCCAGGCTCCCGTTTGCCCTGTTCCTGGGAATTAAAGCCCGTGGTCTTCAAACCCCTATCCCCTGCAAGGAGAAAGGGCTGGTGGATCCTGGAGGAACTCCAGCCATTTTGCTGCCTGCCCTGGGGCAGGGGTTCCCGCACAGCCCCCTTGACTTGCTTGCAGCATGTCCCAGCTGGTGTTCCAAGCTGAGCTGGACACCATGCCGGACACTGAGGTGGACACTGATGCCCAGGTCCTGGTGTCAAGAGAGGACTAGGAGGTAAGAGAGCCCTGACTCCGTCCGACGGGGGCAAGGCTGGGCAGTGAGCCAGGTCCCTCGCTCTCTCCTTTGAGACCAGGGATCCTGCCCCATCTGCTGCTGCATCTTCCCTTTCTCGCCCCCCTCTTTTATCCAGCCTGACCTGCTCTCCACTCCCCTTTACCGGCTGCCTTTGAAGGTTTTGGCCACCTTTTCGGCGCTGATTCATCCGGAGGCAGCTGCCCTGCTAATAAAGTCTGTGTATACCCTTGGAGCGTGTGCGTCGTCCAGGACTGTGTGCGGTGTGTGGTGCCGCACTGTCTCCGGCCTTTCCGGTGGCCGTGCCACGAGGTGGCAGTGCCGGCTCGGCAGCTCCCGGAGCTGGTGGAGGCGAGGTGCCAAGGAGAGAGGGAGAAGAGGCTGCCTCAACCACCTCCAGCATCTCTGCCCTCCAGATATCCCCCCCCGTGGGGCTGGGATGGAGGGACTCCTTCTGTCTGTCCCCCTCTTTTCCCTTGAGCCATCCCTGCTGCTCCCTCCCCCAGTGATGGGATCCCCATCGAGTCCCCTCCAGCCTCCCTGCAACGATGGCTTTTAGGGGCTGGCTGCTCTGCAGGAAGGCGTGTGCTGCCCTCGCACCCCTCGGTGTGTTGGGGGTGCAGCATCTTTGGGTGCATCTGGGCATGCGCCATCACCGGGGTGGCGCAGCGCCTTTGGGTACCAGCTCCAGGGCTTCCCAGTCAAACCCTCTCAGTGAGCAGGGATGCAGAGGAAGGCCACTTGCCACATCCCTTGCCCAGCCACCTTTCTCCACGCACCGCTCCCCAAAACTGGCTGTGGAGGACAGGCCCTTGCCTTTCCCGACTTGCCCTGGCTATTCCCACGTGGACCCTGCACATCTCTGCTCCACCGGTGAAGGGGCTGGGGACCCTCCTGCCATGGGTGCTGCAACACCCTGCAGCTCAGCAAGGGTGGGCAGAGCCCACCTGCTGCCCCCCACCAGCCTGCCCAGCTGGGGGCTGCTTGGGAGTCCAAGGTTGCTCCAACCCAGCTTTGCTCCACGCTTGATGAAGCCCTGCGAGAAGGTAGAGGGGTGAGGTGAGGGGCCAGACCCCTCCCAGCTGGATCCTGTGTTAGGGGATGGAACGGATCCATGCTGCATCAGAGGGAAATGAGTGACAAATAGGAGGTTGCTGGGCTGTGACTGAGGCGTTTCTGTAGCTAAATGATGCTGCAGGAGCTCATTGAGGGGTGTGCAGGTCACAGGGTGGAGGGGCAGGGTGTTGCGGGGATGAGGGATGCTTGCTGGATGGGGGAGAAGAGCGCTGGGGTGCACAGCAGCTGTGAACCCCAGGTACCCCCCATACCCCTGGTACCCCCGGTAGAGGTGAGGGGCTCAGCTGTGCTGATGGGACTGGGGTGGGGGTCACACAGGTGTCCCTTGGCAGGATGTCCCCCCCACCCTGGGGGTGGTTTGGGTTCTCTCCAAGGGTACAGGAGCCAAGAGGAAGACCTGGGCTGCGATCACCAACAAGCCAAGGCATTTCCAGCATTTTGAATATCCCCAGGTAACAAATTTGTTTCGCCTCCCACCCTGGGAGCCAGACAGCATCCTCCTCCTGTGGGGGAGTTTGGGTCTGGTCCCTGGCTCTTTCCCAGCCCTGGTGGGGACCAAACTTCCGCTGCCAGGGTGGGTGATGCTGGCAGGGAGAAAGAGGGTTGCAGCAAGGTGAGGGGATGCACCTCCCACCCCGGGGGGAAGCACCATGCCCACCGCGGGTAGGTCTGGCTGGAGGCGCAGTTACTGCCTATCAGTGAATTATTGATTGGAGTTACCGCTACAGCTCTGACAACACCATTACTGGCTTTGACTTCATGTTTAAATCATCACTCCAATAGCTCTGAAAAATGTAATCTTTTATTTAAAATGCAGTCAGTGGCTCTTTCTGATCCCCTGGCTCAGGTGTGCTGCTGGGCAGGGGAGGAGGCGGTGGGTGCACGGCCGTGGGAAGCTTGGTCCCTACAAGAAGGGCTTCAGGGATACTCAGTGTCACCGGTGGCCAATGTCCCTCTCCTAGGAGCTGTGCAAACTGGCAGGGGCCATGTTGCATTTGGGAGGGGGTGGCTCTGAGTCAAGCCCCCAGGCAGGTTTTGAGGGCTCCCCCCCACAATCCTTCCTCGTCCAAGCTCGCACGGCAGCTGGGGCTTGGTGGTCTGCATCAGGGGTTGGGGGCTGTCTCCCCTTGCCTCACTTCTCCCGGCTGGAAAACGGGAGTTGCGTGGTGCCTGCGACAGTGTAGAGCAAGGCTGGGCAGGGGGTGAGGGAGGTCCCTTACAGCCTGGAGAGGCAGTTTTGTGCTGGATTTCTGCATGGGGTGCTAGCTGTGCCTTTGCTGCCAGCTCCCTTGCTCCAAGAGAGAGTTGTGCAAGACGACAGCTGGGATCCTTGTCCCTGCTGCCAAAGCCACGGCCCCTTTCCCTCCTCTGTC
The DNA here is from genome assembly GCA_008921705.1 of Burhinus oedicnemus. Classification (NCBI taxonomy): domain Eukaryota; kingdom Metazoa; phylum Chordata; class Aves; order Charadriiformes; family Burhinidae; genus Burhinus; species Burhinus oedicnemus. The sequence continues at coordinate 381,898 of VFFE01007691.1, read as the reverse complement.
TCGCTCCAGCCCTACCAGGATGCAGGAGCTCTCCTTCGCCGAGGACGGGAGAAAACAAACTTTCATCTTTCATGCTCACAGTGGAGTGGAAGACTGCAGGTAATCGGGGAAGGTGCAGAGCCGTTACTGCTCCTGCCCTCCGCTCCACCTTCAGCTCCAGCCCCGCGTCCCTGCAGATAATGGAGCAAGGGGTGAGCATCCTCAGTGCTGTGTGTCCCCCCAGCCTGCCCCGCTTTGCTCTCCCACGCAGCCCCTGGCCCTTGCTGTCCCTGCTCTGTGTCCCCTGTGCATCCCCAGCTCCTCGCCCAGGCTTGGTGCCAGATGCTGTCCCTGTGCCTTGATGGCTCCTCTCTGCCACCACCTGGCTCTGGGACATGCAGGGCAGCCGCTGCTGCTCTGGGACTGCAGGTTTGGGGGGGGCATAGCAATGTGGGTGGCAGCCTGTCAGGCCAAAATTCACCCTGTGCCAAGGTACACTGCTTTTTTTGGGGGCACCCCATGCCATACTCGGCCTGGGAAGCAGGCGGGGGGCTGCAGTGCTCACCCCAGCAGGACAGCAGGGCTGCCTGCAGCCTGCTGTCGAGGTGGTCCCTGTTGCGTTTTTATCAGCGTTACCATCCAATATTCCCTGGCTGCTTTGTCTTTGCTTTACATTTATCAATATTACCAGCTGATCTTCCGGTCCCCCTCCGCAGGTTTATTAATATTGCCCTCTGATCTGTGGGAAGCAGCCGCGTTTTATATTCCAGCCCCATCCCCAGCTCCTCCAAGCCCCGACGCCATGTTTAATTAGATTTTCTCCTTGGCTCCGGCAAACACAAATTGAGCTCCTGGTATCTCTCTTGCACACCGGAGCTGGTGCCTGGCCGAGGCAGACGGCATCCTCCATCGCATTAATATGCCGGTGCCGTCCAGGGCTGGTGCACATCTTGGGGCAGCACAGTCTGCGGGGGCTCACCCGTGGGACGTCATTATTTTTTAATCCCCAAACCCTGTTTCGTGTGGATGGCATTTAACCTGGCAGGGAAATAGAGTTGCCCATGGGGTTTGGGGTGGCTGGGTTGAGGGCTGCTGGCTGCTGATTAGGAGGCAGTCTGGGGTCTCCGGACCAGAAATGAGAAACTGAGCTCAGGGCAGGTGCTGCTGAACCCTCTCCCATTGCATTACCCCCTTCCCGCTGCTCTTGGGCCATTAATGTCATTTCTCGAGGGGTCCTTCTGGGTTTGGCTTTCTCCAAGTCAGCTGCCGGGCAGGGCACTGGGGACCAGTTCTGGCCTTTCTTGCTGCTTGGTGGCAGGCTTTCCAGATCAGAGGGAAGGAAAATTGTTTATGCAAAGTTTGTTGGTTCCTCCAGGCATGAAGGGAAGCGCTGATTGTTCTCCAGCTATCTCAAATCTTTTGCCAATTTCCCAGATTAAAAATTTTCCCTGCGTCTTGCAGACATATCTGGTGTTCGCATTTTGATTTCCAGCCTCATCGTCCAGCACACTTTTTTTTTTTTTTAATTTTTATTTTTTATTTTCCCTACCCTGGCTTTGTCCTCCTGCCATGGTCTCACCCTCTGTGTACTTCTCCTAGGGAATACAGGATGGAATTTGCACAAGGGATGCTCGTGGGGATGCTTGTATGGGGACCAGAAGCCTGTCCTGGGGCTGGATCTGCCCTTCTTGGCCAATCTGCGATTCCACAGGGCAAGATGGGGCAAAGACCTTTTTAACAGCCCCCACGCCAAGATCTGGCAGCTTGCAGCCCTTCCCGCTGCACAGCCTGCTGTGCCGCTGGGATGCAGGATCTGCTCCCAGGAGCTTTACTGCCTCTCCTCTCCCAGCCGCTGCCTGAGGAGTGTGTTTGCCTGAGTCAATAGAAAGCTAATTAAGCTATTTATCTGGGAAAAGCAGCCACTCCTGGCAAGCACTGCTGTCAGGATGAAGGAAGAAAAGGTGCAGAGGTGAATCGGGAAAGGCAGGGGCAAGGAAACGCTGTCGGCGACCCCTGGGAGGGGAGGAAATCTCAGCTGAGAGCAGCCCTGGGGCTGAAGGAGGTGGGTACCACCTGCAGCATCCCCAGCGGGGCCGCTGCCGACCCCCAGGCAGGCTCCCTGGCTTCCACGCGCTGCCTGAAACAAGTCCTTGATGATGCTAAGCTGACTAATAAAGTACTTTTCCATTTGAGAAGTTGGTGTCGTTTCATATTAACACCCATCGCTCCCGGCCATAGGAAGAATGGCATTTGCTCCCGGGCGAGCAGAGCTGGACCATGGCTCAATGCCGCCCTGTGCAGGGGACCCAGACCCCATTTTTTTCCCCCCAAACTCTCCTCTCTGGGCAGGCCAGGGTTGTTTGCAGAGCATGGGCTCTTCAGCTAAGCAGGCTGCACTCTAACTTTAAATTGACTTTTCTCAGCAAAGCCCTGGGAGTTTTTTCTGAGGCATGCAGTCTATTCTTTGGGGCTTTAATAAGCTTTTAGTAGCTTAAGATGCAACTAAGTTTGCCCTAATCTCTCATAAAAACATGTAGGTTTTCTTGCCCTTCTGCTGCATCAAGGTCTTAGCCTGGCGCTTTCCTTCACTGTTGTGTTTGTCTCAAAGATTGGAAGGAAATGCCTCTCAAATCCTCCTTTTTAAAAACCCAGATCCTCAGATCAAACCTATCAGTGGTGGCTGGGGGAGGAGACAGGCTCCCTGGGACAGGTGTGACGTCATGGGGGATGTTGTCCTTGATGTGGTGGCACAAATTCCCCCTGGTTTCACAGGACTGCAGCACCCGTGAAGCTCTTCTGGATCATCCCTCAACCCTCCATTCTCCCAGGGTGATGGGGACAGGGTAAAAATTTGGGAAAAATGTATTTCTCCAGAAAAATAGCAGCAACCCTGCAGTGAAAGGGACGTGTGGCTCATCTCTGCTCTTCTCTGCTGGGTGCCCGGCACCGTGCTACGGGTGAGGGGGCTGGTGGACTGCACAGCATTAGACCCATGTTATAGGGGTTGATCAACTGCTGCATAAGAGCTTCTCGAATTCTGGCTGGGGTTTATTCTCAGGGACATCAGCGGAAACGGCTTTTGTGGGGTGGAGACAAAGCGCCGCCTTGGAGATTTGGAAACGGGTGGTGGCTCAGCAGGAGAGGTCTGTGCTCGGCTGTGGGGCTGGCAGGCTTTTACTCCCCAGAGAGCAATTTTTGGGTGCACTTGTGGGGTGAGCTGTGCTCAGGTCTCTAGACTCCTCCAGCCCTTGGGCTGCTCCCGGGTCACTCTCTGGTGAGGTCCTATGGTCTGTGAGTGCTTCAGACTCCAAAAGGAGGATTTTTGCAGCCTGCTTGGGAATGGGCATCGTGCTGGACATGCCCCACAAGCACGAGACAGAGGGCTGGAGCAACGGTAGGCTGAATGCAAATGGAAGGAGGGAACACTTTCTCCCCAAAACAATGGGGGTTGCAACTCAGTGGGAAGCAACAGATCACAGCCACCGGAGCCCTACCTGCAAACCAGCCCATTGCCCGAGCACAGCTCTGTGCCCCAGCACCGTGCCCAAGTGGGGTTTGGTGCCGCTCACTGTTTCGGCACAGCCGCATTTGCCGCCGCCTGCGTCCGCCATGGTGGGAGCTGCACCTTTTGCATATTACTGGCGAGTTTATGAATTATGCAGCCACCACCGCACATCCAGAGGAATCGGCTGCAACATGCAAGGGCTGGAAAGCATATTTATCTTCGTGTCTTATTGATTTATTTTCCTCTCCCATTTTTTCAAGCTCGGGCAGCTGCGGTGAGGAAGGGAAACCAGAAAGACCAACATCTTCTGAGTACTCTGACACTTGTTTTGGTGGAGCAGGAGCCTGGGAATATTTCAAAGAGGGAAGTAATAATTTTTGGTGACAGCAAGGATGCTTGTGAAGAGCGTCCTGGACTGCAGGATGGTGACTGTGGGCTGCTGGGTCTTCATGTGGTGTGACAGCAACACAGCTCCGGGATGCAGGAGAGTCATCTGCAGCCGGTTTGGGGAGCTGGGGTCTGCCCTGGTTTGTCAGCCTCAGGCGGGCTCATCGCACCGCCTTTGGACCGAGGGGAGATGCCCGGCATGGCTGTGCCGCTGCAGAGGAACCAGAGCCTGCTCCCGCTCGGCTGGAGGAGTCCCACTCTCCGCTTTCCCGGCAACTTGCTGTGAGAGCCAGTCCTCTGTTGGCAGCATTGCCGTCTCCTAGACAGGAGCCAGGCTGTGAGGACATGTCAGCGTGTTCGCCCTCATTCGGGTAGAAGTGCAACCATCCATTATTGCATTTTCTCCATTGTCTCTTTGTCCATCCATCTACCTTTTCCATTCATTAATTCCACCATCTGCTCATTTGTTTATCTACTGTCCCCATCAGTAAATCATCCCCTGCCTGTGCCTTCTCCCTCCCTCCACGCATGGGTCCCCTCCTCAGCTCAGACCCTCAGGGTCATGACCCCATTTTGAGCTTGAAATTCAGGGCTCCACCCCAAGGAAAGCTCCCAAGTCCCCTGAAGCTTTATTTTGTCTCTTAAAATGGCTCCAAGAAGCTCAGGGACCTGGGAAGGGAAGGGGACCCGCTCCATCCCCGGGTGACGGGCTGCGGGTAACACTCACATCCACACTCCTCCTGCATCCGTTGAACCATCCCTGGCTCTGCCCTTCTCCCCCCGGCAGGAAAGGTTAGCCGAGATCACACAGCCAGCCGGCTGCCCAGATTCCTGCTCCCTGGGGCTAATTATGGAACAACATTAGATAAAAGTCAACATATGTTGTAAAAGGCACTATGTATCACTGCCTGACAGTTCCTAACAATGTGCTCATGTAACAGCTGTCAGCCCGCAATGCTCGAAAATGAGTAATATGTTGATTTATGGAGATCAGATCTGCCCTTCCGTTCACCACCAGCAACACGCGCAGCCCGTGCAGCGGCGCCCGTTTCGCAGCGGTAGCCAGGACGGGCCGTTCCCTAACACTGCGGTGCGAGACGGGCTTGACTCAGCCTCACGCTTTCTCCAGCTGTGCCTCGTTGGCAGATGTGCCGGCCTATGCGCTCGGCTGCTCCTACGCGCAGCTCTCACTTCTTCTGTGCGGCGCGACTGGTGGCAGGAGGAACTGGCCCGCCTTCCCTGGGCTCAGCTAGGACTGAAGTTCGTTTCCATGCTAACTGTGAGATTTTGTTTCAAATGCTGTCAATAAATACGTGCCAGCCCCATTAAGCCCTCTTCCCCCCGCCAATTCCCCTCCCTTTTTCAGGGCTCTGGATGCTCACACCTCTTTGCTTTGATTAAACCAAGTGCCGGACAGTTTCGAAGCCCTGGAATCAGAAAAGCTTTTGGCACCAGCTCGCAGCCCCAAATCCCGCCCCCTCCCAGGGAAGATGCGGTGCTGTCCGTGCAGCCAGGGTGACCTGGTGGGATGCACCCAGGCTCCGACCGTGCTCCCTGGGGGGGCTGGCAGCCCCATCCAAATGCTCGGACCTGAGAAACAGATGCTGCGCAGGGATGGTTTGTGGGCTGGTGGCACTCATGTGTGTTCACCTCCTGGGGAAATAAATATAGCTTCTCTGTCCCTGTATGAAACCCTTGAACCGCAGCGATGCCCCAGACCACGTCTCTTTATTCTCTGTGGCCCCAAAGGCTCTCTATTTTGGGGTAAAATAGAGCGGGATTAGGGCTTGGGCAAACTTTGCAGTGTGGGAGGTGTGGCGAGCTGACGGAGGGGGGCAAATCTCCCCCAAATTCCGCACCCTGCCAGTTTTTGGGGTGAGGCTCGGCTTTTTTACTGCCCTCTCCCCAACTAGGGTTTGCAGGGGGCCTGATTCAGTGATGTCCCCGTCGCAGCAAAAGGCAGAGACCCAACCCAGCTGCTTGGCAGAGGCTCGTTAGTGGTTCACACTGATCAACTTTGATGGGGAACAAGGTGGGGGGAAATTCCCCCTTGCCTTTATTAGGCATGTTCCGAGGGATGCCCTCAGGTATGGCTGTGGTCTGGCTTCCTGCTGCTGTGGTGCTTTGGCTTGGATCAGCTGTGCTTCAGGTCATATTGGGTGAGGAAGGGGCTGTTGGGAAGGGTTTCTTTGCTGGGAAGAGCTGGGATCAGTTGGGAATGCTGGGGAGGCAGGAGGGATGCGGTGTGTCCTGTGCTGGAGAGGCTGCTGTGCCGCTGGCTCCGGCTCAGTGTGATAGAATAGCCCAAAACTCATGTAATTTAAAATATATGTATATGTTTGTTTTTCCTCCTTGGTTTTAGCAAAGCTTAAGGCTTGCTTGAGTTGCATGCTGGAGATATCGCTTCCCAGGAATGGGGTGGGACAAGGTGTTTTTAGTGAAAGCTGGGTTTGCTGCAGCTCCTCTCTGCAGAGGGTGGCTGTGGGAGGGGGGTGTCGGGGTGGCCCCGGGGCTGCGGTGGGCAACGCGGCTGGGGATGCAGTGTGCTTCGGCTCCAGGCTTTAAACAGCCCTGCCTGTTGAGAAGGCAGTGGATCCAAAATTAATTTGAGGTGGGGATGTGTTTTCAGCCCTTAATGTCAAGAGACATAATTTTTTTTCTTTGCTTTTCCAAATGGTGATTTCTAGCAGGATTTGCATCACCTTCTTAAATTTATTCCAGCTCACAAGACGTGTTTTCTCGTATGCGCATGCTGGTTTTCCAACCTCTTCGTGTGGCTGTTTTTGTGGTTTTTGACAAATATGAATAAAGATATGAGCTACGCTTGCTTTGACTCTCTTTTCTTTTTGGTGCTGGGGTCTCATAACCTGTAACAACACCGCAAAGTTTCATGTGCTGCAGGGGAATGGGTAAATCCCAGTGAAACTGCTCATTTCATTGAGATTTGAAAAATATAATAAAACCAGTTATGTCATATTATAAAAAGTAATAAAAAAGAAGGTTAACGTCCTTCCTCAGCTAGCAGCCTGTGTTTTTTAATCTGCAAAACAATAATGCAAAACTCCGTTTATGGAGCTGCTGAGTGGGTTGGACTGAGCCTTCACAAAACCTCACATAAGACTAAATAAACTAAGGCTCCACTGCAATTTGCTCTTTATAGACTGATATTTACCAGCCTAGCAACTACTCTACTTTCTAAGTGAATATATTTTGTTTTTTCTAATACATATTCATTATTTACAAACTTGCTTCCACTCTCAAATTTTTGCTGCTTTGTGTGATTTCTTGTGGGAATTCTTTTAATATGCAGATTTCACATAAAATATTTTATATATAGGTACTTCAGCTATGTAATTATCTAGTTCTATTGTGTTTAATTCCAAATATAACTCTTGCATTCCCCAAACAAAGAATCCATTTTGGGGTTTCCCCTCCTGGGGAGGTTATATTAACCACAGACTGGGACCAGCATGCAGGCACTGCTGGGCTTACAGCCCCCCAGGGAAGCCGGAGGTGCTGATGATGCCTTGCAGGTGGTGCTAGGAGGGCTTTTAGCTGCCTGGCATTGCTCTGCTCCCACATCCTTCTTGGGATGAACGAGGGTTTTGGGAACCAGTGAGCAAGCCAATGGGGAAAGCATCCCGGCCTCCCCGTGTGAGGCAAATAAACCCAGCCCTGTGCCTGCAAATGTCCAGTTTCAGTGTGAGGATGGGGATGACAAACAGTCCTAGCTCAAGCCTGGTGTAGAAAACACCTTTTCTGCCCAGTTTAGAGGTGGTGGGAAGGTTTGCAGAGTAAATGGGGAAAGCATCCTGACCTCCCCTGTGTAAGGCAAATAAACCCAGCCCTGTGCCTGCAAATGTCCAGTTTCCGTGGGAAGATGGGGAAGATGAACAGCCATCGGGGAAAGGAATGTGGAAGACAGACGCGGCTCGGGGGGTGTGTGTGTGTCTGGCAGAGCATCCCCTCAGACATGCGAGCCATGACTCCGAGGGATGACTTAAAAGCCCATCACCTCACCCCAGGTTAGCTGTATTCGTTCCCTGAGCATAGATTCAGCTCCTGAATTACTACAGCTCATTCCAGGCTGCGAAAAAGCTTGAAACTATGACCAAAGCCAAGCGAGAGTGGTCCCAGACACCACCTTTTTCCAACACCAGGCTTTTGTGCCACATCGGTGAGAGGAGGAGATAGGAAAGCAGCTCTAGGCTGATTCCCTTGCCCCAAGGGGAAAAATAAAACTGAGAGTCTCTGCCTTACCCCACTTCGATGCTTTTCTGATGGGGAATATGAACTGGTGACCACTGGAGGAGCAGGAAGCTTTCTTCTCCAGTGGGGTATTCATAAACCATGGCAAAAAACAAGCCCAAGTTAATGGGCTTTGGACAGCGAGCCTGCGATTCATCAGGGCCGGACCAAAAGCTCTATGGCACATTTGTAATGCAAATCACCCAGCCATGCCTTAATCATTACCGCCGGGAGACAATTAGGGTTAAAATATAGATTTCTCCACAACAAGGGCAAACAATAGAGAAATAAAAAGAAGACTGACTTGATATGATTCGTTCAGCCTGTTGCTTTGAGGCTTAGGATGACTGTTAGGGGCTTGAGCTGGGCTGTTTCTGCTGGGAAAGTATCCTCAACCCAGTATTTCTGCCCCAATATAGGGGTTATTTTTTGGAGAAAAGCGGGGTTTGGGTGAGCTCCCCCACCTCGGGGGTCTGGGATGGCTGCACCTGCAGAGATCCCCCCTCCTGGGGGAGCCCCTCTGGGTGAAAGCCCAGCAGCAAAATGGGTTAGAACCAGGGAACCCAATCGGCTGTTCTGGAGTCTGACCGAAAGCGCAAAATAAAGGACAAAGAGGGTGAAGAGCAAATGGCCTTTTTTGCATTTTTAGAATCTTGTGGGTTTTATGGTCAAGGTAAACTTAATAACGCAGGACAAGAGCCTGACTCAGCACTGCCCTGAGGTTATGTGGGGAGCGAGAGCAGGGAGAAAGGGGCTGGGGAGGGAGCTCGGGGGCACAGAGGGGTGCTGCCGGGACCCCTAGGAGCCATGATGCGCTCCTCTTTTTGCCCCCCCCCTTGCTTTTCTGCAGGGTTTTATCCATACCAGTCCCCTCTGACTGTCTGAAACTTCATGAAACGCTATTTTTTTTTTTTTTTTTTTTTTTTGTGGTCTTGGAGAGAGGAGAAGGCGGGGGGAAAGGTTGACTTCACACGTTATTCCTAATCACATCCCCGCTGGGGTATCTCCTCCTCACCCAGCTACCCTGCCTCGGCACCATCACCCACACGGTGGGAATGCTGCAGCCAGGGTGGGTGCCCAGCGACCCCTGCTATCCACACCACTATTTTCCCTGCCTTTTGCCCTGTTTTTGCTCTCTGCTTTCGCAAAATAAGCCAGAAGCAGCGTGGCCTGCCCACCTTGCAACTGCCCTTTCCAAACCCAAAAGCGGCGGCCGGAGCCACCGCTAACCACTTTGTACAATACCAAGATCGCATTGAAGACTGTCCCTGTGGGGAAAAACCCAACAACAGCAGCGCTCTAATCTTTAATTAGAGAGTTAATTAGCCTCAGTAGCTATGTACTGCATTGTGAGGGGGTGGTTGGACATGGGATGAAGCTGCTTTACGAGTGTAATAAAGGACAAAGCCCTTTCTTTTTGCTGATGCTGTTTTGTTTTTTTTTTCTTCTTCTTCTTCTTGAGTTCCGAACACCAGAATCTTGCAGAAATTTGCTTTATTTACATGGGTGGTGCCGGGGAGGGGTTGTGAATATCCAGCTGAGGATCTCCCAGGGCCCTTTCTCCTAAGTGCTGGGTGGGGAAGGCAGGTGGGCAGGGTGGGGTCTGCATTCCCGCAGGGATGGGGGCGACTTGTCCCACCTGGGTTAGGAGGTGCAGGGAGAGGAGAACTCTCTGCCAAGAAAAGAAAAAAAAATACCCCAAAACCTAAGGCAATTCCAACGATTTGCAGCAAGAGAAGTTTTGACTCTGCAGCAAGCCTAAACAGTGAGAAAGACAGCACAAACATTGCCCCCCCCCCCCTCCCCCGCCCAGTACGGAGTTGTGCTGGGGCCAGCACGGGGAGAAGATGCAGCGGAGGAATGGGGCTCGGCTGCCAGGGAAGGAGTGTGAGTGTATTGACGAAAAAAAAGGGGAAAAGAAGAGGGAAACTAGAAAATCAACACAACAAAGTTGACTAAACCAAATATTTCCATCCCTGTAGGAGGGAGCCAGGCTGACTGGAATGCTAAAATCACCTCTATTTGCATCTTTTTAAATAGGAACCGATAAAAGCAAATACTCCGCCACCAATAATTATAATATTTTAATTGCATTTCTTCAGGGCTTTTGTTTTTTTTTTCTAAGAGACACAAAGCCTGCCTTGCAAACTGGCAAAAAAAAAAAAAAAAAATATCCCTCCTGGTGTGGTTTTGGGGTGATCTTTCCAGCAGGGCAGCTGTGGGGGCCCCACGTGGCCTGCCCAGTACCCACAGCACCCC
>VFFE01007691.1:355953-367850 GCA_008921705.1 Burhinus oedicnemus | reverse complement strand
GGACCCCCCTGGTCGTGCCCCATGTGAGACCAAGTTGCCCAGGACTTTGGGGTACCCTGGAGTGTTCCCCAAAATCACATGCCCCCCCCCCGCCACTGCAAGGGCAGGGCTTGTGTTTAGTGTTGCTACATAGACTCAGGGAGTGATTAGAGTTGGAAGGGACCTTAAAGACCTTCTTGTTCCACCCCCCCTGCCATGGGCAGGGACACCTCCCACTAGACCAGGTTGCTCAAAGACTCGTCCAACCTGGCCTTGAACACCTCCAGGGATGGGGCATCCACAGCTTCTCTGTCCCAGGCATCGCCCTGGGGAGCTCCTTGTGTGTCTTAGCCCCGGTGGCTGGAGGAATAACAAGTTAATACCAAATGCCCAACGTAATAAAAGTCTTTCTGAGTTTGGAAGGGACCTCCAGAGATCATCTAGTCCAACCACCCTGCCAGAGCGAGGTCATCTAGAGCAGGTTGGACAGGAACACATCCAGGTGGGCTGGAATATCTCTAGACTCGGAGATTCCACCACCTCTCTGGGCAGCCTCTTCCAGTGCTCGGCCACTCTCAAAGTCAAGAAGTTCCCCCCCATGTTCAGTTGGAACTTCCCAGTTTGTGGCTGTTGCCCCTTGTCCTGTTGCTGGGCACCACTGGAAGGAGTGTGGCCCCATCCTCTGGAAGTTCTGGCCCCATCCTTGAGTCCTTAGCTGGAGGACAGCTGGGATGGAGGCTGCAGAGCCGTCTCCCCGGGGAGAGAGGGTCCCCCCCCCCATTGCCCGTCTACCCCCAAACTGCAGGTGAGGGAGGGACCAGGCCTACGTGAGCCTGGGCTGCCCTACCCTCAGTTTTTGGGGGCAGTGGGGCTGAGTTTGCCATTTACTGCTGGGGTGGGGGTGATGGTGGTGGTGCTATTTCTCCCTAATTTTGGCTGGCTTGGCTGCTAGCAAGCTGTTTGTAGGAGGCAACGTGGGGGCTGTATTCCTGGGCAGGGGTCCCGGTGAGGGTGGTCTGGCTGGCAAGTGTCGGAGCAAGGTGTGCTGCTTGTCCGGCAGCGGGAAGAGACGGGTACCTTCTCTGGAGCTGCCCCCCCCTGGGAGGGGAACAGGGCTGCGGGATGGGCAGGGATGTGTGTGTGTCCTGCTGGGTTTTGGGGGGGGGAGGTGGGAAAGAGCCAGCTGCTGTGTATTGCTTGTGAGCAGACCCCAATTTAACCAGGCTTGGGGCATCCCAAAAGCGCAGCCAGTGACTCCCCCCCCGGGAAAGGTGGCCCCCCGCCATGGGCTCGGCTCCCCTGTACCTGAGACATTAAGGTAGAGGGAAGCAGGGTTCATTAGCTCCGGCGCTCCTGGAATGACTTTTTTTATTTAGGTTTTCATTTCAGGGAAGAAAATGAGACTTTTTTTTTTTTTTTTTAGTGTTTCAGCTTGATACAAACCAGCTCTTTTTCCCATTTTCTCTCTATCCGTTCCCTGAGCCAGTGATGGCTGGTGGACTGGAAGGGGGCGATGGAGCAGGAGGGGATTTTTCTTCTCTTTCCCTGGTGCCAGCATCCCCCATGCTTCCCTTTCCCACGCTCCCCAGACACAGAAACAGCCCCAGCTTCACCCAGAGGTGTTGAAGCTGCTCCTGACCCTTCACCATCCCATTTCCAGCTTGTCCACCAAACTGGAGGAGAGCTGATACCTTCAGGGCTGGGGCAAATAAAGCTGAAATTGGCCTTTGTGCTGGGGGTGTGTGTTATCAGCAGGGTCCATTTCTTTGGGGTTAAAATACATTTAGCTACACCTGGGGCGAGGGCTCTGCTCACACCTGCAAACAAACCTGCGGCACGTCTTGCTTGCGTGCACAAAGATCCACGTGCAATAAGGTATTTGCAGGGTCAGGGACTAATAATTTAAACTGCCGAGAAAAATAAATAAGTGTAAAGCAAAACCAAACCCAGAGCGCCGCAGGAGCAGGCAATATTGTTTGCCTTTCAAATAGACACACAAAAAATACAAACAGTAGCAGGAGGGATACAGAGATTAAAATTTTTATAAAAACAAAATACCAGAAATCCCACCAGGAAGCGGTGTTTCCATTTTGTATGTGCATAAGATTAGCAATACTTTGCTGCCTGCTGCGAGTGTCCCTCTCCCCCCTCCCCCTGGAAAACTTTGACAAACCTCGCTCTTTTTTTTGAAAAATAAAAAATAAATGATTGAAATTTCCTGCAGAAAATACTGAGTTTTTAAATTGGAAACTGCCCCCGCTCTGGCCTGGAAGGCAGCCAGGAAAGAACCCGATTTTACTTTTCCCACACAAAAATTTAGAATTTGAAAAGAAATTAGATGCTTTCCCCGCAAATCTTGACATTGTCATAAACCTGATATCCCTACAGTCGACGGAGGGAGGAGAGGGATGGGCCGGCTCTGTGCAAAGGAATTACAAACCCGAGGAGAGCCAGGCATGGAGCTGGATGGATGCCCTGCTGCCACGCTGCTGCTGCCTGACGTACCCTGTGCTTGAGGGATGCGGGATTGATCGCTGGGGAAGGGGGGACAGCAGACCCTCGGCTTTTCCATGTGTGACCCATGCGATGGGATTTATCAACATTATCAAACATTGGAACAGGCTGCCCAGGGAGGTGGTCGAGTCACCATCTCTAGATGTGTTTAAAAGTCGTGTAGCTGTGGTGCTTAGAGACATGGTTTAGTGGCAGACCTGGTAGAGTAGGGTCAATGGTTGGACTAGATGATCTTAAAGGTCTTTTCCATCCTAAACGATACTATGATTTGTTCTTCTGCCCTGCAAGGCTTTGCTCTTTCTTAGGAAAGTTCTGCTGAGTGGTTTCTGCTGCAGCCTGGGCTCTGCTCCTGCCTGCAAACAGAGCCACAGGGACACGGATTGCTCGCCTGCACAAAGGTAACAGATGCAGTATTTGCGGATATCTTATATAGAATCATAGAAACATAGAATGGTTTGGGTTGGAAGGGACCTGAAAGACCATCTTGTTCCAGCCCCCCCTGTCATGGGCAAGGACACCTCCCACTAGACCAGGTTGCTCAAAGCCCCGTCCAACCTGGCCTTGAACACCTCCAGGGATGGGGCAGCCACAGCTTCTCTGGGCAACCTGGGCCAGTGTCTCACCACCCTCAGAGTGACAAATTTCTTCCCGGGATCTAATCTAAATCTGCCCTCTTCCAGTTTGAAGCCATCACCCCTCATCCTATCACTACATGCCCTTGTCAGAAGTCCCTCCCCAGCTTTTCTGGAGCCCCTTTATGGACTGGAAGGGACTCTAAGGTCTCCCTGGAGCCTTCTCTTCTCCAGGCTGAACGCCCCCAACTCTCTCAGCCTGTCCTCACAGCAGAGGGGCTCCAGCCCTTGCATCATCTTTGTGGCCTCCTCTGGCCCTGCTCCAACAGCACCATGTCCTTCTTCTGTTGGGACCCCAGAGATGGAGGCAGCAGCAGGAGATTGTAACATGATGGGGGTCGGTCTCTTCTCCCAAGTAACAAGTGATAGGACAAGAGGAATCGGCCTCAAATTGTGCCAGGGGAGGTTTAGGATGGATATTAGGAAAAATTTCTTCACCAAAAGGGTTATCGAGCATCGGAACAGGCTGCCCAGGGAAGTGGTGGAATCACCATCCCTGGAGGTATTTAACAGCTGGGCAGATGTGGTGCTGAGGGACGTGGTTTAGTGGTGGGTTTGGCAGTGTTGGTTTGACAGCTGGACTCCGTGATCTTAAAGGTCTCTTCCAACCTGGAGGATTCTACGATTCTATGATTCTAATGCCCCAAGAACCCGGAACTGCATTTCACAGCCAACTTCCACAGCAGCACCTGAACCTCAGAACCCTCCTTTCCTTTGTGCGTGCTCAGTATCTGAACCCAAAAGCGGTTAAAACACTTACAGTATTTTTTCAGTGAATGTTTCCAGGATGTTTTTAGAAAACAACCGTGCAAACGGCGAAGGACAGGGCCAGGAGGTATGGATTTGCTTGTCCATAAGGCAACAAATGCACTGTATGTGTTGAAGGGGAAGGATGGGGAGTGTGGATGCTGCCAGCTCCAGGGAAGAAGAGGGAGCCATGCTGGGGAGCTGCAACGCTCACAGGAGCTGCAAACCCTCACCAATGGACCCACTTTCTTCTGATGAGTGTGGGGGGTTTCTGTGATGTTAATACGTGGAGCCAAAATTCACATATATGGGGTGAATCGGGTGGCCTCGATCAGCAAAATGGAAATGATGCTCCCAGGCTGTGGTTTTCGGGCTCCAATGGTGATGCGTCGCATCCCCTGAGCGCTCGGCGTCGGGAGGACCCCGGTTCCCGTGGGGATGGTCTGCGTGCTGTGCCGAAATCGCACCAAGCCAGGGCTGGAAGTTGTGATTCCTGGAGTGTCACCGTGTGGCTTTTTGGTGCCGGGTCCCCAGGTCGCTTGTGCCTGAGCATCGCCAGCAGGGAGCCGTGCCTGCAGCTCTGCCTGCCCACCCTGAGCCTGCCGCCGTCCTTGCAAGCACTTCCTCTGGGTAGGGGAATGTTTTCTGCCTGGTGTGTTTTTTGGATCTCTGGATGTTTGCCTTGTGAAGTTTCAAAAGTGTTTTATTGCATTTTAAAATATGAAAGCAGAAAGGCATTGTGCAGTGAGCGGAACTGGGGTTTCTTCTTTTTCATTGAAAACAATGCTGAAATGGACAGTTTGACTGAGAAAAAGCTCAGATTGATTTGCTTTTCAATTTCACTTTTGCCATGTGGTCCTGTAACGCCTTGTCCTGGTGCTTTGAGTCACTCCTGAGCCCCCCGGGGGCTCCTCTCTCGTGCTGGCGTGTCTCCAAAGTGAGCTGGAAAATGGGCAGAGCCGGTGTTTGGAGGTTTTCCGGACCTGGCGCAGATGATGCTGACCGCATCCCCAGCCAGCAGCAGGACCCAGGCACTTGGCTCCCCGCAGCCCCTGGCTCTGCTCCCCTCCGGCTCCCACATTTCTCTCCGGGGCCGAACTCAAGCCTAAACGCGTGCCGGGTGGGAACGGTGGGGAAAACTGCAGCGGGGCGGCTTTGACAAGCAGATCCCACTGCCGTCTTTGCCTTCCCTGCCAACCATTTGTTGCTGGCGGCGGCTGCGGGGGGCCGGCAGCGCCCATGCCCACCCCGTCGCAGAAGTCTGGAGCTGGCATTTGAATAATGAATTCTGCTTAAGACTGAAAGCTCGGAGATCCATCTGTAACAAGACTCGAAATAATTACAGCTGATGATTGCCTGGTACCTCAGCCAGAAAAAACAGAACAGATTTTGGCCGCCAGCAATTACAAGCAGCACCCGCTCGAGCACAGGGAGAACTTTCTGAACGAATTCATGAATACATTTGCATGGCTCGGGAGGGACGGGGATGGTGGTTCGGAGTGCAGGACTGTGGGGAGCAGGTGTCTGTGTTCACGTGGGTCCCAGACCCCATCTCTGGGGGGAACGATGGCATGGGCGTCCATCCCCTGCCCCTCTGCAGCATCGTTTGGGACTGGGAGGAGCAGGGCATCCATAGCTGGACCGGTGCTTGCGTGAGGCTGTTACAACACACCAGGATGAGAATTGGTGGGCAAGTGGGGAAATAAGAGGAAAACGGGGAAAAGCGTGGTTGAGGTGATGCCGTTCCCAGGAGGAGTGGGGTGCCCAGAGGCAGCAGGAGGGGTGACAAATTTCGGACCTGACTCTGCCAACTGTTTGCCCTCTTCTCCTTTGGTTTTGTCTTGCAGCTTCAGGGGCAAGGGCTGAGCGGAGAAGGAGGGTTTCTCCACCCGGCGTGGTGGCAATGCCCTTCGGTGGCTGCCGAAAACATGTGTGCTGTGCCCAGCAGCCCTGCATGTCTCCTGGGCTCAGATTTGCCTTCCAGATAATGGGGATAATTTATCAAATAGTGAATAATATGCTTTCCTTCTTCCATGTCTCTTCCACGTATCATTTCAACCGGCTGGAAATTGTCAAATTAGACTATTTTCCTTGACTGTTCCATTTAGGAGCGGGGGGAGCTGAAGGCTTTGATAATTGGGCTGTGCGCTCCGCCGATGTCTTGTAAAATAAGCAGCAAGTAAAAATGTTATTGCTGGAGCTTTGAGGAATGCCCTCATTGGTAAAGCGTAGGCTTTCTCTCCTGAGGTTAGATGCTGATGATTTTTAAAAGTCTGTTTTCTTTGCCCCCTAGAGCGCGGCTGCCCAAGCCTGGCTGAGGCTGACACGGGGAAACCTTGGCCGCCGGCTTCGCGAATCGCTTGGGGACTGTAAGTACATTGCGCTATCGCTTTTTCCCATCCGCCAAAATTGCATGTGCTTTGAATTGTCCTAGCGTAATGCATCTATATTCATCATTGCTCCCTTATCTTGTTTGGCTCCAATCTACAAGGATCTGCTTAGTTCTCCTCTGCACCTTAAATTCTCTTTTATCTCTACTAGTGTCACTGCCGAGCCTGCAGACAGCTGTAGCATCTTTCCTCTTGCAGCTGGAAAATATACGCGGGGACTCCCTGCTCCGTCCCCATCCCTGGCTTTTGCGCGGGATGCAGGACTGTTGTACAGCCCTGCTGGACTAGCGTTGGCGTTAAGGAGGAGGCGATGGTCCATCATGCACGGGTGCCTCTGCTCTGCAGCCGTCCTCGTGGCCGCCGCGTGGTCCTGCTGGCAGGGATGTTCCCAGTGCGAGGGATGCTGCTGGCCTTTGGGGGTGGCAGGGTGAGAGCCCGCTGTCAACAGAAACGGTGTGACAGGGGAGCTGGGTGCTATGTGAAGCTGTTTCCTCCCCGCCCCCATTTCTGGCAGTGGGTCCACCTGGGAGGAGGAAAGACGAAGAGCTCTTGAAGCTAGGAGACCTGGTGCATCCCTGGGTATTTCCATATCTGGGGCAGAAAGCGTGCCGCCAGGTCCTGGGGTGCTTTTCCTTAGGGAATCCCTTGCACTTGTACTTTCCATCCAAGCTAAGGTGAATGCAAAACCAGAAAGCGCTTTATTTTATGCCAAAGCAGCCTGGCAGCCCGGAGTAGATACACAGGGAGGTTTTGCTGGACCTTCCTTATGTTTTGAGCTGATCTTATATTGGCAGTGGGTTTTTGCATGTCCTTTATTTCTGTTGGTATTAAGATGTTGGTATTAAGATGGATTTCTTCTTCAGTGATCCAAGTTATTTCCTCCCTTTCTGTCTTTATCACTGGAACCGGTTAAATAAAACAAGACCACAAAATAACTAGCGACTCTGTGTGCTGGGTTTGAATTATACCTAAAATACCTGATTCTGCCTCTCTACACCATCCCATTTTGGGATGAAATGCGAAGCTCTGAGTCTGAACTGACGCGCTTCCCTGAGCCTCTCCTGGAAATCTCCATTTAAACCTGGCTCCTTCCCATGATATAGGAGCTGCTTGGGTAATATAGACTGCGTAGTGTCACTTAACGGGGACCCAAATAAAGGGAACAGCTGGTTAATCAGTTCAAGTGGCTGGGAACCAGTTTACCGTGTATTAAGTATTCTTTGATTCTGTTTAATTGGGACATTGCGGAGACCCTGACGTCCAGTAATAAGGACAGTGGGAAGCTGATCAGACAGCTCGTTAACACTCAATTAATGTCGCTCTGTACGGCACAGCAGTAACTTTTAAAAAATGTATGTGCGCAGCTGAGGTGGAATGAAATTGCGACGGCAATTTCCAGAGCGCCTGATCCGAGGTTGCCAGGCGGCGCGGTGCTGCCTTGGTGCGTGTGCGCAACCGAAGCGGAATTAAAAGTTGAAGTGCAATTTTTTTTTTAGGTGAATGCAGCCACTTTACACAGTGCAGAATTAGTTCATTTTTAATTCATAGGTGCAATTAAAGTGCGCTAAGAATAAAATTCATAAATCTTTCGCTAACTGACGGTGATTCTTCTGAAAACTCTTTTTGTTCCTTCTGATCCGGGCAATGTGGGCACCTGGTGTGCCTGGAATAATAATAATAGCTGGCTATTCCCCTTCGCCCTCTTCCTTGTCAATCCTACGCAGGCTTTATTAGTCTTACCTAGGCGTGCCCTTGCAATGCCTGCGTGCTTGCTTCGCACCCGCCGTTGTAGGAAGGCTCAGCAGCAGGTTTAAGAATCAGGTTTTGGCTGGGTGACCTGAGCCACGGGGATGAACTTCGGCCCGTGGTATTTGTTCAGATGCAGAAAGAGAACACAGGATGCCAGAGGCCATCCTTCGCCTAGCCCGGGGGAGCCGTCACCTCCACTTTGCACGTGCAGCACTTGAGATGAAGAGGGGCAAAGGGATGCGTCCTTGGGCATCTGGGGGCCGTGGCCATACCGGGAGCCTTGGGAAGGAGTTGCATGGAGAAGCGTTGACTGGCAAAAGAGGGAGGGAGCAGGGCTCGTGCGTACTCCTCTGGCTCTCAGAAGAGGCGTCTTGGTCTGTAACAGCTCCAGAGGGTTTTTCCTATGGCACGAGTGGAGGAAGATCTCAGCCAGCCAGGTTCGGCTTTCTTCTCTCCCAGTTGCTCTCCCATCATTTCCTCCCCAGCCAGACCGTGTCCGCACTTGGCATAGCACGGCTGGAGGGGTAATTGCCATCTCTTCATTTCCCTAATGAGCTCTGGGCCTGCTAACGAGCCTATTGCTCCTTGGCAAAGCGGGTCCAACAGAGAAGCTCTGCTTTGAGGGGGGCACAGCTTTGATCAGGGGATGCTGCTGGTCCCCTGCATGGTCGGAGTGGGATGATTCCCCGCTGGCCGCTTTGTAACTCAGCTCCCTCCAACCGTTCATCGCTGTCAGTGGCGGATTCATTTAAGGAGCTGATTTCCCCTCACTTCTTTCTTTTCTTTTTCTTTTTTTTTTTTTTTTTTTTTTTTTTTTCTATGGTGTGTATAACACAGCCATCGATATTTTTAAAACTTTGAGCTGGCAACAAATTCCTGCAGTGCTGGAAGCCTGTGGAGTAGGAGATCTGTGCCCGGTGCCTCGCTGATGCTCTCAGGTGGCCGAGGCTTGCAGTGGCTGCAGATGCTCAGTGCAGGCAAGGAGAAGGCAGGAGGAGGTACCCGAGGTTGGCTGGACGTGAGCTGGGGGGAAACTTTCTCCCGGTCCCCTTATAATGTGCCTGTCACTGAGCTCTGGGTACTGGTGATGGGTTTGGGAGTTGCGGGTGGGAGCAGAAGCTCCCTTGAGGGCAGCGAGTGAGCTGTAATCCTAAGCTCGCTGGGACTGGCTGCGCTCCAGAGCAGATGTGCCATGGCGGCGGTGGTGGGACAAGAGCAGACGCTTAGTTGGGCTCACTGGTCACGGCAGTGATTTGACATCATCTTCCCACTGCTGCCGCTAGTGACATTGTCCCCAGAGGGAAATTGCTGCTTTTTCTTCCATTGCATGAAGGAGTCTGATAGATCCATGGGGAGCTACCACTGATGCTGGGAGGTCGGGTCTGGCCACCAGTCCCCATCGACAGCCCCGAATTTCCCCCCACCCATGCACAAGAGCTTGCCTTGTGCTGCTCCCTCCCCAGCCAGCGCCGATGGGCAGGCAGGGAGAGTCCTCAGCTTTGCAGAAGGTCTGTCCTTCTGCCACAGCATGGACTGTGGTGTGTGGCTGAAAAGCGACTCTCACCAGGAGCAAATAGAGCCCAACGCTGTTTGCAGAGGCCCAGTGAGCAGCCCTGGGGACAGGGGACAGCATGCACAGCACCGTGACAGGCAGAGGGAGCCCCAGGCTAGAAAGGAAGGAGAATGAGCCGGGGAAAGGTGTCCAAGCCATCCAGGACATGTGCAGGAGCAGAGGAGCTCTGCAGTGGCCCCGCTGCGGTGGTCCCAGCCTGGCAGAGCGGTGATATCCATCCCCCTTATGAAATGCAAACATCTCCTGCCCCTGCAGTGACCGAGAGCTTGTCCCTGGAGCTGCAGGATGCTTTTCAAAGCCTAACGGGGGATGAGAGAAGGTGAAAGAGCTCGGGGATGAAGGCCAGCCAAGCAAGGTTAAAATAGCATTCAGTAGCGAGGAGGTTTGCCTTGGGCAGCCCGGCAGGCGTGCAGCCTCCGGGTCCTCCTAGGTGGGAGGATGCTGACACCCAGTCATCATCTAGTTTGGTTTCCCAATGGCATCTTTAACCTTTCGGAGGCCGGGAAAGCTGGCCAGCCCTGCTAGCAGCGCCGGTGAGGACAGCTGCATCTGCTTTGGGTGCGTTAGGTCATGTACGGTTGGGTTTTTCCCCCTACAAGCACTCTGTGCCCCCTCCTCTGCTACAGCCAAACGAGGTGTGACCTCGCCCCCAGGAGTCAGGGGACTTGCCCCCGGGGTGAATTTGGCCCCGTGTGCACTGCACACCTTCCCACTGCTTTTTAAATACTCTTCGTCAGCAGAGCCCAGATCTGGCAGCCAGATTTCCTCGCTCAGGTTTAAATGAGGGATTGCATCCCTCCTGTGCTCTGTTTGTTGTCTCAGTTTCTCCGATCAGCCGCAAAGGTGAATTCTTTAGGCGTCCTGTTTCTGGCAGATAATATTCCTCTGTGAGCGGTCCTGCTTGGGCTTAAATAGGCAAGGTGTTGGGCCGGGAGGGGGGCAATTTGCTGAGCTGCTCTGTGGTGAACCCAAAATGCTGCTCCTGGGAGCGAGAGGACCTTCACAGGGACAGCATGTGGAGGTGAGGAGATGGAGCAGAGCTGCTACTGAAGACGATGACTAGGGGAAGGCAATGGGGAGGAAGGCAGCGTAACGTAGCCCAGCCCCACACAGGAGGCGAGTGAGTCCCCAGCATCCCCACCATGATTTTCCCCCAGCTCCTTTGGATGGCACCGTGCTTTTGGGTAGGTTTTTGCTCTGCTGCAGCCCCTGGAAGCTGCTGCCTGACTCGTCTCACCCCTTCTACGGCTCAAATCACGGTCCGATGCTCTCCCTGCTCCTCTCTGCATCATTCCTCTCGTCACTATATAAAAGCCGCTTTCATGTCCTAGCTCCTTTAGCATTCTCCTTCCTAGTCTTTTTTCTTTTTCTTTTTCTTTTTTCCATAAAAAGCAAAAATTTTGGAAATGAAGTGAGAGAGAGAGAGAGAGAGAGGGAAAAAAAAAAAAAAAAAAAAAAAAAAAAAAAATCCCTCCTGGTGTGGTTTTGGGGTGATCTTTCCAGCAGGGCAGCTGTGGGGGCCCCACGTGGCCTGCCCAGTACCCACAGCACCCCACTCACTTTGGTGAGGTGGGCACCCCCCAACCTCAGCACCCACTGTATGCGGGGAGTGGGGGGGAGAAGCGGTGAATTTTGGCTCCCCAGCCCCGCTGCCTCCCAAAGGGCTTTGGGTTGCTGGGGTCCCCCCATTTCCCTGTGCGCCTCTAGTTGGGATTTTACAGCATCTTTACAACAGCTGAGCCTGTGGGATGCCCCCCCCGCACCCAAAACCCCCGGGTTTGGGCAGCATGGTGGGCTTGCACCTGTGTCAGATGCAGGGAATTACTGTAGGAAAAAGTGAACCCCCCCTCCCCACCCCCATTTTCTTGTGGAAAAACTGAGCTCTCGCTAACACGTGGGTGATGAACTTGCAGGGTCCCTTTTGGGGTGACACCCCCAGGTTTTTTACTGTAATGCAATTTTTTCTTGCTAGCAGGGGGGGCTATGCCTGGGTGACTCTGCAGGGGGGGCAGCCCATTTCCAGGGACCAGTGCAACCCCTCTGTGACCCCCCCCCAGCCTCATCACTTTGTGACCGACTGAGCCCCTCACTAACAGTTCCATGATAAACTCAGAGATAAGCTCTCCGCATTTGCAGCTCTAACAGAGTTTGGGGGTTCCTTTGGGGCGATATTCCCATGCTTTTTACTGTAATGCATTTTTTTCTCGCTAGCGGGGGGGGCAGCCCATTTCCACGGACAATTCCAACCCCCGTGTGCCCCCTCCCCCAGCCCCATCCCTTTGCTTGGGACAAACTGAGCCCCTCACTAACAAA
>VFFE01007691.1:315332-345515 GCA_008921705.1 Burhinus oedicnemus | reverse complement strand
GAGAGAGAGAGAGAGAGGGAAAAAAAAAAAAAAGGAAGCCCAGATGCAAGTTTTTTGCTCATGAAAGGGAAAGCATGGAATACAACAAATTAAATAGCCACCCGGTGAGAAAAAAGGGATTGAAGTGAAAAATGGAGAGGGGGGATGAAACCCAGATGAAAAAGGCAGGCTGGTGCTGGAACATGCCAGACAGGCCTGGGAATAGAGGCATAGCATGGTGGTAAAATAATTGTGCCCCTTCAGCTGAAGTCCACCACTTGCTTTCTGCCTGGCTAACCCAAGCCTGCCATCCTCTGTTAGCTCCCACAATATTTTATCTGCCAGCTCGGGCTCTGTTTCACTGGCGATGGAGAGGACTAGATTAATTAGGAGAGATCTCTTTTACACAGCCAGCCTGGCTCTGCGGGGGGAAGGCTGGGAACTATTTAAAGGGATGAAGATGTACTGCAGCAGCTGCCATCTCTCTGGCTGGTAATGTGCTCACTCACCTAGTTGAAAATTCATCTCCTTTTGCCCTCTGCCAGTAATTCCCGGCAAATAAAAGCAAAGTGAGCTCCAAGGCTGGAGCATGGTGTGCAGTTGAGCTGGGATGTCGGGTGAGAGCCGGGAGAGCGGGCGTATACAAGGAAACGGGAGCGAGATTGCATCTGGATGAAGTTTGGGACCTTGCAAAAGTCCTGCCTGTTCCTCTTTTTTATTATAGTGCTGCCCATGGGGATGGGGCTGCGGGTTTCCCCACATCCAGGAGGGACCCAGCCGTCTTGGAGGGGGATGGTGGGAGCATCGCTCCCCCCGTTTCTCGGCTCATGAAGGTCTAGCCTTGCTTTCAGGTGACACAGGTAGTGAATCCTCTGCAGGGTGCCTGCTGGCTTTTAATAAGCTGGAATGAACCGAGGAAGAGAATTAACCTGGCAGGATTAGCTCGCTCTGCAGCGGGATGCTGGGGATGTCTCCTCCCGGGCCGTGTGGGGAATCTTAACATCTCTCCCGTGCTCTTTGTAAAGCACCCAGCAGCTTAAAACCCCCTCTGTGAGGGGGGGGGGGAGCAGGCAGGGAGGCAGCCCTCTGGCTTGCACGCTGCAGGATGCTCTCCTGCCTCTTCTGTCCCCCCAGCACGGGGAGAGAAGCGATGCCAGTGGGCTGAGTTTGGCAGCCCGCCAGATGTGCAGCATCCCAGCTGGGGCTGGGATCCCAGCATCCCAACTGGGGCCGGCTTCCCTTCCTGCTGCCCCGATGTGCAGCATCCCAGCTGGGACTGGGATCCCAGCATCCCAGCTGGGGCCGGCTTCCCGTCGCGCTGCCCCTTGCCACCAGCATCCCTCGTGCAGTGGCAGAGAGGAGCAGGTAGAATTTAAGCGGCTTGTGCGTGTGTTTGGGAGGCGTTTCAGGCAGGGCACAGGACTGGTTTTGGCAAGGGCTCCTCACGCCTAGTTTATCACAGCGCTGGTATGCGGAGTCAGAGAGCCTGGCACCCATAAAACCCTGCAATTACGGTGCATTTGGTTGGGTCTTCTGGCTTTTTATTTTCAGTAAATGGCTTTGTAATGCAGCGCCCCTCCTGCAGGGCACGCTCTGTGGGGCAGGCAACGTGCTTCATGTCTTAAAAGCTGGTCAGTCGGATGTTTCTACTGGCTGCGTGAGAGCCGTTCGGGGGATGCAGCTGTGCCGGAGCTCCCAGCACCATGCCAGGGCTCTCGATGCCCGGACTGCCGGGTGCATCCGGGAAAGGGGGCACCACGTCCTCACCTTGATTAACACAGATTGCACGATGCTTTTGGGGAGCACGTGTGGCGAGGAGCGTTCCTGCAATGGCACATCCCCCTGCTCCCCGTCATCTTCCCTCCACAGGTCCCTGGGAAAAGCTCATCCCTGAAGCTGGGTGAGCCGTTGTGGGTGCCTGGTTGCCGGAGCAGTCCCTCGGGATCTCTGGGCCAGAGCCTGACAGATGCAACCCATCCACCTTGGGGACCGACTAGATGAACTGCACGCCTGGCTCCTCCGTGGGCAGAGGGATGAGGGGAAGGGAGGTGAAGGACGGCACCATTCCCTGCCAGCCGCGGCACGGCAAGCAGCTGGGGGAGCCCTGTTTTTTGCCAGGCTGCTTCCCAGCCGGCATGCTCTTCCATGTGCATGGTGCACGCATACTAATGCGCTCTTCCTGCGGTAGAGGAGCCTTTCCCTGACAGAGCCTTTAAGAACAGACGTGGATTTTGAGAAACCCTTGATGGTACTGCTTGTAATTATAATGTAATCGGTGTAATTGAGAGCCCAGGGGCTGATTTGCGTATTCTTAATGTTATGTTGAGGCTCGTGGGGTTATCTCCCCACCTTCCCCCTGTCTGCATTTGTGTGGGGTTTGGTGATGCTGCTGCTGGCCGGGGTTGGGTCCTTCCTCCTGCCCATCCATGGGGAGCGGGAGGAGATGAGGGGGACGAGGTTTGCAGGCGCGGAGCAAATGACTCCTTGGGACACCGTGGCCCGGGTTTGAGGGCCACTGGAGCCATCCATAATTGATAACACCCAGGCTGTAATGAGCTCCCAGTCCGGGCGAGGAAATCATTTGCAAGCTGATGTGGATTTCCGTGGAACGGGCTTGTTCTCTGAAGGGTGTTTTCAGGCTTTCGGCTAATGTTCGGCACGTGAGGGGGTAGGGCAGAAGGTAATGTTTCTACTTCTAGGTGGATGATGGGGGTGGGTTTTAGCGGGTGGGGAGTGGACACCACGTCTAGGCTGTCTCCTCCCCATGATGCCGAAGCGGGGACTGCGCTCCCGTCCCTTGGCGTGGGCATGGGGCTGGTGGCAGCCACCAGTTCCCACACTGGGGCTGCTGGTGGCTTGCGGAAACGAAGCTCAAGCCTGAAGCTGGAAGCAGAGAGAGCCTGAGTAGCCCAAAGAGTTTCAAAAGGGATGAATTACGGAGTGAGTGGAGAGGGCTTTCCACCGCTCCAAGTGCTGGTGTTAAGATTTTCCGAGGAAAAATCTGGGTGAAGTGTATGGGTAGAGGTGTGATACAGAAATGAGAGGGTACAGCCAAATTGGACGTGAGGTCAGGCAGAATGACTCTACCTGGCCCCTTTTAACCATAAAACCTGGTGCCTGCCCATGGGGGTACGGTGTGTGACAAGAAAGCAGCCAGGGAGACTTTTATTCCCATGCAGGAATTTGGGGAGCTGCAGGAAGGCGCCTGCTTTTCTCTTCCAGCCTCGGCTGCGGAAGAAGAAAAACAATCAAAGAAAACTGGGGAGGGCAACACTTTTAAATCCACTGGGGCTTTGGGAGGATATTGTTTGTGCTTCTTGAATAATGGCTTTTGATATGTAATAATATATTGTGCAGTTTTTGATGGCCAATATTACATTTATTTTAAATGATATAATCAGCCCTCGGCGTCTCAGTTGATTTAGTCAATTAAGTTTTTAACCTCATGTCTTCAATCTCATCTGTGAGTAATTTAAATGTGGTGATTTTAATGAAAGTACATCTACCTGTTCATTTATCCAGACATATCAGTGCCCTTTGGATCTCTGGTGGTAGGGATCGGAGCTGCTTTTTCTCTTCTGCATGGAAATGTTTACCAGGGGTGAGGAGACAATAAATTGATTGGCATTAGGGAGTTGTTGGGTTTTGTTATTTTTTTTTTTTTTTTTTTTTTTTTTTTTTCCAGAGCAATCCAAATGTAACAGATGCAGCACTTTCCAAAGCAAAGTGACATGTACATTAAGGCTTTCAGAAAGGACAGCAGGCTTGCCTCTAATTCTGGGGTTGCGTTTAACCCTGAGAGGAGATGGCAGTAATTAACCATCCAAAGCTGATAGACGCACGGCAGCCCTCGGACGCCCGTGCAAATGCCGCAGATTGCCCCAGTAATTACAGCAGCTGCAAAAGGTTTTGGGGGAATGTGCACTGCTGGGGCTGAGATTCAGCACCAAACCCCTTTGTATCGCTGCCTGGTTTGGGAAACTTGGTGCAGCCATGTCCTCAGGGAATGGGCGCTGGGGATCCCCTTCCTGGTGGGATTGGGGTGCAGGTTGGTCCCCCGAGGAAATGCTGGGCTGCTGCAGCCCCTCTTGTTGCCCCCGCGACCCTCCTCCTTTTTGCCTCGTGCTAAATTCAAAACCAGAAAACGAAAAGAAATCAAGATAAATGACCGGGGGCCCCTCAGCGGTTGGCTTTGCATGCTCCCAGGCACGCTCGCTTCTCCCCATGGCATTTTTTTTGGCGGGGCAGCAAGCGCTCGGCAGCCCCAGTGCAGCCCCTGGCATGGGGAGGGTGGCAGGGGTCTCACCGCGGGCACATGCCTGGACCCCTGGGAGAGACGGCTGCTCTGAGAGGGATGTCTGCGGTGGAGTTATTTGAAACCATGCTCGGAAACGTTGGTATTGGCTTTTTGTTCCCATCTCATGAGCTGACATTCCTAAAATACATTTTCTTTTGGTTTTTGAAGCAAAAATACTCCACAGGGGTATTATATGTGGTTGTCTTAGAGAAGACAACCTGCCTCCCCCTGAAAATACTTGTTTTAAGATTTTCAGTGGAAAACGCGAGCGGTTTTTGATAAAAGCATTTCTATTCATGAGCTGTAGCTCATAGAGATTTGCAAGAAATAAATAAGTTTTGGCAGCATAAAAGCCTCTGTCGAACAAGGGGATGGGGAAGGTTTGAAACTTGATTTGGTATAGTTTGCCCATGGAATTTCAGCAAAAGTTCCCCAACACAAGTGCCAGGGGATGTTTTCCCATCAAACCCAAACCCAAATCTCCTGATGCTGGTGAAAGCCACAACGCTCTCCTGTTAATGATCTTCTCCTTGGCTGTTGCAATGCTTCGCTCCTTGGAGATTTATCTTCATCACGCCCTGGGACGTGTTTGCCGCATGCTGGGTGCGTTGAAGGGCTGGCCTTGAGCTCCCTCCAGATTATTAGCAGGGGAAGGTCGTTGCGCTGTATCTCATTGGAAAGTCGATTTCTCCCAGACTTTCAATAAACGCGTGACCTTATTAGTGCAGGTTCTTAACGAACTCCATGCATATCGTCAACCAAAGAAACACAGGGACATTGCCTGTGTTTGTTTGCAACAGTGAGGTATTTATTTCGCAGTCCCATTGCTCATATGCTCCATCTCCTCTTGACCTGGGACAAAGGTCCTTGGGGCAGGGAGGGTTGTTGCTCTGTCCTGTAGGACACTGCCTGGTCTACATGGTCAATAATGTGTAGCTGAAGGTAAATGAGTGATTAATGTATAATGAATTCACCAGGGCCCAGTAGCAATTTCTTCCTTCCAGCATGTCCCCTACATGTGCTGTGATGGGCAGCATCTCATCTTGGAGATAGGTGCTCTGACCCCCAGGTCTCCTGCTTGGATGCTCTTGTACGAGGTTTTCAGGCTCTGTCCTGCCCTAACTCTCCCAGCTGAAGTTTTAGGTCTCCTCTCCTTGCTCATTTGAGGCTCTCTCTTTCCCCACTGCCACGGGTGTGATAGAGCTGGTGATATTTGGGAGTGGGAGCTTCCCAGCTGGTCCAGCAGATACTCTATGTGTCAGTCCTTCCTCCCCTCTTTATTCCTTCAAAGCTGCTTGTAAGGAGGCTCAGTCGTGCTTGAAGGCTACATTAAAATGGGTATTTCCATTTCTGGTGAGGAAGCAGTAGGAGCCAGGGATGCTCAGAGCTGCCTTGCTCCCTCCAGCTCTTCCCCCACGTCCTTGTGGACACAGCTCCAGTCTTCTGTGCATGTCGCTTTCCTTTAAGCGGAGATTCAGCTGTGGCTCTGAAAACACAATTAGAGGTAGGGCTTAATCATAGAAGCTCTGGAAATATGGTAGATTAAATCTTTCTAAGGAGGGTGGCTGAGCACTTTATTTGCTGCGCAGGAATCTTCAGGGGGTCGGAGAACTGGATGTAAAGCTTTTAAATTCCTTCTTTTTCTTTGTTTTTTTTTTTTAATTTTTTTTTTTTTACTATAATTTTTTAAAGAGGTTCTTTCACAACGCACGGTTGGACAGGCAAGACTTTAAAGTGAAGGTTAAAAAAAGCCAGAGAGAGAGAAAGAAGGATGGGTGGTATGGAGACACTTGTCAAAAATAGACATTAATGATGTTGTGTTGAGTTGTCCAGCCACATTTAATCCTTGAAGCGCAAGTCTGCTCTGGGAAGTGATTTTTTGAGGGGGAGGGAGACCATTCAGGCTTTCTGTGTTGTTTTTTCACTGCCTTTGAGGGCAAATTTCCTCCGTGTAGAAACGGTGTATGTCTTCTCTAGCCCCATCCCCTCTCCTGCCTGCTGCAACGTAGCAGCTGAAGATGGTAGTGGATGCCGGCAATGCCGGTTGCTGCAGGCCCCCCAACTTGGGGGTCCAGGGGTGATGTTGAAGCTGAGATTTGTGTTCTGTCTGGAATTAGGTTTTGTTTTTTTCCAGCTGGGCTCTGTCTGCCTGCTCCCCGAGCCTTGCTTGGGGGAGTTGGTCCCGTTCGGTTGCCTCTTAGACAGCCCGCTCGGGGACGTTTGCTTGTGTTTATCTTGCATTTTTCTTAATTTCACGGAGCTGAGGAGATCGATGGGAAGGTAGGCCTGGGATTTGAGGCTGCCTATAGAATGGCTCCGTGACTGATGACCCCAGCTCTGCTGCTGCTCTCGGGGGTGGGAGCTTGCAGGGTTGCCAGTGCCGGCTGCAAGCCTGGGGCTCGGTGCTGTGGGATGGGTGATGTCCCCAGGAGGGATGCTGTGTCCTTCACATGCCTGATCTTGTCTGGAGACCAATCACATCCATGGGGGATGTGATGCTGTGACAGCCCTGGGCGACGAGCGGTAAGTTGGTCTTGAAGCCTCTCCGTGGCTGAATTCAGCCTGGGAGTCCTGCCTGGAGCAAGGAGAGCTGGTGGGACCGTGGCCTCCTGTGTCAGCGGAGTGGTGCTGGAGTCTCGGTGCTGGCTATATTGGAGATGCTTGTCGCCATGGAAACCCTCTGTAGCAATGAGCTTATTTGGAGGGAGGTGGCATTTGTGTGTTGGCAGGAGACTGGTGTGGACATGCCACGCTTTAGCAGGTATTGCTGCACCTTTCCGAGCTGGTGCATGTGCTTTTGGTTGCCAGGCGTTGTGTGTGTGGGATGGAAGGCTTGGCTTGGGTGACTGTACTGGTAGGGCCTGCAACAGCCGAACCCTGAAGATGGGGAGAAGGTCACTTTCGGTGGTGCTCTGCCGTTCTCCAGGCAGCAACGAGGCAGTTTGTTCCCACTCTTTCTGGTCTGAAGGCTGCGTCACGCTGTTAAAATGCTTGGTGTAGCCCCAGCTGTCCCCAGGGACACCCCTCTCCATCCCTCCAGCAGCGTGGCAGCCTCTGCCGCCCACCCCATCCCGAGACCCCCCACTCTTCCTTTTAATGGCCCACTTCCACCAAGCAAATGAGGCAGCGCCTCCGATCCCTCCCCTCGATCTGCCAGCGAATTAGCACTCCATTAACTTAACGAGGGTTCTCCCAGCTGCCCTGGACATGGACATAGTGTGTGGTGCTGCCAACCGAGGGGGAGGCGGGAGCCAGGCTTGGCTGGACTGGGGGGCTGCAGCAGAGCCCTTGTAGCTGGACAGGGAGGGCTTCACCCGGGGGGGTTTTGGGGGTGTTGAGGCCTCTTGGGTCCATGACGGGAATGGCCACGAAGGGGAGGGACGAGGGGAATTACCAGCACTGCCTAGAGCGCTGGGTGTCAGTTGTGATGTTGTGCAGGCTGCAATGTGGTGCAGGATTGTGATGCTCCGGCATGCTTCCCAACCCAGTCTGTGTCATTGACCCACGGCCAAGGGGGACCCAGCGGGGCGCAGTGGTCCTCAGAGGAGGTTCCCCTCCCCTCACCGGGTGGCCAGGCAGCATGGCAGCCCTGCCTCAGGCAGCGCCAGCTCCCTGCCAAGGCTTTGTTTGTTGACGGAGTTAAATTTGCAATTTCATGGTTTGGTTACAATGAGTTTAGTTTATAAAATTCATGAGCTGTTAGGAGGTGTTGGGAGGAGGGATGCCGAGTGAGAAAAATATGCCTGTGAGTCAGCAGGCGGCGGGGATGCTGCCGGCACGTGCCAGTGTGGGTCCACATGCCCCAAGGGGGCTGCCTGGTTTGGGGACGGTGTGGGGCTCGGAGATGGGATGAGCACGTCAGAGCCCCGTGCAGGGGGGCAGAGGGATGCATCCACACCAGAGGATCAATGCTCGCTTCCCCTGGTGACACCAACCATGTCTTGACCTGCTCACCAGGCTGGAAGGTCTGCAGAGTCCTGTGCTCTTCTTGGGTGGCCTTCAGAGAACCATCGGATAAACAGAAATTCTTTCAGGGACAGAGCCCAGATGCTGCAGTGATGGGTGCTTGGAAATAGGAGGGCTCAGCCTGCTAGGGGAGCCTGGTGCTGCCTCAGAATTTGTGGTTCTTTGGGGCTTTGGTTGGGAATCCACACAATGAGCTCCATTCTCTGGAGCTCCGGGAGGGCTGGGACAGAGAGATACAGCTCCCCCAAGGCAGAGCCGGTTTATCCCCTTGCATTTGACTTTTCAATGGGATTTCTTTGCAGCCTGTCCTTGGGGGCTGAGTTGGGAACAGTGTAGACCCCTGATCCCACCCTCCTTGCTGGCTGGCCACGGTGTCCTCCCTCCCCTCCCCGCCAGCGAAGACAATGCTCCTCCAGCAACCCGTGCTGGGGCTGCTGATGCACTGCAGCGGCAGTCGAAAGGCGAAGTGTCAGGAATGACCTAAACAAATATTAGCCAATTAATATTACATGCTGGGGAGCTCAGGAAGGGGAGGCCTCGCCAGAGGATGCAAAGCCATAGGATGGCAACGTCCTGTGTGGCAGTGGCCATGAGCCCCATGCGGCACGAGCAGGAGCCAGCAGCCCATGTGCGGTGGCGAGTGTGTGCACCGTGCACGGCTGGGGCTGATGTTCCCGTGACGTCAGGAAGAGCCTGATGTATTTCCAGCTTCCTTACTGGTCAGAAAACACCACCGGACTCCACTGGAAATGCAAAGCTGTTGATTTTCAATGTTCCTCAAAAGAAACTCGTTATTAGTCACTGCGTGGTCTGTCACACTGTGTGGTCGTTCATAGATGGAGGCCATAAATAGACACCAAAACTCCCTTTTCCTCCAGTGTTTATAGGTTTGTGGACTCCCCGGGGTGTGCGATCTCAAAGGCTTGGCAGTGTCTGTGCCGCTTTCTTATGGATGTGGTAAATGAAGGCCAGAAGCTGTTGGTGGAAACTGAACTGTAGAGGAAGGCAGGCAGCTAGATGTCGCCAGGATCTCCGAGATGTTCCAAACCTGTAAAGGGGAGGTGGTCCAGGCAGACAGCCAGGGCGTCAATCTCATTGCGGTGACCTCTCCAGCAGCATTTTCCATGGAGAAATCCTGTAGTTGCTCTCTGTGTTCATTTACCATTGCCTTTGGGCAGTAATGAGTACCCCCTGAGCTTGGTGAGCCTCTCCATCTGCAGCCGTTCACCATGTGAACGTCTCCCTGTGAAGCCACTGGACTTTCTGGAGATCCTCATGGCTTAATTGTAGGGTTTCTCTTTCTCAGTGAACCTGTATAAACGATGCATGTTGATATACAAGACACAGGACCCAAGTGGGGTTCATGATCCTTTGACTTGTGCATGGGGTCAACATGGCTGGAACCTATCTGGATGGAGCTGGAGGGGTCTCACTCTCACACCTTGCTATTGGGGCATGTATTTTCCATCCAAAGTGTTTTAATCACCCAATTTGTGTTAAGGAGCATCAGATTTTGGTGTCCAGCTGTGCCAGCGCAGAAGACGCTACCTTGTTAATGAATCCCAGACTTGAAACGTCTTGTGTGCGCAGGGGAGGACATGAAAGCCCAGGAAGGGGAGAAGACTTCAAGGTGCCTCAGGAAATTGGGGGCAAGGGCAGGACCGAGCGAAGAGATGAGACCACCCGCAGATCACACTGCATTGTGCTCAATCCAGTATCCAAATTTTAGTCTTTTAAGAGGATTATCAGGTGTCTGTTTGAATTACTCTGACACGAACAGTCAGTCAGAAAATGTACATTCATTTGAAAGGTCAAGTACATCTGATTTCTGTATTCGGTATGCTGGGGCTTATCCTTTCAACTTTCCCTTTCTTAATGAGATTCTTGTTTCAAAGTGTCGCGCTGTGCGCACTGGATTTGATGAAGTCAAGTGCGGTGGAGGTAGTTTTTGTTAACATGTTTACCCTTTCATCTGTCTGTCCTTCCAGAGCACCATGGTAGACAATGAGGATGCAGCGGGATGGCCAGCTGGGGCGTTTTTTGCCAGCAAAATGAGTCTTTTTTGGGAGGAGAGATGGAAATGCGATAGCAGGGTTCTGCATCACCAGGAATTTTGATTTGTGGATGTGCAGGCATGCAAATGGAGAGGCTTTGAGAGGACCCGTGGCCACCACGGGTGGCTCGGGCAGGCAGTGGGGTGTTTCCTGTGGAAACCGCAGCGGAAATAAAGCCGAGTTTGGCCTGGCATGGCAGAATTGTATCTCTTGATTAAATTAATGTGTATTGATATTTCTCCTGTTGTTTTGACTTCACAGGCTGTTTAAATTCAGGCTTTTCACAACAAAATACAAAGAAGGTTGCTCGGAGATTGATTTTTTTTTTTTCTTTAATCCTGTCTCTGACGAGCAGTATTTTAAATTTTCTTTTTTTCTTTTTCCGCATTACTTCCAGGTTGACAGCCGGAGAAGGCTGCAAATGTTAAAGCTGTTGCGCAAATAATTATGTTAAAATGCCGAGCATACATTATCGAGGAAGGCGCTCCTTGATTGTAAAGTACGAATCAATTTTCTGCGTCACAAAATTACCGATGTTGGAGTTTGCCTGGGTGATTTATTCCTTTGCATGACGATTTTGTGACTGCCAGCCTACTTTCCCCGGAGAGTTTTTTTGAGGGGTGAAGCTTTGGTCTCCTCTTTGTTGTCAGCGCTGTCTCCTCCCCGCTCGCGCGACAGTCCCCTCCAATTCGTAAAAATAGCGCCTTTTATGCAAGCTGCGTCCCCAAAACGCTCTGCCAAGTTAAATAATGTAGTCACAAAACCAAATATTGAATAATGACTGAGGAAAGGATTAAGGGAGGCAGTCAAGGAACAAAAGAGAGATTCTCAAGTGTTTTGAACACAAAATTGAGAAGGCAGAGGTGCACAGGAGGCTTTTTCTCCCTGCAGCCAGAGAGGACACAGAATAGAGGGGTCCCCCCAGGACCGTGCTCCCCCCAGCTGACTCGGGCTGCAAGATGCCTAGATATCTGCTTAAATCCAACCTTTTTGACAAGCTGGGCTGGTTTAAGGGGTTTCTGTTGGAAGTAAAAATTTTTAAAAGGAGGTCTGGGGAAAATATCCCTGTTCGCTTCTAGGCTCGCTTTTTGGAAAGAGACCATTGGTTTTCTCTTGTTCCTTTGGAAGGCGTGCAGCCCAGACAGCGCCATCAGCCCTAGTTCTTTACTTGACTTCAGTTTTGTGGGAAGATGTAGAGAAAAAATGCAGGGGGGTGGTGGGGTGTGGGAATCACCGGCATAGAATTTCTGATGCGCTTCATGAGTTTTGCTAGTCCACCTCTTAAGTTGTTGAGTTGCAGTAAGCATGTGGTGGGTAGTTGTTGGGTACTCATATGGTGAGAGAGAAATCGGCTGAAGGAACGAGCGTCTGATGTTGCACAAAAAGTTACGTAAATGCCTTTTGTATAGCTTGAAGAAAATCTAGGGCTCCTCTAAATCTCAGAGTTGGAAATTGGGCTGGGAAGCCATAAATCAGTAGATATCTTTTCTGCAATAAATTCAAAATACTGGCCAGAGAAGAAACATCCATGTTCAGCTGGGGCAGAAGGGGTTACTGGACCTTCTGCTGGTTTCTTTTTTTTTTTTCTGGTTGGTCCAGAACAGGTTGAAATGTAGCTTAGGATAAATTGCAAGGTGATGATTTACATGGCAGGTGACACTGGAAAGCACATTATTCTAGGAACAAGCATGAGATGGGATGTATTTACTGCCTGTCTGGGCAAATTATCCACTCTCAGAAGTCTGGCATGTGCTTGTGTAGAAAATGCGTGTGTCCAAAATAGCTGATAAAGTGGATGCAGAGAATAACAGTTAATAAATGCAAACCCCCCCGTGGCTATTGCTGCATCGCTCTGAACTCTCTTTAACTCCCTCTTTGGAGGAACTGATGCCGGAGATGATCTGAAGTGAGGGAGCTGGTTTTGAGCAAGCAAGCACACAGACAAATTTAATTTCTGTTGTAGAGGTGAGAGGAGCACGGCTCTTGTTGGGGAAAGGAGAAGGATCTGTGTTCGCAGGGACACCGGTGCTCGTAGTGATATTGGAGCCTCAGAAGCCAACTCCTTGTCTTGCCTCTCTTACTTAGCGGGGTTATAATGCCCCATCCCACCGGGGAAACTTCTCATTTGAGATCAAGCAAATTATCCTGGGCTGGCTGCTACTATTTCTCGGTCTTGTCAGGCTGGCTCTGATTTACTCTTCATATTTATTCCTCTTCGCCTTGTATTTCTTACTGATGAGTGAAAAAAACCCCTGCAAAATAACGAAGTGGAGATGGTAAACTCTCAAGCTCGTGTCGTACCAGGGGACCGCAGCTTGCAGGCAGTGATGGTTTGGGAATTGAAATGCAGTTTTCGAAGCTTGACCTGCACCGCGTTAGTCATTGGTGACCCTTCACGTAGAGACTGCTTTAGGCTGTATCTATTATGGATGGATTGCCTCTGTTTCCAGAAAGCTTTTTTTTTTTCCTTCTCTTCCCCGCCCCCCCCAACCCCGGCCCCAGAGCAGGTTGCAGGATGATTGCTTTTTATTTGTGTGTGTGTGCCCACAGAGAGCTCGGGATCTCATCTGGCTTTTAAGTATATACTTCTGTTATCTAGCAGGTATTGTAGGTGGATGTGTAAATTAGCAGACGTCTGTTTACATAGAAATGAATGTATAGTATAAAAACAATTTACTTGTAAAAGACTCATCCTGCCTCCAGAATATGTTTGAATCTTAACACAAGACAAAGTAATTTAACCCATACGTTGTTTGCCTCTCATTTTTTCCAGCAAAATTTACCTTCATCAAAAGATAAATCAATTTGTAGCAGCTATTGGCAGCTATTTAAGCTGGTGAATTGAACAGCTTAATTAGGGAAAGTATATTAAAGGCTCTGAGAGATGCTAACCCATTCACTGCCTCCTCTTGCGTACACATCTGCATGGTCCTCCACCCTGCAGCAGTGTCTGGGGCTCTGTCGATCACCTCCAATTTGCTTGTCTTTGCCGCTGCTTTTATCTGGTACCGCACGGCGACGGCAGCTGTGATGATGGCAGGACTAACCAGCCCCGTAAAACCCAGCAATGCCTTTCTTGGTCCAACCAGTTCGGGCACTCAAAACTTTATTCTCTTCCAAAAACTTTTTTTGTTTGTTTGTTTTTTGTTTAAATCAAAGCAATAATAAAATTTTTATTATTGGGAGGGGCTCTTCCTAAAGCACCCACCATCTGTGAGCATCCCTGTCCTGACCCCCTGGCAGGGGCTGCCTGGAGCATGAGATGTAGCCACAGGCTCATGGTTTGCACCACACCCGAATAAATGAAATAGAAATGGTGGGGGGCAGCATTTCCTGAACACCCCTTCCCATTCAGCTCCGTTCATACGTGGTGTGTGCACCTTGAAGTAGAGGGAGGGAGGGGGAAAAGGCACCTGCTGAAAGTGCAGACCGCATGAGTCAGGCTGAATCTGCTGTTGTGCCTGCTTCTTCCCCATTAACAAATACCACGGACGAGTGTGTGGGGAGGTGGGTATCCCCTCATTCCTAAGCGACAGCTTGTTTCGGCCTAAATTCATTAGTAATGCTGCTCTGATGAACACTCCCAGCCTTCCAGTCTCGCTCGGTCAATGCCAAGCACTCCTGCCTGCCATCCTGGTCTCTTCCTGCAATCCTGGTCGGTGAGGAGGCTGCTCTTGGTCTTTCCACTGCTAAGATAAAGATGCCTCTCTGCTGGACCCGTGATGGTGGGAGAAGGCTGCCGGGGCCTCAGTCCTAGCTTAAGAAAACCTATTAGAAAGTGGATTTTTGAAAGGGGTTTCAGCATGCTCCTGTTGGGGAGAGTGAGCATCACAGAATCACAGAATGGTTTAAGTTGGAAGGGACCTTAAAGATCATCTTGTTCCAACCCCCCCAGCTATGGGCAGGGACACCTCCCACTTGACCAAGCTGCTCAAAGCCTCATCCAACCTGGCCTTGAACACCTCCAGGGATGGGGCAGCCACAGCTTCTCTGGACAACCTGGGCCAGTGTCTCACCACCCTCACAGGAAAGGATTTCTTCCCGAGATCTAATCTAAATCTGCCCTCTTCCAGTTTGAAGCCATCACCCCTCATCCTATCACTACATGCCCTTGTCAGAAGTCCCTCCTCAGCTTTCTTGTAGGCCCCTTTCAGATATGGGCAGGCTGCTAAGAAGGTCTCCCTGGAGACTTCTCTTTTCCAGGCTGAACGCCCCCAACTCTCTCAGCCTGTCCTCACAGCAGAGGGGCTCTAACCCTCTGATCATCTTCATGGCCTCCTCTGGCCCTGCTCCAACAGGTCCATGTCCTTCTTTTGCTGGGGGCTCCAGAGCTGGACACAATATTCCAGGTGGGGTCTCCCCAGAGCAGAGCAGAGGGGCAGAATCCCCTCCCTGGCCCTGCTGGCCACGCTGCTGGGGATGCAGCCCAGGATGCGGGTGGCTTTCTGGGCTGCCAGCACACATTGCCGGCTCACGTTGAGCTTCTCATCCACCACCACCCCCAAGTCCCTCTCCTCAGGGCTGCTCTCCATCCATTCTCCGCCCAGCCTGGATTTGTGCATGGGATTGCCCTGACCCATGTGCAGCACCTTGCACTTGCCCTTGCTGAACTTCATGAGGTTTGGCACGGGCTCACCTGGTCCCTCTGGATGGCATCCCTTCCCTCCAGTGTGTCGACTGCTCCACACAGCTTGGTGTCATCGGCAAACTTGCTGAGGGTGCACTCAGTCCCAACATCCATGTCGCCAACAAAGATGTTAAATAATAACGGTCCCAGTACTGACCCCTGAGGAACACCACCTGTCACTGCATGCCACTTGGATATTGACCCATTGACCGCAACCCTTTGAGTGTGACCATCCAGCCGGTTCCTTATCCACCGAGTGGTCCATCCATCAGATTCATGTCTCTCCAATTTGGACACCAGGGCGTCATGCAGGACAGTGTCAAATGCCTTGCACAAGTCCAGGTAGATGACATCTGTTGCTCTCCCCTTATCCACCAATGCTGTAACCTCATCGTAGAAGACCACCAGATTTGTCAGGCATGATTTGCCCTGAGTGAAGCCAAGGTTATTAGCTGAGGTTCTCTCAAAGCTGCGCTTTGTAGCAGGGCTTGCCAAACCTGACCTCTCTCTAGGGCTCTTCCCTGGGGTGGGTGTGTGCATCCAGGATACCTAGACATGAGCAGGCTGCAGGCTGGCTTCAACAAATAAGATGTTTTTTGTGCAAAGGCTGAGAATTTGCAGAGCTGAACTCTTCGAGGCTTTTAGCGTGTGGGATGGTGATGGGTTACAACAAAAAAAAATGTTTGGTTAATTTAGGCCTCAACTTGAGGTGCTCAGATAGAATAGAGTTGATATCAGGATAGTCTTGCTTAAAAAGGAGAGTATTGTCAGTGCAGACCAAAGCGTTCTCCATCTGTTCCTGTAGCTGTTAAGAGCCAATATTAGATATCTCCACTGCAGTCTGGGAATCCTTAAGTGAGCGCTCATGGCAAAAACTTCACGTGGGAAGTTTCTTCTCTCCTTTGCCTCGCCAGAGGTTAGCTCACGCCCAAACCAGCCAGGCTTTGCAAAACTAAGTGTTCCTGGCGATGTCTAGTACACCTTTAACAGTACTTCTCCCTGAAAGGAGAGGGCTAAAGGAGAAGGTGAAACATCAGCTGGAGAAGCTCCTTGTCATCAACTTGAAAATCTCCCAAGGACCCAAGAAATGCTTTGCTTGCTCTTGGAGCTTGTAACGTATGACAGACCTTGAGGTTTGTCTTCTCCCACCTCGAATTTTTTGCTCCACAGCAACGGAGATGACAAAGTTTTACTGCTGAGCAAAATGATGAAACTTAGAAAATGAGAAGAGGTCTTGTGACAGGCTAACACCTCACATTGATTCAAACTTCATATTAAAATACATATATACAATTTTTTTTTTCATTGCAGATGGCTTATTCCACGGTAGCATGTGCGTATCTGTGCCCATGCATCACGTGTGTGTGTGCACGTGTGTGTGTGTGTGTTCATGCACAGTTATTCTTGCCTCAGCACAATGATTTCCTAACGATCTCTTACCCATCTAAGACAGATTGCTTTTCATGGTTCAGTGGTCGCAGCTCAGGCATCCATTTTAATCAATAAAACAGTCAAAAGAGAGAATAGATTTACTTGTTTCTGGTTTTTTACATTTAATTGAAAATTTTCGAGTGATTACAAACATAGATATTGTATAGATTGCGGAGTTTAGAAGACAATAAGTGCCAAAAGAAAAATCTCCCTGTAGCCTAGCCTCTTCTCCCATCGTGATGCACAATGGATGTCGGTGGTTTGCGCTGGGCCGTGTCCTTTCTTTTCCTTTCTCATGCCTTGTAAAAAACGGGATGGATTTCATGGGGTTTCACCCAGACATCGCAGGAAGGGTCTGCGGTGAATGCTGTTAAATCTTCTTAACCTGTGACGGGGGAGACTCTCCCTTCACACAGAATATATAACATACAAGGACAGAGCAAAACCTGGTGATGCCGTCATCCCGTGAGCTGGCTGGTCATTAAATGTGTGTGAGAACAGGTTGTGAAAACTCTCCAGATCACACAAAAAAGGTTTAATTTTAATGAGACCTGATTGAAAAGCAGTTTCAGGGAGCTTTCGGTCATGAATAGGGGAAAATACCTATATTTTCCATTGTGTTTTCAGCAATCCTTCCAGCCTGCACCTCTGAGATGTCAAACCCAAACCCCTTCTTCAGAGGGCAGCCATGGGAATAAATAGTTGGTGAATAAGAGGGGTTTGGGCAAAAAAGTGCCACTTATTTGGCAAGTGCCAAAGATACTTGCAAGTGCCTGAAGTGCCATGCTGCTGTGGTATTTATTCCTCACTAGCGGGTCGGTTAATCCTTCCCCACTGCCCTGGAATATTGCGTTTAATGATTTAATCTACTCACTGTTGTAAATGTGCCTGTAGAGATGTGTGTGTCTAAAGATGCACTTGTTTGCCGGGGTACCACGTATATAATAAATTTCTTGACATTTGAATAAATATGTGCATGGAGCAATGTCTGTCTGGTCTTGGGGAACGGATCTTCTGGACCCCCATGATTTCCTAGCTTGCAGCTCGGGGCGATGCCCGAGAAGCTTTGCCTTTCTTCTGGGGGGTCTTTGGGAAAACTAACAAGCCATCTTGTCTCTCTGGTTGTAAATTTAATAAACCTGGAAGCAGCACAGCAGCTGAACATATAAAAGTCATAGGCTGTTAACTCAGATGCGGGAAAACTTTAAAAATAGTCATCGAGACCCCTGCGCTCTGTGCGAAATGAGATCTGATTTCTCTTTAAGTTGTTTTTAATAGCTGGAATTACCGAAGATGGGTGTTTACCAGTTAATAGGTTTGCGAGGGAGCTGCCTGTTTGGTGCTCATGGTGATATCATTTACGCTGGTATTCATGCGATAACCTCTCGAGCGCGCAGGTCTCCTCACAAATTAAAGTTGAACCTTGTGTGCCGGGTGCGCTCCATCTCCCCGACGGAAAATTTCCTCGATACTTTTATTGTCATCTCCGATTTACTCAGCTTCGTTGCCTGCTGGAAGCATATTTGTTCCAGCGTGGGCCAAGACGTGACTCTGGAGGAGCGGCTGTCATCCTCGATCTAGTCAAGGACAGCTGTGCCCCGGCGTCACTGGCAGCTTGCAATAAGCGTGGCTTCGTCCCTGTCAGTCCAAAACCAGGGTGCAGATCTTAGAAAGGAGATGCCAATTTGACATCCCCCCCTCCCAAAAAGTGGGTGGTAGGAAGGTTTAGGGAGCCCTCTGGAGAAGAAGAATGGGTCTTGGGGTGGTTTTGTTCACATAATATGGCATTTTTGTCTTGCTTGTCCGCGGTGTGAGGGTGCAAGCTGGAGACCCCCGGTGCAATGAGGGGTGATGTGTGAACAGCTCCTGAGCAGCTTGCAGAAAAAAAATTTTGGTGCCATCAAAAAAGTTAATAGATCACAGAATCACCAGGGTTGGAAGGGACCTCTGGAGATCATCCAGTCCAACCCCCTGCCACAGCAGGCTCACCTACAGCAGGTTGCACAGGATGGCGTCCAGGCGGGTTCTGAATGTCTCCAGACTCAGAGACTCCACCACCTCTCTGGGCAGCCTCTTCCAGTGCTCGGCCACCCTCAAAGTCAACAAGTTCCTCCTCATGTTCAGATGGAACTTCCTACGTTCCAGTTTGTGCCCATCACCTCTTGTCCTATCACTGGGCACCACTGCAAAAAGACTGGTCCCGTCCTCCTGGCACCCTCCCTTTAAGGATTTGTAAGCATTGATGAGATCCCCCCTCAGGCTTCTCTTCTCCAGACTAGAAAGACTAGAAAGACCCAAGTCTCGTGATCATCTTTGTAGCCCTTTGCTGTCCCCTCTCCAGCAGCTCCCTGTCCTTCTTGGATTCATGGGTTCATGGCAGTTCCTCTCTTGGCAGCATTTTGACTCTTCATCCCCATAGCATTCTTATGGATTTTGGGTGAGTTTTCCCCCCTACATATGCCTCCCCGAAAGGAAATGAACATTTGAGGAAGAACAGATCCTTTTTGTGATTCTCTTTTGAAACACAAAGTCAAATTCTCCTTGAGGACAAAGCTTCAAATGGAAAACCTTGACCAGCCCAAATTAGGGGGGACTTAATTTACTACAGTAAAACACTTGGAGAGCTGCAGATGAAAACTGCAATTTAAGTGCCTAATATTATAATTATATACTGATGCGTTTTATTAATGGGATTGAATGCTCATAGCTTTGTAGTAATGAGCTTTTTTGAAGATCTGTATAATAGGGTTTTCTGATGGTAAGGACCCTGGCGTGCTGTTCCCTCTAAAAAGCACCTCAAAACTCGTGGAGTAGCCGGGGAAAGGGTTAATTTGTTGACTTGAGTAGTAATTAGTTGCCCATCTCCTGGAGAAGCCCTTCTTGGAGGGGAAGATGAGCCCAAACCTCCTGCTTGAGGATGATCTGAAATCTTATTGTGGTGGGACAAGTGACTCTCGAGCAAATTAAGTGTTTTGGGAACCTTGGAGATGAAAGGTATCGTGTTAACAAATTAGCACTCGGAAGATTGCTAGTATTAAAGATCTGGGGGTTTGAACAGTGTGTACATTCGGTCCTTTCTAACACGGGGGAAGAAATAATTTTCCTGTCCTATAACACCATTTTGAACGCACTTCTGGTAATGAAGGGGAACAAAAAAAATCAAAACATCGAGTGTTTTCATGGGCCAGGGCACCTCCCTCCCACCAAAGTTAGCCTGGGTCAGTTCAAATGGTGCACATTTATAGCTTGCCTCTGCTTGCATATTCCAGCTGAAAAACCCCTTAATGATGCTAACCTAGATTTTGAAATGAAGACAGACTTTAAGACAGATTTCAATTTTAAAGACAAAGTTGAAAGGGGATATTTTGATGATTTAATTTTTTTCTTATAGTCAATTTATCACAAGTGACTTTCCTGTGAATGAATTTTGACTTGGATAAATCACCATATAGTATTAATTATATTAATAGACACATTAATTGTATAACTGTTAGTGCATAAGAATTCAAGACTTTTTAAGACTGAAGAGGGAGAGCATTGAAAATAAAGTAGCAAATTGTAGAGCTGTTGCAGTGTGGACTGGCTATTTCTTATTAAGTATCTTTTGACAGGAAAAAGTAATTTTCAAGACACCATAATGTTCTTTACAAATCTTGCTTTTCTCTAAATGCTTCCCTTTTATGCAAGAGAGTAATTAGCTTTTGTTAAGTTTTGTATGGGCAGTTTTCATTTTGCACTTTCTTTGGAAACCATGGCTGCTTTTCTAAAATAGCTGAAAGTTTTGTTTCTTCCCTCGGCATCTTTAGTCCCAAATTTTCGCAAAGAGAAAAATTCATGTTTGGCTTCCCCTCGCTAGTTAGGTGCCCTTGATGCATTTATTTAGGAAATGCAAAGCCAGGCTAGTGTTCGCCCTTCTCCCTTTGCTAATTAACCCAATATGTACAGTCATATTTTATTTGGCAGGTTGACTTGAGAGCCCAGCTGCTGGGAGATGAGCATGAGAGGAGAAACAGAAGCTTTGTGTTGAGTTAATATGTGGATTTTCTATCTTGTTGATGTTCCCTGGAGCATCTGCTCCTTGGCACTTGCCTGTGCATCTCAACCTGGATCTTTCCAGGAATGATGGAAAAAGGTCTAAGGAAGGAGAAGTGGGAAAACGGGGATGCAAATGGGAAAACGGGGATGCGGAGCGGGTGGACTTTCACCGCAGTACTGCGTGGATGCTGGTAGTTGCTCCCATGGATGGTGTCTGCATCAAAGAGCAAAACCTTTGGAACTTCTTCAGGGCAAAACCTCCTTCTCTGCTCCTAAGGCCAAGAAACCATGTCTGGTTTTCAGCATTGTCCTCAGTCACCGGCGGCAAACTGGGTTTTGGGTGGGTGGGACGGCAGGAGCCGGGAAGACGCCTGTCCCGTGTGCTCACCATCCTTGCCTGCATCCCTTCTGCTCTTCTCATTCATGGCCGGTATCGTTAATGAGATGGGAAGACTGGGCAAGGAGACAGCTCCAGTGCCACCCTGTCCACCCCCACATTATCCTGACTTATTACATTGTAATAAATTGAACCATTCCACTTCATTATTTCATATTTGAGGAGATTTATAGATTGTCCTGGTGGCTGAAGAGGCAGTGATTAAAGGAGCAGTGTGCTAATGAATGAGCCTCAGCACAAAGCCTTTTTAATTAATGCACAGCCCAGGGGCTGTAAACGGCTTGCTGATAACAAGCCTGGCCCATTCAGGACATGAACTGACAACTTTGCACAAAATGAAGGCTTATGTGGAGACACGGGTACGGTATTGAAATGGCAATTAAGGCTAATAAAACGATTCGTCTGCTTATCCGTCGTGGCGGTGCTGGCCCTCCTTCGGCGTGCCCGGCCCTTTCTCTGCCTCAGAAGTAACGGCAGGTGGAGGTTTCATTTGGCTCTTCCAACCTTTCTTCGGTGATTTAATTTACGGGCTGGCTGCTGCATCTGTTCCTTCATGTGGCTCTTTCAGTCATGTTAGAGAGGGATTTTCACTCCAGGCTTTTCTGAACTGGCCTCAAGTTTTCCTGAATCAGATGATTTTGCCTAGTGTTTTCCAATGTTTTTTTTATTATTATTTTTATTTTTTAAAAACTTTTCTCATGGAGCATCTTGCTGGGAGAGAAGGCAGCGAACTTGGCAGTTGTCCATGCATCCGTCTGTCTGTCCATCCTCCATCCCTCCATCCATCATCCATCCATCCATCCATCCTCCCTCAGTCCCTCCATCCATCCATCCATCCTCGATGGCGGTCTTGTCAGAGTGCTCGGCTAAGCAGAGGGTAGGCTTGCATGGCTCTGGGACGGGAGGGAGCCTGGACGGGATGAAATGTCAGCAAGCTGCAGGACGGCCTCAAACCTGCCAGTGCTTTTTAGTGGGTTTCATGTCCTCTTTCTGCCTTGCGGTGTTGATGCGTGGTGTTAAACAGGCTCCGTGCTTTGAAAAAGTGCATTAAGGGACAAGTCAATGCTTAAATAAACAGCTGTGATAAACTAGAAGTTCCTGTAGAGCCAAGTGTTGTCCTTGGGAAGTTACGGGCCAGATCAACAGCAGAGATTCTGCTCTGCCGAATCTTGAGGAGTTACCCTGATCTGTGCCAAATCCCACATGGTGGTGCTTTGGCGTG
Organism: Burhinus oedicnemus; assembly: GCA_008921705.1. Lineage (NCBI taxonomy): Eukaryota > Metazoa > Chordata > Aves > Charadriiformes > Burhinidae > Burhinus > Burhinus oedicnemus. The sequence goes on along the minus strand of VFFE01007691.1, from coordinate 323,507 downwards.
TTTAAATGCTGTGCCCTGGGTCAACCTTGGAGCACAACTCCCTGGATATGTTCAGTAGCATGCAGCTATCGTGAGCTGAACTGAACCAGACAGCTCCAGTGCTGTACGGGGCCTGGCATCTCTGGAGTATTTGGGAATACTCTGTTCCTCTGAGCATTCACAATGACCTGGGAGAGATGAGGAACTCAAAGCCCGGCACCATCCCATCTTATCAGGGTTCAGTTTCTCCATTTCACCTCACCGAATCCCTGACAGGTGGAAGCACTGTTTTTCAGTAAGGTAAGTGGGGAAAGGAGGTGCCAAACTTTAGAAACAAAATAAAAAAAAGGCAAAAATATAAATGATGCTGCCTGTGGCCTGCAGGTTTAATGATATTTACCCATTTGATTGATGAAGATGATGAACGAGGCTTCGTGGCCTGTTGAGGGTGAAAAGTCTAAGTACCAGGATGGAGAGTGAATCAATCACTGCTCCGACTCCCCTGCCAGATGGGTTCATCAGTTAACTGCGGTTCCCAACAGGGTCGTATATTACCCCTGGCTGAGGGACGGCACGTCAGCTATGGCTGCTGCCTCTTCTCTGGAGAGATCGATAACCCATAGTGAGTGGAAGCAACACAGCCTAAATGAAACCACTAAAACTCCTCTCCAACTTTATTTTTGCATTAGATTTTGTTTGCTAATATACGTGTTCCCATAACATGTCTAGCAAGGGTTGGACTAGACTGTTGGGCCATGCAGTGCTGTGTTCTTCAGGGTCAGGTAGGAGACATTAGCTGGAGAATATGGTGGAAAGTGCTGGTGGTTTGTTGGACAATAGTCTTCTCTGAGTGCTTGCAGTGACCCTGTTCTTTTTTGGTAGTTTTTAAAATGGCCTTTATTTAGTAATTGAGCACTTGCTCATCATTTCCACGCTGAAGCCCATAAGGTGGCTGTGAGGAATGGATCTGTCCCTGCTTTGGGCAGAGGGATCTGGAGCTGAGGGTGGGAGTTGTCTCCCCTGAGCTCAGACACTGCAATGCTGGACTCCTACAACAGTCAGAGAACTCATTCCTTTGGCATTGTGAGACTTATCATCTTTGTGCCATCAAAATCTTGTATCTTCTTTGGGTGTATCTTTATTATTTTGAGTAATATTTACCTTTTACTCAGCAGATGTCAGTGAATTATTTGAGGATGTGTTGGTAAACAGGGTTTGAAAAACAGTTGTGCAGAACCATGTAACAAACTCAGGACTTGGGATATTCATCAAAAGTTTTGGGTTTTTATATTTCCCGAGTTCTACCAACCTTGTAAGCAAAGCCAATGTGATTTATGGCTTTGTGTTATGTTCCTGTGAAACTTGCAGGATTTTGATATAAAATTCTCCTGGCTTTAACTGTCAGGTTTCACCCGGGTCCTGCTTTGGAGACCATTATTCTTTATGTTGTCATTTCTGAAGAGCCTTTTACAGCAGGAACTCGGCATTATATAGCACTTAGCAACGAGCAGGTTACACTCCAGAGTAAAGAACATTCTGCTATGTTCAAACCTTTTACAGTGATCATTGCAGCTGTTGATGTCCAGGACAGATGTGCAGAGTCTTTTGCAACATATTTATGTAGGGAAACGCCATTCTGCTCAAGTAGTTTTTGGTTTGTGATGGAGAGCTCAGAGGTGCTGGAGGATTTTCACCCCATCTGAGTTCAGTTATCTGAAAAAGTCCCAAGTTGTATCAGTGGAGAAGAGAAGGCTCCTGCCTTCAGTGCCATGAGCTACCCTTGGGTGGAGTCTGTCCCTCTGTTGACTTGGTCTGTTGACCTCCCCAGTCAGGACCCGCTGGAGATCTGGCCTTAATTACTTGGCTTTAATATTATGGGCTTAATGTCTTGGTCAGGCAGAGATGCTGTCACATGTAAAGGTCCTTGCCAGGCATGGAGAACGTGGTGGGAATTAAGAGGAGGATGTTGTGGTGATGCAGGAAATTAGGAGTTGAGGTCCTTGCAACATGCATGTCCAGACCCTGAGTTTTAAGAAGGGAGGTGTTGTGAGCCAGGCTTGGTTGCCGTCACAGCACATGTGGAACCAGCACACTAAATTTTCAGCTGTGGGTGGTGTGAAAGTAGTACGAGAAGTGGCTTTCAGGCGGGGCTGATGGACGGGGATGTCTCAGCACTGTTTTTTTCCCTGATTGCACTGCAGACTCCTTCTGTGACCTTGGGGATGTTTTCAAATCTCGCTTTTCCTCTTGTATCTGTGCAGTCTGCGTAGACTGTGCTTTCTAGGACAAGGAGCATCTCTTACAACAGGTTCTTAATCGAGATTTGCCGCTCATTTGAAGTTTGTGGGCACTGCTTTTGATACCAATAACAATCGTGATAATGAGAGACCAAAGACAAAGGAATGATTCCTAGGAATAATAGAGCAGCGGTACTCTCCTGTATCGGTAATTCAGGGGTAAGGAATATAGATGAGTTTTAGCAAGGAATAATAAGAACTAGAGAGCTTCAGAGTGCAGTCCTAGTGTGGACTAATAGCAGTTATGTGATGAAACAAGCTTTCCACTCCTTGCTGCGCTCTTTTTCTTGGGAGGGACGGGAGGAAGGGAAATGCAAACAATTCCTAGGGAGGTCTGCGTGAATTCATAGGGATGGTGCCTACAGCAGAGCTCAGCCTAGGCTTGGCGTGGGTTGTGAGATGGGCCCCGAACCACAGGCAAGGATAGAGGGGTTGGAGAGGGCACCACCTCCCCCAGTAAATCCATGCCAAACCTAACTCGCAAATATCTTGTGAATTAGAGCTTTTTCAGGTTGGAATTGCTGGCTAAACTCCACGACTTATATTCAGCCCAATGCAGTCATTAGAGAGGGGCTTAAACTCATTATCTCCTTTTCATTAGCATTAACCATTAACTCTGGATAGCTGTGTTATTGATATAAATGTCTTTGAAACCTTCCGAGCTCTTGGCTTCAACGGATTTCATAGGCTGGTTGGGGAAAGTGTTTCTTTTCATCAGTTTTGAATTTGTCACTATTTCCGTGGAATCAAAGGGGACTTCTTGTGTTGCAAGGCAGGGAGGATAGAAATACCAGATGTACTTTGTCTCTCTCATTCATTAATTCATATACATTTATCATAAGGCTTCCTATTTGTCTCCTTTTTAAGACAAATAATCTCAGCCCTTCCAATCCCTTGTCATATGGAGACAAGAATGATTTAAGGACCTGGAAAAGTTCCATATGACAAGGGATACAGAGACTGGTATATTTAGTCTGGTCATCTCATTTCCTGAAGGATGGAACAGAAGATGGAGATGACTGGACTGAATAAGCCAGTTTCTGTGCAGATGTCCCACTGGATAACACAGGGACGAGTGCATGGATACACATCTGCCCACCTAATTTTTTCTGCTGCATAACACATTTCTTGGCTGTGTTAAGTTTGACTTGAGCACAGAATAAGATAAATTTGATGGGGGCTGTCTGTATGGCATCTTGGGTCCCGAACCCAGAAGTGGATGCTGAACATGTTTGGGTCATTTACTCCATAGGAATGATTTATAACTTGACTGAGGTTATAGCTGTGGCATTTGTTTAAGATCTGATCTAGATCTCCTGTAATTGGAAGATGTCTTCTAGAGGATTTGGAAGAGCTAGGCTGCCTTATTCCTTTCCTCCTATTTTGAAGGTTATGCATCCCCGTTTTCCCCCAGAATACAATAGTCTTTCTCGTGATACTCAGGAAGATCAGAGGAGGAGTCAGTGTCATCACTCCGGGAGGAGCAGCATCTCTGTTGGAGTTCCCCTCATTTCTCCTCTGCTGCTTCCCATCCCGTCGCTCCCTTTGGCCATTGCCAGTCTTCCTCCAGGACCTGGAAAAGTTCTGTATGACAAGAGATACAGAGACTGGTATATTTAGTCTGGTCATCTCATTTCCTGAAGGATGGAACAGAAGATGGAGATGACCGGACTGAATAAGCCAGTTTCTCTGCAGATGTCCCACTGGATAACACAGGGACAAGTCATATGGAGCTTTTCCAGGCTCTTCTTTCCTACCTTCCACATGCTCTTTGCAAATCCTGAAGTCTTTTGCCTTAGAGTGGCCTGCACAACATTTTCCCTTCTCATCCCTTTTCTGGCTCCTGGATGCTTCCAAAAAGAAATGGGGTCATCCCGAGTAGGGATGGGAATGCGTTTAGCTCCCTTGGAGAGATGGAGATGCCACCTCCAAAGAGGTGCTGCAGTAGCCCTGGTTTTGAAGCTGGCCTGGATCAGAAGAAAAATAGCCTCTGGCAGCGAGGGAGGGGGAGAGCAGGGAATTTGGGGTGAGAAAAGTGCTGAAAGGAACAGTCTGTGCACCACGCTGTGCTGGGAAGGGCTGCACGGGGGGGAGGGTGAGTGGGCCGGGCCCCCCGGGCTCCAGCTGGGGTGTGAGTGCGGGGAGGCTGCTCGGAGCGGCTGTCTGAGCATTTTCCCTCTTGCTGCCAGGATTTTGTGGGTGTGCGAGGATTTTGTGGGGGTGCATGTGTGTGTGGGCTGCAGCCCCTGTCCCGTGTTCTAGTTGGGCTGTGCGGGGGTGCAGCAGATCTCAGGTGATGGTGGGAGATGGTCTGGTCGCTGGTGCTGATGCAGGGGCTGTGTTTGCAGGGGCTGCTGTATATATCTAGACCAGGCTGGTATAGATGAGCTCATGAGGCGGTGAGCCAGGAGTGACAATGCCGGTGGGTACTTTTGTCCTGGTACCCTCCCATAGGTCTCTGTTGGCTTTGCAACCACCCTGTCCCTTTGCTCCCCCTCCCCTGGGGAGCTGCGATTTTAAGAAAGAGCCTCCTGAGCCTCCAGGCTGGGGGGGCTGGTGGTGGCCCTGCAAGCCACAGGGCGGTCACTGGGGCTTATGGCTCACTGATGTTGGCTGGTGGGGTCTAGCAGCACCCGCTACCACCACCCAGCAGTAGTGCCTTATAGTAGTTGGGGAGACTTCATGGGCAGGGGGCAACATTGCCTAAGAGGAGTTCATTGGTGGGGGCAAAAAGAAAGAGAAGAGGCTTTTAGCCGAATCTTAAAGTGCCACAGTATTAGGATCAGGCAGGCTCTGGCCTCTGCAGTGCCTTCTAAACGATGTCAGGCGCTGCAGAGGTCCCCCAAAAGCTGGGTGGCTGGGATCCAGCTCCCTTGCCTGGGGTTGCCCACTGTGTGATGCTTTGGAGATGATGTCCTGTCCCATGCTGACTTGTCATGGGTCAGGGGAGAGGCAGCAGGATCCCACCACCCCGTCCCTCCTCCTCCTCATCAGGTATAGGGTTCCATCCCAGCTGCTGGGAAATGGGTGAGTTCCTCCATCAGCACAGGTGGCCGGAGAAGCGGGTGCTGCACCCCACCTGCTATCCCCACTCCTAAGCTTCCTTTCCTGTCCTCCAGAGGCTTTGTGGTGAGACAAGAGCTTTATCTCCAGCCCTGTCCATCCTCCATCACTTGTGGCCTTAGAAATATTTCAGAGAAAGCATTTCCAGTCGGCTGGCTTGAGGCTCACTAACTCGTCTGGGCCAGCCAGTGGTGAGTAGTGGCTGGTGTGTGCTCCACAAGGACCTGGCCGTTTCTTCATGAAAGGCTTTCAATCATGCTTTCCCAGCCCCGTGGCCACGCAGTGCTTTAGCCTAATTACAGTGGTGCTGCTTAATAAGCTGCAGCCATCAGCAGAAGGGGACTTCTAAGCTTTGACCCTGTCTCCCGGCTTTTAGTGCCCACCGGAGAGGTCTGACGTGCCGAGGAGCACCAGGTCCTCCTGGTGTGGGCGTCACCAGAGAGGGGTCCTGTTCCCCCATCCACCCCTTCCAGGGTAGGACAGCAGCATCCCCCGTAGCTGGAGTTTTGGGTTCTGGCTCTCAGGTCCAGCAAAGGGGGAGGAGAGCAAGGGGCATACCGGGTGGATTTGGATGGGTAGATTTGTAGCAAACAACTCTTCAGTCCACTTCCACCCCTCATGCTGTCCTTTCCCTTTGCCATCCTTGCTCCCCAGTCCCACAGCTCGACGCTGGTGCCCGGGAGCGCAGCAAACACGTTACTCACGGAGCAGCTAGCTTGCTTAAGGAGCTAAATTTATTTCATTTTCTAAACTGCAGCTGGGAAAAAATAAGGAGCCATTAGGCTGTCAGTTGTCAGAGCTTTGCAGGAGCATCAACACATCGTGTTTTTCTTTACTGAGACATTAAATGTGTCAAGACCCGTGATGGACTGTCTGGATCAGATTCAGAGGGCAGATGGGATGGCGAGCGAGGGCAGGAAGGCTTTCTCTGCTCTCCCAGCGTGCCTGGGCTGTACGGTCCTACGAGCCTCAGGAGCGCTGTGCTTTCCGAAATGTAAGGGTAAAGTCCTTCAGTGCCGCAGCCAGGGTCCACGGCTACCTGGGCATTGTCACCTTAGTGGGACCAGTCACGCTGGTACCTATGGGGATGCTGGCAGGTAATGGTGAGGTTTGGTCCCATAGGCATGGCTGGAAGAAGCAGGACTGCATGTCTCCAGCGCAGACCTTGGGTGGAGAATTTGGATGCTGCCCCAGCCAGCAGATGGGGGTGTTTATCTGCGTTTTTCCCCATTTCCTCCCCATCAGGAGGTTAATCGCAGTATTGCCAGGGCAGGGAACTGACAGGGAGAGCAATGTGATAACTGTGACTTACGCTGCAGAGAATTCAATGTGAATGTTGGTTTTATTATTTTCCAAAGTATAACTGCATTTGGGGTTTTAAATTTTGGGGTTTTTTTTAAGATGAGTTTGTAGGGTGCCCAGAAACCTCCCAAAGCCTTCAGCATCGCGAGGCTCTCCCGAATGCAGTGTTTGGTCTGCACATACATGAGATGTATGGCAAATATTTTATTTCAGATGCTGGCATATTTGCACTGGCACTGACTGCATTATATGTGAGTGATGAAAGGCCCTGTATAAATATGGTGTTTCCATCGGTATTGATTGCATTATGATTGCAATTACATTTGCAATGGAGCTGACTGTATTATGTGTGTCATTATATTGGCAGTCATCATTAGTGCTTGCCTGTGGCCAGTTTCTTTTTCCTCCGGACGTGTCTGGAGCAGGAATTGCAGTCGAGATGAAGCGGCAGAGGCAGGGCTGGCTCTGGGGTGCTGCACTTGCCCGGGGCAGTGGAAGAAGCAGGGGAGCGCAGGTGGGGATGCAATACCCACCTTTGGGCATCTAGAAGAGCCGTCCTGACCCGCTCCAGCAGCACCCACCAGCAGTACTGGGGAGGTTCAGCTGTTGGTGCATGCAGGACATGTCTGTGTGGTTTCTGGACCTGAGCGGGTCTGGCTACTCGTGCAGGTGACTGGCTGATTGTCTCCCGGCTGTGACTTCTGGGTGCCTCCAGCTGGATGTCCCCTCTCCCGCGGGGTGGCCGAGCAGCTCTGCTCTCCTGCCAGCTCCCGCTGCTGCTGCAGTCCCTCCTGGGTCATGTGCATTGCGGCAAAGACCTCTAAAAGTTCAAAATGCCGTTTAAAAGTTCCTTCTTGCTCTCCATGCTGACCTCCTTATTACAGGAGCTAATTTCCTCAGATGGGCTGTGTAGTAAAATGTCTTTTCTGCTTTGATTCAGCTGCTGTCTTTTTTTGTTTTGTGAGAAGAGGAGCTGCGGGCTGAGAGGCGGTTTTGATATTTTCCAAGTCAATATCCCTCCCTGCTAAGAACAAGATGTAATCTGTGTGTGTGTGTGTTTGCAGAGCAAGCATCGAGTTCCTGGAATAGGAAGAAAGGGATGTGCATTCCCCAAACGCAGGCAAGGAGGTGCAGCGTTGCCTTTCCCTGTCCTCCGAAGCTGGTGAGAAGGATGCCCTTTGCTAGCCTGCCCTGGAAATGTCATCCTGGATAGGGAGGGAGTTTTGTGCCTGCTCCTCGCCCAAGGCTGTGGCAGGCTCCCTGGCAAACTGATTAAAAGCAGCTGCTTTGAGCTCAGGAAGGGTTTTCCCTACATGGGCGGGTGTTAATGGGAAAGGTCACAGGTATGATGGGGATGAGGACCAGAGCGAGAAGGGGCAGACGGGTAAGCCAGGGGGTAGGGGCGATGGGAGGAGGTGAGAGGAGCAGAGATGTCTGTGGAGGCTTTCTTCATCTGCTCACTTAATTAGAGAAGAGAGGAGGAGCTGGCGCGGTGACCCCAACTTGGCCACCCCTGGCCCTTTGAAGGGTGGTG
>VFFE01007691.1:289439-303336 GCA_008921705.1 Burhinus oedicnemus | reverse complement strand
GGGGGGGGGGGGGGGGGGGAAGGAATTGTGAGTAGTTTGACAAGAATGTCAGCGTTTCTTGAACAAATTACTTGCAGCACGTAATTCAATTGGCTTGAGTCTCTAGTGCGCTTCAGTGCCGGTTCCCGAGCACCAAGGCAGGGCTGTGCTGCCTGCGTGCCCAACACGCGAGGGACACGGCGCGCATTAAAATGCAGTAAAAATCACAGAGCCTTTAATACCGCTCCTAGGGCTTGAGTGATGACGTTTCGGGGAGGAAGGGATGCAATCGGATCGGTTTTGTCTCGGCTGCCCACGGGTTGTCCCTTCTGCTCGGTGTCTGCTGCGGTCCCATAGAAGCGATGCTGGTGGCAGTTCATATCTCGTATAGAAAGCAAAGGTGCTGGGTGACTTCAGCTGAGGGGCTGCTGTTCACGGTCTCCCTTTGAACTGGATTTTAATTTGCTTTTATTTAAAAGGGTGATTTGTTTTGTTGGCAGGTGGTGGGTGAGGGAGCAGTGCCTGCCCCAGAAGGGCTGTGTCGCTGGGATGCTGAATTAGGCAGCACGAAGCAAGGAGGGGATAGATACAAGCGATAAAAAATAATGCCATAGGAAGACTTAATGCAAATTGTCCCAGCTGTGTGTTTGGTGGGTGACTCCTGTGACACGGGGTTTTGTCATCACGGTTTGAGATGGGGTGAGTACCTGGCTTATCCCGAGGAGCATGGTACCCTGTCAGAGAGCTCGTCTCCAGGTGGCTGGAGGCAGGCTGCGAGGCTTTGCCTCTTGTTGACTTTTAGAAGTTCAAAAGGAGATAGCAAATTGAATTTGTTCATGAGCATGGGGGCTCTCTAGGGTTTCCTCTTTAATTCAGTAGACTTGCTTTAAGGGACTTTCTGTTTCAGCAGAGAAAGGATGGGATTGGTGCTTTTATGTTTCTAGCTTCCTTTACTGTTTTTCCCCCTTTGCTCCTGGCTCCTGCAGAGTCTGTCCAAGAACAGAAATGTCTCTTTCTGTGGTTCCCATCCCTGTCCCTTGTCCCTGTGCATGATGCTGCACCTGGGTTTTTGGGCAAGGCTCTGGTTCCCACAGCACGGTTTGCAAAGTTCTTGGGAGGACCCGTTGGAGGGGCTGCAGCAAAACCCCACCATGATTTTGGGGCTGGTGGAGGATGCAGGACCTTGGTCCTCTCTCCTTCCTCCCTATCCTCTTTGTCCTGCCCATAGCAAGAGAAAAGGAGGCTCAGGGGAGATCCTATCACTCTCTACAACTACCTGAAAGGAGGTTGTAGCAAGGTGGGGGTCGGTCTCTTCTCCCAAGTAAGAAGTGATAGGACAAGAGGAAATGGCCTCAAATTATGCCAGGGGAGGTTTAGATTGGATATTAGGAAAAATTTCTTCACCAAAAGGGTTGTGAAGCATTGGAACAGGCTGTGCAGGGAAGGGTTTCAGTCACCATCCCTGGAGGTATTTAAAAGACGTGTAGTTGTGGTGCTGAAGGACATGGTCTAGTGGTGGGTTTGGCAGTGCTATGTTAACGGTTGGACTTGATGATCATAAAATCACGGAATGGTTAGAGTTGGAAGGAACATTAAAGACCATCTTGTTCCACCCCCCCTGCCATGGGCAGGGACACCTCCCACTAGACCAGGTTGCTCAAAGCCCCATCCAACCTGGCCTTGAACACCTCCAGGGATGGGGCAGCCACGGCTTCTCTGGGCAACCTGGGCCAGTGTCTTAAAGGTCTCTTCCAACCAAAATGGTTCTATGATTCTGTGAGTCTCAGATCTGCCTGGGTGAAGTGTTGCCTCCGAGTACGGCTCGCTGGCAGCTGGCTTCTGCTGCATGCTGTCGATGCCGTCCAAGCAACAGGCTAATGGGTGCCGTATGGAGCGAGCGGTGAGGCTGGCTGTGTCTTCTGCCCCTTGCCTTTGCAGGGAGCCCCGGGGGGGTTCCAAGCAGTGCCAGGAACAATCACGGGCGGAAGGACCTGTTAGTCACTCTTTCATGGTTCAGCAGTCCCTGTTTCCACCTGGTGCTCTCCAGGGAGGCCCCATGGGCTGCAGAGGATGCCGTGGGCAGTGGGAGACGGGGGCTTTCTTGGGATGCAGGGCATCTTTGCGCAGGACGAGGGTGTGTGTCAGACCTGGAAACCCCGGCTGTTCCCAAATATCCCCTCCCCAGATACCGGGAGAAAAAAACCCGCACTCTGGAGTTTTTGTAGCAGCTTTTGGTCGGTGGGTTATTTCTGCCTTTTCCCCCCCACTCCCTTTTTCATTTGTGCTGCTGCTGAAAAATGAAGGAGGGTGCAGCTGAAGAAGCAGAGGCAGAGACGGCTTCAGCATGTGAATACGGTTTGGGTTTGTTGGTATTTTTGTCTCACGCTTAACCCAATGAGGAGTCTTAGCAGTCTGCTAAGCTCAGAGCGCTGCGAAAACAGCCCTTGGAACAAAACGGGAAATCAGGTGAATTTTGCTGTTTTAGGTTTTGTTATGAATTGAATGTCAGCCTGGGTTTGTCGTCCTTCCAGGAGCGTCAGAAAGGTGCAAGGCTACAATTCTTCGCTGCCTGGGCTTGTGGCTGGCGCGTGTACAAACCTTGCGCTTTGAGCAAATCTCTGGGGTTGTAAAACCCCGAGGGAAAGCGGTGATAAACCCTCCTGAGGCTCCCCGGCAGAGCTGCATCTGCTTGTGGGGCTAACGGGACTTCCTGACGCACGTCGAGATCTTGACTGGGAAGGTGCTGTTGAAGGACAAAGTCTGGTGATGTTTGGATCTTAATGTTTTACAGCTCCCCTGCCTTCAAACAATGCCTAAAAATACAAGGGTATGCAAATTATAAACTAATTTAGATGATGGAGCATGGGAATATTGCTCATACTCCCCAAGCATGGCGTTTCCAATCATATCTTCATTTCATTTTTAAGCAAAGAAATCATAATCTTGACATGTTTATCATTCAGTGCCTGCACCAATTATCTCTTTGGGTTCATTCTATAGTTCATAGAACTGATAGATTATGATCATGTTGTTAGGAGAATTGTGCAGTCATTATTCCTCCAGCTGGAGGAGAAGTTGAAAAACAATTATAAAGAATGATTCTCCTTTGGATTGCTTTCTGAGTTCGTGAAATAGGTGAGGGGGCCATGAGCTGCAAGGCTACTGCCACTCTTGGTTTTGATCTCTTGTGATCCAAATCAGAGGACTTGTAAAGCTGATTTTCTCCAGCAAGCTCCAGTTGTAGTTATTATTTTTTTATGGCTTGACATCAGAGAGATGAATGCTATTGGCCGCACAAGAGCTGAAACTCAGAATGATAATTTCCGATTTAATTACGGTGCAGGGCTGGCGGTGATGCACCAGTGCATACCTTTTCGGGAGGGGAGGTAGAAGTTGAGACCCAAGGCTTGCATCCAAATAACGCAACATTGGCATCTGCGAGTAATTTTGACTCGAGACCGGACGAAGTGTGGTTCCCTCAAATTAAGTTGTGTTTTCTTTCAAGATCCTTAATGAGACTCAGGGGATTGTGACCCCCAAAGAAAATATTTGCGGGAGCTGCTGCAAAAGGAGTCCTCGGGGACTTTGGGAGTTGAAGGCGGCTTGCTCCTGGGGGAGAGCTTTTCTTTGATCCCCAGAAGGAGCTCTCTAATCCCATTCATTAACACACTTGGGCAGCTTGAGGGTGATTTGGCAGCCTTCCTTCTGTGATTGATCGTCCCCAGAGGAATACGTTGCCTTTCCGCTCCTCCCTTGCCCCAGTTCTCCATGCACGCTCTTGAATTTTCAAGTTACTTGACCAGAAGGGAACAGAACCAGAAAAACAAATGTCTTGTCAAGGCATTGTTCCCATGCAAGGATTTTGCCTCCTTGTCTCTCCAGGGCTTTCCTTTTCTTCCTCATCTCCCAGCTGGTGTTCAGGACGTGAACAGAGGGCCGTATCCAGTGCATCGGTTGCATCCGTGCTTATCGAATTTGGGACTGGATGAACCACCCCCTCTGTCCCCCAGGCCTTGTTGTTTTTGCCTTCTCAAAGTGGTCAATGTTGAATGCTTGAGCAGATCCATTTATTTAATAATGTACCCTGTCAATATTTACGTAGCTTCTGGCTGGCTGGGTATTCCAGGTGAGCGTGGGTGATGACTGATGTGTAGAAGTAACTCTCCAGATGTGAAGTGCTGTGTGCCTGGGGAAAGGACGGAGCAGCACTTGAGGGGGGTGTAGTGATTTTTGCAGTGCCTTGGAGTGGCAGCTTTCCTCCCCGTGCTGGTCACGGCTTTCCCTCCTCTTGCTTTGAACTTCTCATATTCCCTATCCGCCCCCACTCTGGAGGGCTGGCTCAGATCTTCCTCTGAGGAAGGGAGAGGACCATGACTAGAAGATAACGTGCTTGCTATGAGACCCCCTCCCAATTCCTTTGGGGACTGGAGCTTCCTTCTGCTATTGGTATGGGATCTGCTTAGATTACCTGCCCCATAGCAGAGAGCCCTGGATTAGGTTATTTGGGTGCAGCGTGCTGCACGCTCGCACAAGAGGGATGCATCTCCCTAAACGAAGCTCATGCTTTGATAAAGAACCTGTTTTTTATATGGGTGCCCCGAGCGTGGCTCAAATTTCCCGGCTCTCTTTTGCAAAGCATGGATCTTTCCCCTGGCATTGCATGGAAATAGGGTCCCTGCCAGTCCTCCCAGCTGGTGCTGGTTGACCTGAGCAGCTTTTTCTGGTGTAAGCAAGGAAGCCGGGGGGTGAAGCGAGCCGGGTCCCAGGTCTTTTGGCTTCTCTGACTGCAAAGAAAAAAACGGCAGGCTCGGCAGCACAGCGTTTTGAAGCTGGCTGGCTGGTTTTGCATGCTTGAGTTGGGCGTCGTCAAGAGTCCTTGAAACTTTAGAGGAAAGATGGAGAAGCAAGCATTACTATTTATTATTTTTGAACACCTACCACCCTGAGCTCCTGGAGTTAACAGGCTCCCTGTAGCTCTCTGCTTGCTAGGATTTGGTAGATGGATAAACATATTTTATTTCTTTATAAAGGGGAAAGGTTGTTTACAAGTTTTAAAACAGAATGGAAATGCTGTTTTCCATCAGAAGCGTTTCGTGAACAATAACGAAATAATGTTTAAAAAGCCCTTGAAGTGTCCCTTTCAAACAAAAAACTGAAGTGCTGGGAAGAATATTAAATGCACATAAACCTGAAGTATTAATGCTTAATAATGAGCTAAGAAAAAAACAAAATGCAACTGAAAGCCGAAATCTATGCCTGGCACCAAAACCTTTGCGAAAACGGTGCCAGACCTCCATAGGAGGCACTCGTATCTTGTATTCAAAACCAAAAAAAGTCACAAAATCTAACCCTGCTGCAGACTCCTCTGTTTGCTGCCTGGCGGTGGGCTGCGCAGGAGGGATGGGAAGCAGCACCGCAGCCTCCTGCATTTGCCATGGCCCCGGCCGGGCACCTCTGCCTTTGGGAAAAATAAGCCCTGGGGCTTGCAGATGTAAGGTGATGTCTTATTAACAATGGTCAGGGAGGAACTCTTTTGAGGTAGGAAGCACCTGAGGAGTCGCCTGTAGGGTTCTTGCATCTTCCTCTTTGCATCATAGGGTTGTTGCAAGCAACGCGCCATGGATGTGCACAGATGCTGCAGATTCTGCTTGTCATTGCTTTTCTTAAAGTCCATTTGACTAGTTTTTTAATATTAAACAGCAGCAAGGGTAAAACTTCTGGTGAATTCTCCTCTTCCTTTTCATTATTGTAGCATGGGTGGAAAAAGAAGCTTTAAAAAACAGATCTTCTGATGAGTCAGAGCAAGACTCGCTTGTCTTGAAGAGCAGGTCCAAGGAGGATGCCGGACGTATTTCCGTTTACTTCATGGCAAAACTCATTACAAAATAAAAATATTTCCAAGTGCCAGAGGAGGGAGCCAGCAAAACACAGGAAATCTGAAGGTTTCGGCTTTTTTAATGTCCCTTTTGCTAATGAAATCAGAATAAATTCAGTGGAGCGGCACCAAACTTTGCTGGTGCTTGTGGGAGAGTTGGTAGAAGTGGTGTCGGTGTCCCAGCGATGAGTTGGGAGAACTCACTTTAAAAATCAAAAGTTTGCAGCTTTTTTATCTTGGAGGACAGGGCTTCCCCCCCCTCCCTGGCTCTGCCCACCTGCTTCAGTTAATTTTGTGCAATAACCCCAGGGATTTTTTTTGGCCTCCTGTCTTTGCCCTGCTCTTACAGCATGGAGTCATCCATGCGGATAACTCTGGAGAGTTTCACCTTAACGATGCTTGTCAGGGCCTGTCGCTCCTCATCCCGCGAAGTGGAGATGGTTTTTGCTTATGGGCTCTTGAACGGGGCCAAGGTGGGGAATAATTGGCTCCACCGACAGCTCCTCTTGCTTCCGCTGCTCCCTGGAAAGAAGCTAATACCGGTGGGGATGATCCCGGCGTGGAGCTGCCCTCCCGCAGCATCCCTTGCTGAGAGGACCTTGGGTTTGGCTGGTGAGATGTGTCACGGTGTGGCTCATCGGTGCAATGGGGAACAGGGGGGACCGCAGTGCTGCCTGAAGAAGCCGGGGGAAGTAGGGAGAAGAACATCTGTGCAATGCCGGAGGCGTCTCTCCACCCCACGGCGTTGCTGTTGGAGGCAGGAATGGAGCGGGAGAGATGGAGAGAGGCACGTTCTGCCATGGGCAATGCAGGCGTTGCTGCAAGGTGATTGACCCAAAACACCCAGGTGCAGCCCTAAAACTCCTCTCCCGTGTCTGGGATGGTTGGGAGCTGCCATTGCCGCTCATTTTTGGGCCTTGCTTTTTGATTTACTTGGGCTCCATCCCTCTGCAAATTCCTGGTCCCCGTCAACTCACCTTGCAAAATGCCTGTGCCGCATATGAAATGGAGGAGATAAAATTACAGTATCTCAAAATTGGCTGGGCTCGGTGCAATATATAACATAACAGATGGTACTACATGATGCCTCTGAAATATCTGTGCAATAGCATTTTAAGAAACGTATAACTGATCAGGCAGCATATGGAAAATACTTTCTGTGCCTGCGCATGGGTGTAGTGCCCCCTCTCCCGGCACCTGCTCTCCCTCCCTGAATTAGGGTGCGATGTGGTGATGAACATCTCCCGTCTTTAGTGGAGGTGTCCTCGTCGTGCTCCTGGGGCAGGGCTGCCCCTGAAGCTGGGAAATCACCATTTCGGTAGGATAATCACCATTTCGGTAGGATTTTTACCACCAAAAAAGGGAAAAAAACCAACACGGAAACAAAGTGGTTTTCATCCAGGAGCAGAGTGAGAACGTGGTGGTTCGGTGGCTTCTTCGCAATCTCCAGGAGGTCCCTTCCCCTGGGAGCAGCCCAAGTATGGGGCTATTTGCACAGAGTTAGGGACTAGCCAGCCTCCCCTCTGCTGCTCCTGGTTGAAAACGAGGTACTTCCCATGTATTTCCCACCTCCTAGCACCTTTAAGCAGAGGGCAGTGGGTTCATGGGTGCTACCTAGAGCAGAATGGTCCCAGAGGAGGTTCCTGGTTGAGGGGAAGGACCAGCTCCGTCATCCCCTGGGCTGCAGCACAAGTGGTGGGCTTCCAGCCGGACTTTGTGCTGCTGCTCTCAGCCCTTCGAGCCTCCCAGTTCATCCAGTTTCTGATGCACCTCGTGCACTTGTCTTGCCCGTGCTGTCCATGGACTGCTTTTTGCCTTGTGCACATCTAAAGCCTCTCCCGCCTATTTGCTGTTCCCTGCTCTGCTTGCTGGCCTGCTGCCTGTCTTCCTGGCCTCGTACGTTGGTTGACCCCTCTGTCTAACAGAGAGGACAATATTTCCTCTCCGCGAGGCTCAGCTCATACTCTTTAAGGTGCTTCGGGGTCACGAGATGAAAGGCTCCTTGCTGTTTCTGGAATGAGTCAAAGTTGAGCTAAGAATAGATCTATAAACAAGACAGCAGGGAAGGTTTCCTAGCAGAGCCTGACGAGACCCCAGGAATATGTCATTGCCGGAGTCATTTCCAAAGGAGACGTGGACCCTGCCGAGCCCTTGGTCTGTGGGGGATGCTGCGAGAAGCAGCTGGTGGGCTCTTGTTGGGATCAAGAGTGATGAAACCAAGTCCTCCTCCCAGAACCGTGGCTCGCTGGGTACCTTGGTGGAGGAGCGAGGGCTGTGGCGAGCTGTGCGGATGGGTTTTTCGCCGGCACGTGAGATGCTCTGGCAGGAGGCACTACGCTTGATTTCTACCCACGTTCATGCAGAGAGGTATTTAGAGCTGTCAGTCTAGCGTGCTGTCTGTCTGTCCACCCACCTAGATATCTATAAAAATCCAGGGTGTATTAAATGTCTGTGAGAGCCCTGGACATGCTGAGCTGAGACGAGGGCTCCTGATGTATTTCATTTTCCTGTATCCCCACGTCCAAGCCGAGCGAGTTGGGATCAGAGTCTGGAATGTGCAGCTTGGTCCCCATTTCTGGAGTAATCTACATAAAAGCCAAAAGTGGGAATCTTGCAGAAAGCAGACTTCACTCCTTTGTCTTTCCTGACTTTGTCCTCTCTGTTATCTCGACGGTTTTCTGCTTGCTGCCGTGTTTCTCTTTAATCTGGAGCCCTCTGTTCTTACCTGAGCTACAGAGGCTTGACGAGAAAAGCTACTGAACTCGGAGAAAAATGAAAGGGAGCAAAGCTTAAAAAAATGTTTTCTTTCTCTCATTCTTTAAAAAAAGAAAAAAAAAAGAGAAAACCCAGCCCCCAGAAGCACACAGCCAGTGAGCGATGCCTGAGTTATCCTTGAACTGTCTCCTGCTCGTGGGCCAGGATGCATCGTTCCTGCCTTGTTTTCTTTTACCGCCCTCCCCCTCGCTCTTTCCCTGACGTTCCGTCATTTCGATCCAAGCTAGGCAAAGAAAAGTCTCCTTTCTCAACCCGTCGATGGGAGAACGGAATCCTGCCCTGGTGCTGGCGAACGTGCGTTCAGAGCTGATGGGATGGGGGAGCCCGGAGTGGTGGTGGTGGGGCACGGAGACCTGGGGTGTGGTACGGAAGCAGCTTGATGTCTGCGTGGAGATAATGTTTTGTACATGACGACAACGGGTATTTACTATGATCAAAGGCTGGCGTGAGGGGATCTTGCTCTCTGGAGTGGGGCCCATCCTCCTGAGGGCTGAGGAGGGGAGCAAACTCCATCGCTGGCTTTCCCCACCATCCCACCAGGGTTTCTCCCAGGGGATGCGGTGCTCTGCAGGCTGGGTGTTTTGGGGAGGGCAGACGGGAGCACACGTGCGTGGGGGGCCAGGCTCTTCTCAGGGGTGCCCAGAGACGACAAGAGGCAAGGGGCGCAAGTTGAAGTACAAGAAATTCTCTTGAAACGTAAGAAAAAGCTTTTTCATGGTGAAGCATTGGGAAAGGTCGCCCAGGGATGTTGTGGGGTTCCCAGCCTCATGGTGCTGCTGTGTTTGCCTCTGCTCCTAATGCGTCTTTGGAGGTGCCTCATCCAGCACATGGCTGGTAATGATTCTTGACGGGAATTAGTACCCTGTCCATCTGGCCCCGTTCTGCCATCTAACAAGAGGAGATAAGTGCACTTAGCAACACACCAGCTCTTGTTCAGGCCCCTTCTTCCCAAGCCAGAATCAATAGCAGGTCTCTCCAGCTTTTAGAGACTTAGATCCCGTCTTTTCATCTCTCTCTCACTCATTTTTCCCAAGCAGCACACGCTTGATTTTTCTTTCTTTCACGCTGCGGAAATTTTCCCATTCTGCCTTTCATCTGAACCCGCTCGGCGTTTGCCCAGCCAGGGCTGCAGCTTGCACACCAGATAAGAAACCCCGCCACAACTGGATTCCCCCAGTCCCCATCTCCATCTCGCTCCCAGTTGTGAGCTCTCCCGCGGCTGCCTTTATCTTCAAAGTGCTTTACAAACACTAATTAATCCTCCCAGCATCCTGCTGTGGTAGGTGAGCTTGCTCGCCTTCGCCCACTCGTGCCGGTACCCTTCTCCTGCGCCGTGGCATGGGGTTTCTGCCCCCAGGGCATCCTCACTTGTTGAGTTTGCTTTGGAGGAGCGGAATGCTCTCCCCCAGGTAGGGCTAGCAGGACAGTTGGTGTCTGTGTCACCGTGGCTGGAGACCTGCAGGAAAGGAGCTTGCCTGCAGGTTAATGCAACCCTCAGGAGCTTCAAGAGGTGAGCAGTGCAGCTTGCTGCCATCTCCTCCCGAGCACCAGCCTGCCTTCTCCCTTTGCTGCTAATTTAGTCGCTTTGCCCAGCTAAATTGTTCTCGGTTTGCCTTCGCCATGGGGTGACTTGCTGGGATGAAGAAAGACTTGGGAAGGGTGAAACAGGTGCCTGATGTCCCAGTACCCGGGGGCGATTGATGAGGTTCCCAGGGGCTGCAGGATGATCAGGGAGGTCCTGCTGCTCCCTGTGTGCAGGGAGTCGGGGTGGTTGATGCTTGAATAACAGGTCTGAGGCTGGAGGAGGTGAGTCTTGCCGGGGTGCTAGAGGCAGGCAGCTCAGGCTGCCTTTGCTTGCATCTTCTGTTTATTCCTATAGTAGCTCTGAGTTCAGAGAGGCTTTTTCTTTTTTTTTTTTTTAAGAAAAAAAGAAACTACTTTTTTTCTTTCCTTGCATGAAATGCAAATCAATAGATGTTGTATTCACATTCTAACAAGATGTCAAGGAGAAAAGGGTAGCCTTTCATTCAGGCAGAGACACAAACACACACAGGGAGAGGACAGGAAGGAGGGAGGGAGGCGGAGGAGGGATGGAGAGGGCTGAGGAGAGGCAGTGCTGACACCCCAGCGCTCCTGCTGCTCCCACAACAGCTCACCCCCCTGAGGAGAGCAGAGACCCAGTAAGGGAGCGCCGGGGGTCTTTGCAAAGAAGAAGGCCTGTGGAGGGGCTTGAAGGAGCTGGAAATGACCTTGAGTTGAGCTGGGAAGAGGGATCTGTGGAGTGGGAGTTGAGCTGGGAAGGGGGATCTATGGAGTGGGATGCAAACACTGTGTGAAGGATGGTGGCCTCAGCAGAGAGATGATGCTCTGTGGCATGTGGTCCTGCAGTCGTGCTTTGGCATGCTTCGTTGAGGGGTCTGAGTCATGTTCTGGGGCTGGGATCAGACTGGTGGAGGCTGCTTTGGTGCCTGGACCCCCGGGATGTGTGGCCGGACTGCGGGGATGCGTGGCTGGACCCTGGGGATCACAGAGTCACAGAATGGCAGGGGTTGGAAGGGACATCTGGAGATCATTCAGTCCAACCCCCCTGCCAGAGCAGGCTCACCTACAGAAGTTGCACAGGATGGCGTCCAGGCGGGTTTGGAATGTTTCCAGAGTTGGATGGGTGGCTGGACCCCGGGGATGGGTGGCTGGACCCCAGGAATGGGTGGCTGGATCCTGGAGATGGGTGGCTGGATGTTGTGGTGGAGCAGCTGTGCACGGAGCTGAGCTGCTGACCCACTCCTGCTTATCCTCCCTCCCTTGTTTGCAGGGAATGGCTTTGAAGCGATGGCCGGTGGTGCTGCATGGGAGGTCCCACCACAGTCCTGGGGCTGGGACATGGGACGGTGAAAGGTCCCAATCCCACTGTGTTACCTGCAGCCCCAGCCACTCGCACCCTGCACTTCTGCTTTTGGGATGCTCTGCCCCCCCTTCCCCGGCCCCGCAAGGAGATGGGGGGGTATCTCTCCTTTATTGAAATCTTCAGTGTTATTTACTCCAGAGACTAGAGTGGTCTCAGATGTGAATATGCATTGAGATAGCTTGGGGAAAAAAAACCCCTGAAAATACGCAAAAAATCATGTTTAAATGTGCCCAGTGGACCATAATGGCTCCTCACAGCTTGGGTGCTGCCTGTCAAATTTAAATATGCATTTTAGATTCTCTGCTTGATATCAAAAAACAAACAACCCCAAATATCCCAGAAAAGCTCCACCAGCTAAATACATATTTATACATCTTGTTTTTGTATCTTGGAAATCAAACAAATGAAACAGGCCGGTGCCCTGTTCAGTCCTGGAGAGCTAGTGAGAGGGATTTGTTTGCCTGACCAAAGCGCATTTGTTCCCATTTTGCAGATGGGAATACAAAGGCATCCACGTACTGAAGGTCTGGTCTGAGGTCATCCTTGGAGCTGTGCTCGGCAATCCAGGTGCCAGCCTAATTGGCTGAAATAGATGCAAGGGGAGCAGCTAAGTGTGTGCTGAATTTGGGTAATAGTCATTGCCAGGTGAAAACAAATTAAAAAAAAAAAAAGCATACAGGAGAAATGTGGTGGGAGGAAAAAAAGTAAGAATGTGTTGTTTTGAAATTTGCCCAA
The DNA here is from genome assembly GCA_008921705.1 of Burhinus oedicnemus. Classification (NCBI taxonomy): domain Eukaryota; kingdom Metazoa; phylum Chordata; class Aves; order Charadriiformes; family Burhinidae; genus Burhinus; species Burhinus oedicnemus. The sequence continues at coordinate 291,067 of VFFE01007691.1, read as the reverse complement.
ATATAGCTTTTCAACTTAGGTTTTGAAAGCAGAGCAACATGTTTGTTCTGAGCCCATCAAACATTTCTGGTAATTAGAAAGGATTTCTTTGTTCGTTTCCTTTAGTTCCTTGAGGATAACAATATTTCTTTTAGCCTTGGGCGGATTCAGAGCTTGCTGTGTGGGTTTTGGGGAGCGAGCCGTGATTCAGCTGAGCCCCGAAGCGGCATGGTCCCCTCCGCGGACAGATGTCCCTGTCCTGGGCTGTCCAGGTAGGATTCGGGCAGGTACCTTGCAGCCCTGGGAAATCCCAAATGCCTCCTTGCAGTCTCCTTGTGAAGCAAAGGATAAATTTGCTTGACGTCGGCTGCTTGGGTGTCAATTAAAGGGAAATTCAGGACAGAAATACCGCCGTCCTCGTCTCAAGCTGCGTGAGCCACTGGGCTCGTTGTGTTTTACTTGGTGCGGTGATTGAGCTCTTTCAGAGGTCAAGGTTATTGCGAACAACATAACTTTACTCCTATTAAAAGAAGAAAGTCCCTGGGCACATTTTCTTCAGCGTGTTCCTGAAGATGCAGGAGAGGGGATGCCTTCAGCAGCTGATGTGGGAATAGGGTTGAGTTAAAAGCTTTTAAAAACTTGTGGTTTATTCACGCGGAGTGGAAAATGAACAGAAATTAATGGCTAAAAGCAGAGAAAGTTTGTCTCGGCGGTGCGTGCTCGGCTCCCATCCCTTGCCAGGTGAGGGTACCCCCTTGAGAGCACGATGGATACGGCTTTGTGCAGCGAAAGCACCGTTCTAGCTCTTCCTGGTGCTGCTTTGTATGAAAATAATGGGAGATAAGAGGTGCATGCGGGGAGGGGGATGTGGTTGCCGTCTCTGTGATCAGGCTGTGTCTAGCTGCAACAAGTGGGAGGCAGAAACCTGGGGAAGAAAAACAGCAGGGGAGGAAATTTTGGGGGTTTTCTGGCTGGGTTTGGATGCGAGGTGGTTGGTGGCAGAAAGGTGGCGGAGGAGGGCTCTGGCCCCGGCTCTGCAGCAGCTTGGGGGAATTAATGTTTGCAGATGGGTGTTTGCAGATGGGTGTTTGCAGATGCATCGTCCTTTCAGGAATCGCGCACGCCCCATGTGGAGCGTCTCTTTTCCAGGAACTCCCTGAGATGATGGGTTTAACGCAAAAAGGAGTCTCGTGGGAGAAGAGTCCAGGGAACTGATGTGTTCCCAAGGGACCAGGGATGGTGAGAGGATGCCCGGGCAGATGAGCACATGGAGTAAGGCGAGGAGCAGGATGAAACTCTGGGATGGGAGATGGGGGGCTGAGGGAGTTTGTGACCACTGGTGCCGAAAAGCACCGGTGGTGGGCTGAGAGCTGGAAGTCCAAAGTATTGCCTTAAGAGTACCTGGAACACAAAAAGAGACCTTTAGCCCTGGATTAGTGGGGAAAGAGTTTGTTTTGGGCGAAATTAAACATCTTAGTTTGTCTTTAAGCATTCAAAAAATGCTTACGATTTATTTTTAACAAAGCTGCAATGAATGCAAAATAAGAAACGTTTTTGTTTTGTTTAGACAATGTCAAAAATAAGTGCTATTTCTTTTGGAAACCTATCTTTGCAACCTTTTATTTTTTTTTTTTTTGGCGATGCAGCAA
>VFFE01007691.1:271456-289419 GCA_008921705.1 Burhinus oedicnemus | reverse complement strand
TAGCTGGCAAATGCTTTGATCGGGGGGGGTGGGGGCTGTGTGGGGTGGGACATGGTAGGGGCAGCCGGCAGAGAGGCGGAATGCTGGGTCCGATGCCCTGCGCTGGTGATACTCGGGGCTTGGCAAGGGTGTGGGAACGTGCCAAGCGGGGGCTGGGGGAAAGCAGGGATCAGGGGGATGCTGTGGCAGCCTGAGGAAAGACTCCTTGGCCTCAGTGGGAACGGGACAGTATTGGGTCGGGGGACTACAGGAACAGGTACCCTGGGCTCGGCGTCCTTTGGGGGCTCTGCGAGCCCACTGAAGGGAAAAAATACGGCTCTGGTTGGGATGCACAGAGAAGATTGCTTCTCGGTTTCAGAGATTTTGTGCGAAAAACACCCACTCATGCTAAAAAGCTTGGATTGCTTGCTGGTTTGCCTCTCTTGGCAGTACGCAGGGCTGCCGGCAGCTTCCTGGGGAGGAAAGCAGAGCCTGCAGGGGAGCAAGGGTGAGCCAAGGGGCTGAAGCCCGGGGCTACCCCACAGGCCGGCTCCAGCCCGGGGAAAAAATATTTCTAAGCCCCTTTGCAGGTGGTGGGAGGAGTTGGTGAGATGGTGACCATCCCTGTGCTGGGCTGCTCCATCTATCCCAGGCACTGCTGCCAGCTGGTGCTGGGGGGGATGCTCAGGGGGTCCAGGAGTGATCCTCAAGGGGTCTGAGAGGGGTGCTCAGGGTGTCTGGGAGTGATGCTCAGGGGGTCCGGGAGCGATGCTCATGGGGTCTGGGAGGATGCTCAGGAGGTCTGGGAGTGATGCTCAGGGGGTCCGGGAGGGAGGCTCAGGAGGTCCAGGAGTGATGCTCATGGGGTCTGGGAGCATGCTCAGGGGGTCTGGGAGTGATGCTCAGGGGGTCCGGGAAGGAGGCTCGGGGGTCCGGGAATGATCCTCAAGGGGTCTGAAAGGGATGCTTGGGGGTCCAGGAGGGATGCTCGGGGGTCCAGGAGGGGTGCTCAGGGGGTCTAGGAGTGGTGCTTGGGGGGTCTAGGAGCGGTGCTCAGGGGGTCCAGGAGGGACGCTCAGGGGCGTCCAGGAGGGATGCTCAGGGGGGTCCAGGAGGGATGCTCAGGGGTCTAGGAGTGGTGCTCAGTGGGTCTGGGAGGGATGCTCAGGGGATCTAGGAGTGGCGCTCAGGGGGTCCGGGAGGGATGCTCAGGGGGTCGATGCCCACATTTAACTCCCCAGTTGCAGAGCGAGACCTGCAGAAGAGTGAATGTGCGTGTGTCAGTCAGCATCTCGAACCAATGGGTGCCTGGTAGGAGGTCTGCTTTCCCCGGTGCACGCACTGAGCCTGGTGCTCCTTCTGCTAGTTGTGTGCCTGTGTGTGTGCGTGCGTGTGCAAGGAAAAATCAGAGACACTGACTGCCTGTTCCTGTCTCTCTCTCTCTCTCTCTAGCTCACTAACTCAGTCTCCCTCCCTCTGCAAACATTGGATTTAAACCTGCTCAGAATTCAACGCAGACGAAAGCAGCGGCAGCAGCAGCAAGCAGCAAGCAAATCAGCTGCTAGTCTACCGCAGCTCCAAGATGTACCATCCTGCCTGCTGGATCGTCTTCACAGCCACGACTGCCCTGCTCTTCATCCCAGGTAGTGCCAAAAGCTTTTTCTCTGGGGGATGGGATGGCATCGGCTCGCAGGGTGGGAAAACCGAGCGGTGTGCGCGCGTGGGGGACCCGGACTTCATGCACATTGCGCACGAATGTACACATGCAGGCAGGCAGCGAGTTGCTCTGCAGCAGGGAAATGCCGAGCGCTCCCAGCGAGCGGGTTTCGGCAGAGACCGTCCCCTCGGGCAACCTCTGGCTGTAAATGATGGGGTGACAGAGCTTTTTCCCCTTCAAAGTTGGGCACCTCCTGTGCCCTCCCTCTCTCCCCAGCTGTCACGTTATTCCCTGTGCTCCCCCTCCTCCTTGCTTCCCTGATTCCTGCCAGGGAAATTCAAAACGGGGTGCCTGCCCCTCGCTCCCTTTTGCAAAGTGATAACGAACACACACACACACACACACACACACACACACACCCCGATCCGGGCACCCGTGGGGGCTGCAGCGGAGGTGCTGCAACCTCCACGAGCCGAGCAAGTGGCTCCCAAAATAGGGGTTGGCCTCATCCCCACGGTTTGCCAGGGGAGGGTGAGGGGGGAGATGCTGGGCTTTGGATCCAATGCTGGCTCCGTGCCGATGCTCGGCGGGTGGGTCGCGGCGCTGCATCCGTGGGGAGAGAGCACTGGGGGCGGACAGCAGAGCTGCACTCCGAGGGGAAGAAGTCGCCGGCATTTTTTTTTTGACCATGATGTGCACTTTTAGCAGCAGAAAAGATTACGGTCCCTGTGCATGCAGCTGGGGACTTGGGTGTCGAGGCTCAGATTCGATGTTAACCTGACATGTGTTTTTCGTGACCGTCAGTGAGAATTATGTTGGACTCGGGAGGGCAGGGAAGAGGCACGGCTATAATTTCAGCAGCTTTCCACGGTTTAGTTACAGTGCTTTGCTGTGCAGGGCTGGTGTGTGTGGGAAAAGGATGAGGCTGGCGGGGGAGAGGTTAGCTGTGTCACAGCTGGAAAACAGCTCTTTCCACAGCTGTGACAAACATGAGGGGACTCGGGTTAAAACTTGCTTGGGGAGATTGATGCTGTGAGACCATCCACATCCTGGGGTCCCGTGGCAGTCATGCTGCAGCCCAGGGTGGTCAGCAGGTACAAGAGCCCCTGGCACAGGGCGGGGGCCGGATACCACTGATGCTCCGTGTGGTGCAGGGAGAGGTGATGTGCATCAGCCTGGGGGACCAGCACCGTCTCCTGGGGCATGCGACAGCGGGTTGAGGAGCACCAGTGGAGAACTTCTGATGGCAACACCTCTGGCTCTTCAGCAATGCCTTAAACCAAAATGGTACACCTAGAGTTTAGCACATGAGCACGAGAAGGACGACGCGGCTGCGTGAGCTGCCTGGCTTTGCCGAATGCAAGGGTGGTGGTGGTGGGGTTTATTGAAAATATTACCTTGAGCAGGATAAGGCAAGTGTGCCTGGCGGGGGCGCAGCTTGCCTCCCCAAGGCTGTGCTGAGCAGAGCGGTGGCTCTTTCACCCTCTTGCTAGATGAGGTTCTTCTGGGTTGAAATTACAAAGAAATGGATGCAAGGCAGCCATACACGTCGAATGGGAGGACGTCTGACACTTGAGGGGCTGTCAGCAAGATGTCCTTAAGCTGCAGGAGCTGGCAGAGACCTGGCATGGAGCATTTTTGCCGGTGCCCTGCTGCAGTTTCCTCGGGACGTGGCTGTTTGGCCCAAGGCTCTGACATCTGTGTGTGCCAGGGAAGGAAAAGGCCCGTGCGTTTAAGTCCCCAGTAACTTGAGAGAGGTGTCTTTATCTGCGCTTATGCAGTTGTAGCTTTCTCTTCTTATTTCTATTAAGCAGCAATATCTGCTTTGGCTTTGAATGTCCTCTGAGCCAAACCAGCCCAGGACTTTGCCTAGCTGGGCTCAGCCGTTAATCCAGCAAGGCAAAACCTGCTGCCTGCGTTAGAGGAAGGGAAATACTCCGGTGTGCTGGGCTGGCTGCTGGCTGCTTTGCCTTCCTGCCCCCACATCCACCATTTTCTGCCTCGAAGCACGGGATTGGAACATCTCCTCTCCTCTTTATTTTTGCGTGGCTTGCAGAAGTCGGGTGTTTTCCCTCCCTGCCCAGCTTGGCCGCAGCACCGCTTTCAATTGTGGTTTCGTTGCTGTGGGCTGTAAGGCCAGTCGTGTTGGCAAAGGGTGGCAACCGGTGCAGAGGGAGGTCGAATGGTCCCTGCAGCCTTCCCAGAGTGGTTTTTTTGGGGCTGTTTATTATTTGTAGGTGTTAATCCCACGTGGTTTATGCAGGTGACGCTCCCCTGGGATATACAGCGGCTGTTTGTGAAGTGCGAACTCTTTCCCTTTCCATTTTTATCCGAATCCTGCGGGAGTTTCGCATGGGGCGATTAAAGTGAGAAGGGAACCTGCTTTTAGAAGGTGTAATTAGAGTGAAGGGAAACATCACAACTTGAAGGCTCCTGCAGAAAATAGCATTGCAAAGTTATTATTAGCTGTAATAGCTTATTTGCCAGTTTTTTCCTCTTTCGCTCGCTCCCACCTCTGTTCTTCCCCCCTCCCTCCCCCGCCCAGTACTTTTGTTAGGAAAGATGCGTTTTTCCCATCGGGGCTCATGTCGTCTCGTTACCAATTTACTCTTGTGGAATCTAAAGACACGAAAGGTTAATGCAATAATGAAACCCTGACCCCTCTGGTCATGGATAGCGTCTTACTCTGCAGCTTTTTATTTCTTTGTAAGACAAGTTTCCATCCAAAATAATTCCGAAGGCTTAATGCTCTTGTCATCTGGTGCCTTGGGGGAGGCGGATTCCTGGACATGAGCTGCTCTCCGAGGTGGGCTCTTCCTGATGGAAAGGATGCTGAGGATTTTTAATGAGCCCAGCACTGCAGGGTGGAGTGGGTAATTTAATTGTCAGGCCATTGGCAAACGCTTTGAACTGCTGGACATTTTGGGTGCTGTTGTTTCGAGATGTACCAGGCTGGGCTGCATCGGAGAATGAATTTGGGGTGGGGGGGAGTATATTCGGCTGATGTGCAGTTATGGTGTGGCATCATGGCCCTCCAGGTGGCAAAAATCAATGCGCATCAGCCTCTTCAGACATTTATATGGCTGCCTTTGCTGGCTTGGCGAAATGACTTGTCATGGCAAGGACCTCTGTCCTTTCAGAGGTCAGAAATGTGGCAGCGCCGGGTGAGATGGACAATCCTGTTTCTCTCTGGTCCCGGGCATCGGGGTCAAGGTAAAGCTTGCAGAGCATGGGGAGTCCGCCAGTGCTCTGCTGTCACCTCTTGAACTCAGGACCTGATTTTTGTGTCCCCGCAGAGACTCTGCCTGTGCAGCCCCTTACCTCCCCTGCCTCTTCTTTGCTTGGGTGCAGGGCTTTGGTGGTTGTTGTAAATGCAGTCTAATGTTAATAAAAACACATTGCAGGAGTTAAAAACGCCTCTCCATCCCTTCCTAGCAGGGAGCCCTTGCCATGGGAGCATGCTTTTCCCACTGCCACCATCACCTGTGACATGGCTGTCACCCGTCTCCGGCAGGGGATGCCAGGCTGGTGGAGGGCTGCTGATCCCTGCGACTAAGCCCAAGAATAAGTACCTGGAGCACATTAGTTCCGCCTTAGTGTCATTTCAATATGAGCGAGAGGAACTTAAAGGGATTTTCTGTGCTCTCCCAAAGGCTGGGGATAGTAGGGGATAAGGCACTGCAGCCATCAATCCTCCACCAGTCGGGAGATGCTGGGGAGGAAAGGGGTCCCAGCAGGACAGGGAGCATGCATCGGCAGGCGTCAGCCCAAAAACACTGCCTGGTCTTCCTCTACCCGAGGCTTGACCTGTAGTTTCCCTGTCGGAGATCGATTGCCCCGTCCCCTGGCTGCTGGGACAGTCAGAAAGCTGGCATCGGCCTTTTGGAGGATGTTTTGTTTCTGTTGGGGAGGAGCAGCACTCGCTCTCGTTCCCAAAGGACATGGGGAGAGAACGTGACGGTACAATGGGCACAGGCAGCAAATGCGGCTTTTGCTCCCTGCGGATCCCTGTGGCGCAAGTTTTTCAGAACGATTTGCTCTGAGGGGCTGCAGGTTTCGGGGCTGGTGGCTCTGACGGCTGCCTCCCAGGATGCCCCAAAGTGGCGAACCTTGCGTTGCGTTTTCCAGCAGCTTCTCTTTGATGGCGTTTCCTTTGTGCATTCACGAGTTGCAGACGGCTGGGTGGAGGAGCTTTTGCCGGTGCGAATCCCTGTGAAAAACTGAAAAAGGAGAAACGTTTCAAAGGCACCGATGGGAGACGGGTACCTTAACCGGTGCCTTTGAAAATCTTCCCCAAAGGCTTGAATATTTGGTTATGGCGAATTTCAAGCTGCATAAACAGCTGTGTTCAGATTTTACACTTGAATATGCAATTTGAAGTTTGTGCTCTGCCTGGTGCTGCGATGAGCCCTGGCATGTTGGCAGGGGGAGCAGGGTACCCAGGAAGGTCCCGTTGCTGCGGTCAAGCAGGGATAGAGGAAAACTTGTGGGTTTTTTCTGTTACATCCTCCATGACCCTGTGGTCAGCTTGGGCTTTGCAGCCCTGTCCTTTTGCCATCCCCAGTTAGGTAGAGCTGGACACTGGTCCCCATCCCTTCTTAGCTCCTGCCCTCAGCATCCCCTGAGATGCTCTCGGCTGCTGATGAGTGCAGGATGGGGAATGATCTCAGCTGTCACGCTTCTCCTTTTTGCTTAAACTTAAAAATAATAACAGCTCTGCTGCAAATCTCCTTGCCTCCCAGTCATCTCTCCCTTTCCCTAATGAAGGCATGGTACTTGTAATTACCAATGCGGCAACAGCACATACAGAGGTGGCTTTGACACTTGCTGCTCAGTGGGTGGGTTTTTCCAGGGAACTCCTCTTCATTTCTTGCTTAGAGGGAAGAAACACTTCTCCTGCTTGCTTCTCCAAAGCATTGGGACTGCGTTATCACCCTTGAAGGGTGACTAAGCAAGGTGCCTTGCTAGGTGTAGAGTGGTAGGCAAGGCAGGGGATGCATCGCCCTTGTGAACTGAAGGTAGCATCAGCCCAGATATTGTGGGGTCTGAATGGGACCTTGGAGCTGGTGGGCTGTCCCTCTGGTCCTGGCTTAGGGTCAGAGAACGTGAGGTGGTGGAGGGCAGTGGGCCAGGGCGCTGGTTTGAGTTGCGTGGAGGTGGTGGGCTTCTCCTTGCAGGGCCAGGGAAGAATGTTTTGCGGAGGAGGTGTCTCTTCAAGATCACCTGAAGCAGGGAGCGGTTGCATGGTCACAGAAAGCAGAGACTGTGGTTTCATGGGCTTTCTGGAAAGGAAACTCGGTGCTTCCCACAGATCTCATGTCCTGGATCTGTCTCCATGGGTTGAGTTTCCCAGATGGACACATCAGCCTTGGGCACCAAGACTCAGAGAGCTGCAGAGACCCATTGGTGCATCAGTGTCAAGAGGAGCTGTTTTGGGGAAGATGGACCTGTTGCCTGTGCGGCAGAGTCATGTGCGTGCCAAACACGTGTGAGATAAGGCAAGGAAGGGGGGAAAAAGAAGAGTTATTTTTAGCTTCACTTTTCTGTGAATTCAGCGCTAGTGAAAAGTGCTGGATTGACAGCTCTGGAGACGGAAGCGGGCTGCAAACCACAGGGAAGGGGTAGCCCAGCAAACCTCCCTGTGAGCCCCATGCTTCACGATGGGATGCTGGGACCAGACCTCACCTCGTCGGCTCAGACTGTGCAGACAGCAAAATCACAGGGGGTGTCTGTTGTGTGGACCAGAGCTGGTGCACCGGTGGGGTTTTATGCAGAGGATACGAACTTCCCAAGGGACAAGCTGGGGTTACCTGTGCTTGATGTGGCTTTGCCCTTCGTGGCTCACCCCATGGTGAGCTCCTCACAGCTCCTCAACCACGTCAGGACCATCTGAACCTGCAGCTTGGGATTCCTTCTGGTACAGCAGGACCATTGCCATTTCCACTGACCGAATTGCCCAGACACGTTTCTTCCCCATGCTCCTTGTGGAGCATGGAAGAAGAGGTCTTCACATGGCTTCACAGGCTGCCTGCGCCCCATGGTGTGCTATCCGAGCGGCGTTCCTCTGCTGTCCACCTGCCAGCCCGTCGCCTCCTCTCAACCAACTGTTTACTTCTGGCTTTTGTTTCCTGGACTTGTTGCTATGCATGCGGCGTGTGGAAGGAGCTCCAGCGAATATAGGCCACACTTTGATTGTTCAGCAAGCTGGAAAATGATGATTATAATTTTTGACAGAAGGGAAGGAGGGGGAAGGAGATCTCCAGGCTTTCAAATCTGCTCTGTCATAAGCAGGATCTTGCAAGGGCCTTCTGATGGCTTCTCCCGCCCCAAAGGAAGTGGCGTTTGCATAGCAAGAGGGGTTACAGGAAAAATTCTTCTCTTTACAAGGACAAACCCGTGCTTCTTTCACCAGGCGTTCACCTTGTGCGGTGGGCCTGTCACAACGTATAAGCCAAATACGGTTGGTGTTGGCCGGTAATCGAATGGGAAGCATCCGAGAGAAACCTGGATGATGCTAAAAGCAAAACCTCCATCCCCATTAGAGCAGCGCACCCGGGGTGCATCCTCGGCGGTGCCACTGCTGGCAGAGGTCCTGGTGGAATGCTGCCTGCAGTGCCAGCCCCAGGGGACACAGACATCCAAGCCTTTAGCGCCAGCCCGCGCAGAGCATCCTGAAACTGTCTGGAAATGAAGCCTGGAAGACCCCATCAACTTATCCCAAACAGGCGGCTACATTTGGGGCCACATCGTGGCTGGATCTGTCTCAGTACATTCCTGGGTGGCAGCAGAGCCCATGGAGACATTGGCTACTCCCACCGTGCCTCTTCCCGGCTCAGCGGTCCAGACGGTCGCCGTTGACATCAGTTGCACGCTCCCTGCCGGATCGCCCTTCTTATTTATTTTATTTAATGGCGTTGGCTAATTTCCACTTGAAATTTTTTGTTTGTTTGTTTATTTTAATTCTATCACTTCTAATGAGGCTAATGACATTTAGTCTCCGTGGCAGCGCATTTTAATTTGGTCACCAAAATATCAGCGCGAGGCAGCCGCCTCCTATCTGCCCGCGACAAAAGGCACCGCAGACAAAGGGGCTCTGTCCCCAGCATCCCTCGCCCTCCTTATCTCCTGCCTCCCAGGGATGGGCCAGGACGTTTGGCAAAGCCACCCTGCCACCGTCCCCTCCTCTGCTGGCACCAGGGGAGTGGGCTGGGCCACCAAACGCTGCAAGGATGAAAGGTGAGAGCTGCCGGAAACACAATCTTTCGAGGTGAGCCAGCACGATGTAATTAATCAGATGTCAAAACCTCTAAGCAAAGTTAGCTTTGATCGGCGGGAAAATCTGTCAAATAGGTCGTTCTGCTGCCTGTGGCGTTTTTCTCTCTCTCTCTGCCCATCCGTCTACCTTGCCACCTCTCCTTTCCATGGCTGGGGTGGCAGTCTCCATGGCAGGTGGGACCTTCCAGCTGGCAAAGCGTGGACCAGCATCTCCTCGCCTTCACTGGAGCCGATGGCAGGGCTGGTGCCATGGGACAAAGGGATGCCAGCACACGTGGGTCCCTTTGCTGAAATGCCCTGGGGTTGGAAATGGGACAGTGGGGAGGTGGCCAAGGTAGGAGGTCCATGAGCTGAAAGAGGACGTAGGCATTTGCAGAGGTTGAGGTGGTCCAATGCTGCCGTGTGAAACTGGAGAGGGCTCTGGTGCAAAGTCAGGGTTGTGAGGAGCAGCCGAAAACCCAAGGGAGGCAGTGCTGGGGTTGCAGGTGGCTGCACGGGAGAGACGGCAACTTCTCTGCTTTGTGTTCTACTTGAGTCCTCTCAAGATGCTGAACCTTCGAAGCCCAAGCCATTTTGCTTAAGAATGAGTCCTTTTTTCTGCAATCTGGGTCCAAATGCAGCTGGATTTGATCTGTTCTCCTTTGATCTGTTCCTCCCTCTGCATTCTGTGTACCAGGAATGGATGAAGATTAAAGTTTGCAGCTTCTGAGCAAACTAGGTTGCTCATCACTGCGTGATACCCAATTACCTGCTGATACCTCAGGAGTGAGAAGGTATTGATCCTGCTTGGATTTGAACTTGTTGAACCACAGAGTCTGGATATTTCAAATTTGTTGCTTAGGACAAGCCATTTCCTTTAGGAATCAAAGGGTGAGGCAGGCTGTGTTTCTGTGCCCTGTGGTCCTCGCAGCTGATGGGAGGTGGGTCTGTTGTCCCTGCCACATGGGAAGTGACCAGTAAGTGATAAATAATAGCATCTCTACTCTCCACAGTCCAGGAGGGATGTAGATGTAATGACTTCTGTGATGTGCATGAGGAATATCTCCCGTTTTACTGAAAATTAGTCCCCAGAAGCTGATTTTTTCCCCTGTGGGTGGTTTTCTGTGCCCTCCCCGCACACCACCTCTTTGTGAGCGCCACAGGCTGCAGAAGTGCCATTGATGGCATCCCCCGCATCTGCCTTCCTCCTGTCTTCTGCTGCCTGGCGTGTTCCCAACCAGAAATAGCCTATCAATTCAAAAGAAAAACAAAAACTCCCCCAAAATCACCTGGTGAGAAGAGACCTGAGGGACTGGATCGAAACATTTATTACTGACGTGCAGTGGTAGAAGGTCTAGCTCTTGTGTAGTGGTTGTTTCCAGTAGATCTTAAAACACTTCACGGAGAAGAGAAATTCCATCGTCCCTGTTTTTGCAGACAGGGAAGCCAAGGAATAAAGAGGGAAAATGACTTGCCGGAGGCATGTGCAGAGACACGTGTTAAGAGACGTGTCCTCGCTGTAGCTCCAAATCTGAAGGGGAGGTTTCTGCACGTTTTTCCTTGTGAAACAGTGAGTTTCAGCTTCCTCCTTTGTGAAACACAGGAGAAACAGTGTGAGATCAATACTTTGGGTCCTAAAATCCTTGTGCTGGGCTGCTGTGGAGCTGGAGCATCACGGGGCTCTTGGGCTTGCATGTACATGACCGTCGGAGCAGCTGATGCCCTGGTTAGCGTCAACGGCAGGAGAGGCTGTGCCACGCTTTGGGTAGTGATGTCTGGAGGTAGGCAAACGCGAATTCACGATTAGCAAGAGACTAAGTCTGGCTTTGTGAGTTGAGGGGCACTCTGCTCCTCTGGAAGTGTGCTTGATCCCCCTGCCCTTTCGCATCTTGTCTCTGACTGCCATCTCCCATGGTCTGCAAGCGATGATCTCTCAGGTGAAACCAGGAGGTGAACAGAGAAGTTCTCAAGCACGGTCTTCACATCTGGGCTCCAAATGGAAACGCTCTTTGCGATTTAACGGAGGGCACGCGTTTGTCCCGGTGATGCCTGCCCTGCCTCTGCTTTGTGTGCTGCTCCAAGACCGGGAGTCGATGCCTTTGCCAGCCTCTCCGTATCCTCGGGACACTTTATCTTTATAAAGTAGCAATAAGTGGACAGTATAATATATTTCACTTTTAATAAGGTGTTGCCAGTTACACACACTCCGCAGAGCAATTAGTGTCAAAAGCAGCTCAGCAATGGCAGGGAGCCGTAATTCGACTGTTTACCGAGTTGGAGGATTTATGGGCAGGCGCTGGGGGGAGCCGCGGTCGCAGCTTGGCTGGAGATACCGGAGGTGCTGCGCACTGGTTTTAAACCCACGTGCCTCCGAGCTGTTGAGAATCCTGCTGAGTCGTGGCAACTCTTGAGAGAGAGAGAGGGAGAGGTCCAAACGAGCCACTGCTTCATTTTGGTGGCTCCCCAGCTCCGAGGCTTGGGAGGATGCCTCCAAAAGGGGATGCTGAACCAGCTCAGATGTACCAGCCAGCTGGACGGTTGCACAAAATTCAGGCGGGGAGGACCTGTTTGCTTTTTTGTGCGTTAGCCTGGAAGGCAGAATTTGCGGTGTGAGGTTGTCCTCAGTGGGGAAGGATCACATCCAGATCGAAGGGAGACCCGGGGCTTGGTTGGTAGGTGGGTGTTGAGGTGATGGAGATGGTCTGACCAGCCGGGTGGAGGCAGGGCTGGAGAAAGGGGACTTTTCAGGTCTTGGGAAGGCTTTTCTGTATCCCGTGAAATACCTGTGTGTATCCAGAGCTGATGGGGGACCATACTTGGTTGCGTGAGAGTATTCCCATTTTCTATCCCAGGCATATGGGACTTTGTGCTTTAGTTTTAATTTTTTTTCTTCTAGCATCGGGGCATGCTGGGCAAGAGCTTCGGTGAGCTCAGCCCGGGGAGGTGCTCATCTCTGCCTCCCTCCCATGAACTGAACATCCCCTGCTTTTGTCTGGGGACTCTCTGATCATCACAGGTCGCACTGTGCAGTAGGAAGGCAGTTTTTATAAAGACCGTCCGTGTGTTGATCTCTCTGCTGAGGCAGTCAGCTAAGTGATCCTACCAAAGCCCTCCTACCCAGATCTAACCAGGCTCACGCTGGTTTCCAGAGGCTTGGCCTGGCAGCCCTTGGCTGGAAATAGCTTTGTGGGTGGACAAAAAGTGGCGTGACTCTAAAGAGGTGGTGTGGATGGAGGTGCTGCGGTGCCTAACGGTACAGATCGGGCTGCAGATGCTGCAGATTCAATCCAGCCGGGATCTGCTGCGGGGAAGCAAACTCGGTTTGTGTCAGACCTGTCGGATCTGATTTCGGGGGTTTGAAATCCGCCTGTTGGGGAATGCACGTGAAAGCGCCGGCTTGCAGTCGCTAACGAGTCAGGCGTGATGCCAGGGATGCAGAGGGTGGGTTTTGTATCCCTGGTCCCCGGCTGCCATCGGCGTCTGTGCATCTCAACCTGCACTTCTCGCCGCAGTCACCATCCCAAATGAAGCCTTCGCCTTCCCCCACGGAGGGAAACAGCCAAAACATTTGGTTTCTAGAGCAAGATTTCTGAGCCCGTGCCCCCGTCTGCTCCCCCTTTCCCCACCCCCTGTTTCTCAGTTCAATAAAGTCCCAGTTTCTTGGGTTTGTTCTCCGAATTGAAAGCCTTCCATTTTCACACCTCTGTAATTGGTGCTATCTGTTGAGAGAAACTCTGCAACTCCAGCCAGCCAAGGTCAGGAGGAGCTGAATTGAATTAAAAGGAGCAGAAATTGGTTTGAGGTGGGCAGAGGGCCGCGGGGAGAACTATGCAATTTCTCTCCTCGGGGCTCCTGATGAGCAGAGCGAGCGGCAGCTTCCCATCTCAGCCGGCGGGGGGCTGACATTGGTCCACCCACACCTTAATCTGCTCACTGAGGTGGGCACCTCTCAATTGAAAACAAGGAAATGAAACCCAGCATCTCCTCCTTTTATCTGGTCAGCGGGACGGGGCTCTGCTCCTTTGGTTCCTTGGCTAGGATGCTGACAACTGTCACTGAAATGACCTTGCGGTGATTAAATACAGCAAGAAATGATGTTTTTAATAAAAAAACAAAGCTGTGATACAAGCTGATGGCTAGGAGATTTAAGATGTCGTGCACTAATCCTACCTGTAACTCAAACCCAGGTGGAGAAATCCCAGTGCTGTCAGACTGAGTTAAGGGAGAGCATCCCGGTGTTCAGATCACGGTTCCCCAGCTCAGTCTCCGCTGGCTTAAGTTGGTGTAAAACCAGAGCAACTTCAGCCAAATACGGTGGGTTTATAGCCCTGTGGTAGAGCGATGGCTGGAGAGGGTGCTGGGAAATGCAATGGTGGGCAGTTGTCTTAGGGGAAGAAATGGGATGCTTATAGCTCTTACAGAGCAACTTGGAAATTTTCCCACTTTTCTTCCCTCCCTGCTGAAAAATGCCTATTTCTTCACTCACAGAATGTATCAGCACTCTTGGTTTGGCTCTGGAAAGTTTGCTTGTCTTGAGGATGCTGTTTCTAGGAGCAGGAGGAGACCCATCCTAGGAAGGGAGGGCTGTGACCTCCAGTCCCTGCTCTGCCCTTATCCCTTAGCCTGCGCAGAGTCATCCCCAGGCGGGGCTGGCTTTCTCTTTTGGAGCTCTTCTACTGGGTGTATAATTAGTGTTCATAAGGGATTTGGCCCCAGGTCTTCTCCAGCCCAACTAAATGTCCTTGGCTCTTCAGAAATAGAGCCGCTCTCGCTTTGGTGCTGGCTTGGTGAGTATTCAGAGTAGAGTGGCTCCAGCAGGGTAGCGCAGAAAGGGGGAAACGTTTCAAATGGTGAAATTTCAGGCAACAAGGGAACAATTTTCCACCCACTTCTGAGCTGGAGCGAAGCCCTTCCAGTCTCTCTGTCTCTCGCTCCCCAGCTGGGCTGGCACCGGGGATGTGCCATTTATTAGAAGCAGCAAGAAGGCACGTGGCCAAGGTAGGCTTGGAGGATGCCAAGCACGGTACCCCAGCTGCCCAGCTGTTTGGAGGGTGTGCTCGGAGGATGTCCCCAACACCATTTTTCCCTCCAGGGGACTCGGGGCTTGTGGCCTCGCTGTCCCCTGCTCCATCCTCAGGCAGGAGAGGAGCCACCGGCGTGGCTGCAGCCGGCAGAGCGCCCTGCGACCGCCCTGGGCCCCTGTTCTGCCTCTCTCGTAATTTATACAAGAGCAAGCCGATGTTCCCTTTTAAATTGACAAAGGCGGAGAACGGAGCCCGGGAAGCCCTCTGACCCCGGAGCCCTGGTCCATGAAAATTACAGGCGCTCTACGGCGTGTTTCCTCTTGATGTACTTGCAGTGGGGAGATGCTGGTTAATTTGCCAGGACTCAGAGGTGACCCGGGTTTAATAAAGAGGATTAATGGATTTGAGCTAAAGGTCTCGGCTGTTTTGAGCTGATAGCCTTCTCCTTCGAAGACACTACGGCAAGGCATGGCTCAGCCTTTTGTGGGGAGAGGCGGGGGCGGCTCGCTTAAAGGAGCATGCTGCTGTGTCGGCAGGTGATTTCCTCAGGGGTTAATTAGCAAAGCCAGGTACCCCGACCCCGTCTCCCCGGGCACCGGCAGTGCTGCTGTGAAGCTGCCAACCTGCCCTGTTCTCCTGCCTGTCATTGCTGCCTCCGGAGATGCCGGCAGAGCAGGGAGGTTGGCACTGCTCTGGGATGTCCCCTTCCCTTCCCACCTCCTGGCCGTGGGTGCCATGCCAGGGGGAAGGACCAGGTGGCTGAAGGTGAAGGGCATGACAGCTGGACACAGACCTTGCACTCAGCCTTTTGCTCCCGTTTTGGGGTTTGATGTCTAATTTGGGCTCGGACCCATGGTTTCTGCAGCTAGCCTCATGCTGTGGCTGGTTTCAGCTAGGCGATGGCAGCAGTGCCATCCGGCCAGTGCATCCCTACGGCAGCGCTGATGTTACCAAGGCGGGTTTGTGTTTCGCACCAAGTCCAACAGTGATTTATGCTCTTCCCCGACCCCTCAGGGAGGAGCTATAGCATTTTAGGGATGGGTATGCCAGGATACTCCAGGCTGTCAGGGAGCTTGGGAGCAGCAAAGGAGATGGTTTGGCTCAGGGGCTGGATGCCTGAGCATTGTCACGGCTGGGCATAGGGATCTAGGTAGGATGGAGAGGGAGTTTATTGCTTGGGAAGGAAGAGGAGGGTGGACACATAAGGTGTGAGGGGTGGCAGGGCTGAGCGGTGGCTGGGGTGTGGGCAGGAGCTGCCCGAGGGCAGTTTGTCTCAGCAGATCTGTGCCGCCTTCCCTGCAGGCAAGCTCCTACGTGCTGTTCTCCTAAGGGTTAACGACAGCCCGGTGAGAATGATCCCATGGGGCTGCCCAAACTCGTAGCAGGAGTGATAGGCTGCCAGTGGCCATGATGGCGAAAAGGCTGAGCCGCTGCCATACCCCTCCGCTCTGCCTTCTCTCTTAATGTTCCTGGCACTCAGCAATGAATTCCCCGTAGCGTCCCGCTCCCTGGCCCTGGAGTCTCTGGCGATATTCCCGTAATAACTAAGTGGAGTACTTTGGACGGGAGCAGCAAGGGACTGGGCCACTTTCCCTGCCGGGAAAATGCATGCACGATCAATGCAATCAACTTACCCTTCAGGTCTTTTTTGGGTTGGATGGAAGAGATGCTCTGACTGAAACCCATTTATTGAGTAGAGAAGGTGCAATGAAATTACAAGCTGTAGCTTTTACCGGCTTCTGGCTTCTGCCTTGTCTTTTTCTTATCCAACAGCATGTCTAGCATTATGAAGCATTATTGTCTTAAAACCCCATTTCTCCTCTTTTCAGAGGGGTAGGTAGGCACCCAGCAATTCATCCTTTGCTGACCACGGGTAGAAGTGGTCAACAAGGTGGAGCTGGGTCATCGCTAAACTGTTCATTCATCTCTCTGGGGCCGGACACTGCCCTCTCTTACCTTGGGCGCTCATCAAGGAAATCCAAACAAACGATTTCCTTACAGAGCAGAGCATGAGGTCAGAGCCGAAGCCGTCTGTGCTCTCCTCCCAGTGAATCCCCCAGCTCTTTAGGACAGGAGGCAGAGGTATTAAATATATTGTGGAGAAATTAAGTACAGGAGCCTGAATGAAGGATATAGCAAATGCACTTCAACGTGATGCTCTGTTACGACGGATCCTGATGCGCTCGCTGTGGGATCGCAGCTCCAAGGGGAAACGGAGGAGGGAGTTTGTAGTGGGGTTTGTGGCTGCACCTGGGCATCATTAGGAAGTCATGTTTTGTCCATCCGAGCGGGTGTTTTGGTCACTTCAGGCTGATGCTGGCTGTTGTTTTGTTGTTGTTTTTTTTTTGTCTGAAAACCGTGTGACTCATGGGGAATTTTTCCTTTTATAATCGGGCCTCATTTGGAGTCGCTGCTGAAATGAAAAAAGGGGAGGAAAAGAAAAAGATATCGTGAGTTTGCTGTCATTTAATCTCTTGTGCTGCTCCTACTAACCAACCACTACAGAGCTGGGTGCAATAGGTTGTCTGGAAAAATTATCTTTAACGCTCACAAGTGTCCAGAACTTGAGTTTTGTCTCACACCTGTGTCCTCCAGCAGCCTGGCAGAAAGCAGCAGCATCACCTCCATACCATCCTCTTCCTCGGCAGATGTGAGTGCGGGCTCCTGGCTGCCGTGGTGAAGGTTTTCTGATGTGCCACAAGAGATTCGGCTAATGGCCTTGTGCTGCGTTCCTTCATCCGGGGCGCCGGGGGCCAAATTTAGCTGGGTGAAATCTCCATTTTGCTCAGCGCTGGGGACTCGTCCAGCGTGCAAAGACTTTGACCCCGCTGCTGCTTCCCGGGAAATTTCGCATGCAAAAAGCAACTTTGCGGCCATCTCGGGTGCTTTCCCCGGGAGCTGAGCCCTGCGCCCAACCGTTGTCGCAGGGCTCCCCCCGCCGTGACCCGGGGGGGTCCCATAGCAGGGACCCCCCTCCTACTCCTCTGCTACAGGGTCTTGCAGATGAGACAGGCTGCAACGGGGCTGCTGCCTTTATGCATGCAGCCTGCGCTGCCTCTCCTTTCCTCCTGCCTGTAATTTAGACCTGAGATCATCCTGTATTACTTAGCTCGGCATTGGAGCTCGGAAATGCAGTTTGAGGGAAGGAGCAGGGCAGAGCATCCCCGGCTCGGGCGCTCGCATGGATTTTAACCTGGGAAGGCAAGGGAGCAGCTCCACGGTCCGACCCTCTGGCCCCGCACCGCTGCTGGGGCTTTTCCTGGGATAGCTCTCATCCCGGACATCAGGCCTAGCGAGAAATTGCTGTTCACCCCTGCAGCAGATTTAATTATCATTAGCATAGCTTGCACAGCTCCACGTGGTGTCGTGCAGCTGCGAGTTTATCTGGACCTTTTAAAAATCCAGCTGCAATATATTTATTATTTTTCCTCCCCCCCCTCTCTTTCCTTGTGTTTTTATTCTTTGCCTCTTCCAAAAGCTTTGCTATCCTATAGCGTTTTGGCAGCCGGTGACCATGGTGCGTACTGGAAAGAAAGAGGAAGATGCAGAGTTCAAGGAGACTTGCAGCCAGGCAGGGGTAGCGACCTGTGGGCATGTTGGAAAATACACAAGTCCCATTCCCAGGGCTTGGGCAGTTTTTGCAGCATTTGATGTTTATTTTACAACCTATCAATTACACCGGGGAAAAAATAAGTCAGAAGCATTCTAAAATCGCCTTTTTCATGCTGCCAGGTTGTGAGCAGGAGTCAGGGCTGGGTCGGGTGTGGGAGGAAGGGGGAGAGATCCCCGGGGGATTTCCCTCCCTGGGCTGGAAAAGCTGAACTCCCTGAATTGCCCAAATTTTCAAGCTTTTTTTTCAAGACGCTGGCAGCCCAAGGAATGGGCTGGCAAAAAACCAGCCCAATCTCTCCACTAAACTGCTGCCTTTTAGCAGAAGTTTGATTGCATCAAGCAGTTTTCACAAAACTTTATTTTTTAACCCCAAACTTAACTGTTTTTTTCCAGTGAAAATCCACTTTTGCTGGGAAATCCTAGGCGAGTCCTCATTC
>VFFE01007691.1:147559-160995 GCA_008921705.1 Burhinus oedicnemus | reverse complement strand
CCCCTTATGTCTGTGCCCCCCACGATGCACCGTGTCAGCCGGGGCAGGTTGGATCTTGGTTCAAGCCTTGTTATTGATTTTTCCACCACCCCCTCTGCTTGGAACAGAATCCCTTAATGGGTACTGGAGGGGCTTGAAGCACCCCAGGGGCCACCTGATGGGTGGGACTGTGAAGAATGATGAGCATGAGGCCCTTGCTTGGGGTGTTATGGCGCCCATTGGGGTAGGATTTGGGGACTCGCTGCTGGGATCGTGGTGCGTGGTGGGAAGGATGGATCCAGTGCTGGGCAGTCATGCGTTGTAGCTAGCACATTAAGTGAAGCAGTTCCCATACTGGCGCCCAGGCGTGAATTTTCTGCCAGGCCCCAGAGAGTTGACTGCGCTCTGGATACGTGTTCATTCCCAGCTACTGATTTCCGTTAGAAGAAGTTAAAAATACATGAGTGATTTCCTTTGCGTTATTTTCTTTATCTTCTGAAGCCGATAATTGCAGCGCCTGACACACGACTGTGGCACAGTCCCTGCCAAGGGGGAGGTCTAGGTGGGGACTGGTTGCAAAATGATGCTTCTGTGGGGTGGGTGGCAGTGCCAGACCCTTTTGCAGTGGTATTTTATTGCTCTGGGTGCTGGTGTAAATGCACCAGGAACCTCTGTGATCCTTTGCTGGCACAAACCCTTCGGATACGCTTGAAATGTTTGGCTGAGTACCTGTTTCTGTTGTTGTTCTGGCTGCCCTTGGTTTGGTGGGAATTAGTGGGTATTTCATAGATATTTTTTTTTTGTTTTGTTTGTTTCAATCTGTTTCACAGATTTCTGCTCCATCCCCAAATCTCCTGCCTGACTTCTAGATGGCGGGTACACAGACTGAGAGCGCACAGGGAACTGCAGTTAAAAGCTCATCTCATCTTCTGTGCAATTCCCATCGCAGAACTTGGTGGGTTTAAGGCTTTTTAAAAGACAAACACATCCTCTGGGGACAAAGAAATCCATCGTGCTTCAAAATGCTTCCATATTTACGGGTACAAATTCAAATAGCTAGCCCAGGTGAAGCTCACCATTTGCTAATTTATTCTCTTGTGAAGGTGATTTTTGGGTTCATGCAGGCTTCTTGTTCCTGATGAATAATGCTTAGTAGGTGTTAAAGTAGTATTTGTGTAAAGCTTGCTGAAGAAATAGGAGGCAAATTGCCTGCGATTGCTGGTTCCTAATCAACTCCTTCCCCTGTCCAAGCTCTTACCCTTCCTCTCCACCGAAGTATCTGAGGATGCTCCAGAAGGGAGTAAAATCGTGATGATTTAGTTTCCCACGCTCTGTCATTTCCCCCCTCACCAGGAGCCAGCAGTGTGGTGGGTGCCAGCCTGTTTGTGGAGCAATTTCTTAAGGGGCATGGGGGAGGTTGAGAGTCTCTGGTTCTGTTCTGCCAGTTAAAATGCTCAATTCCTTCTGATCTGTGACTTTTGGGAGGTGGCTCTCAAATGGGGGTACATAATCGCAGACTTTGGACCTTTTTTTTTTTCCCCTCTGTAATTTGCAGTTTAGATCCTTGATTTGGTGTGGATGATTCCCTCCTGCTCCCCTCTTCCCCCCAAATCCTTTCACTTTGAAATAACACCTGTTCATATCCTTGTGTCTGTCATGGGGAGGCAGAAAGATCTTCTCATCACGAGGAAACGCAGTCCTCTCCATCCCCCCTACCGCCACACATCCTCCTCCAAAATACTGCATAATGTCAGACTAAATCCTTATCAGAAATTTTAATGAGCAAAATAAAACCTGAAATCTGTGTGATTAAAATCAAATCTTCCCTCTTCTGCTCTGCTGGAGCTGGCTGCCAAAACAGAGTTGCAACGCTGACAGTGGGAGGCCCCTCGTATTTAATTACCTCCGGCTTCAGTCGGTGCTTTAGATAGACGTCCTCTGCGGCCCCTGCTGGGGCTGTGGATAACCTCGAAGAACAAACAAAGGGTAGTTAAAGTGGTCTCCACTAAAATGTTTGGCAAGTGCTGCTGCTCTGTGCTGGTGGAGATGGCCCATTTTGCCCCCCAGGGAGAGTCCAGTGTCTCCAGGTCTCTAGGGACAGGAGTTGGCCAATGTTGACCCCAGGTGTTGCTTTTTCCTGCTCCCAGTGATTGTCTTCACTTAATGCTTTTGGATGGCTTTTCCATGGGTGACGGCTACTCACAGCAGCTACCCTGAAGCCATCCCACTTGTCCATACACTGCTCTGCCAAATTTCTTTTGATTTCTCCCATCAGTCTTGCAGCACCCATGCTTCTGGGTGCCCAGCTGTCTTTTCCTACCCCAGAGAGATCCCCTTTTTTCCCCACATCAGCTACCCATAGGGCCTTGAAGATGTATCGTAGTCCTTTGCAGTTGCCATTAGGCAAGGGGATGTGGTGCTACCAGCTACTACCATCAAAGGCATCTCCCTTCAGACCCAAAGTGGAGGCTTACCAAAAGAAGAAGAGGTGAATGCTGGTGCCTTGTGCCCATCACCTCAGTGCCGTTCCAGTTCCACACCCCTGCTGTACACATGGCAAATCCACCTTTCAGCCCTTTTCTTGAAAATGTGGTGTCCCTCTGCTCCACAGTGCCTTTCAGCCTCCCCTGGGCACTCCTTGCAGCAGACTTCTAGTCACAGGTCTACACGGTGCTTCAGGGAATTAATTGACTTATTTCCCTGTTACTTCCATTCCTGGATTAATTCCTTGGGTACCTTTCAAAATCACGATCTGACTTTCCCAAAGTCTTCACCCCTATCTTCCGTCATTTGTCTCCTTCCAAGAGGCTGTTTCATTTCATTTGTCCTTCAAAGGAAACGGGAGCATATTTCATGAGCCGTAGAATTGAATCAAATAGAAGAGAGCAGAGAGCACTCACCTGAGCTCAGACCTTGCCCCATTAGAAAGAGATAATTAAGAGATACTCGGAAGGTGCAGCCAGCCCATGTTTCTGGCAGGCATCCTGACTGGGTATCTTTGTCTGCTTTGCCCAGAATGCAGGATGCTTAAATTATCATAATTTAATGGCAATAACTTGAGAATCTAGATAGAAATAAGCTAGAACAAATGCTGGGATGTGAACAGGAGAACCTTGGTAGCGATGACCTTGCCATGTCTTAAAACCCGATAAGCCATGGTGACTTGAGCTGGTGAGACAGTGATGAGGTGAATATTTGCAGATGGCAGTGTCCTCTTCAGTTCCTCATGACACTGTTCACAAGCAGTTGGATAGGACTGCCATTGTGACTTGTCTCGCTCTGAAGCAGTGGCGTGATGGTGGGATATCCACTCCTTATTCCCTTTTTCTTTCCTTTTTTTTTTTTTTTTTTGTAAATTGAGAGGCAGGAGTAATTATGCCAAGATTAGAGTGCTAATCATCACTTGCAAATGGGGGAGTCATTTCTGAAGAAGCAATAATATATTGAGGGAATGTATGGATTGACTGACAAGTGCAAGTCTGAGAGGAGCCATACAACTGTCATCCTTCAAGCATACGTCTCCTTGACCTCGTGAATCTAATGTTGCTGACGTGTGGGCAACTGTTGGGTCAGAAATCTGTAAGAATCGTAAGAGAAATCCTGTCTTGATTAATGTCAGCGTGGCCAGATATTCTCCCTGTCTCCATAACTAACCGTTCAGCTTGCTGAATGTGCTGGGAGAAAAATACTCGGCAACTGGCTGGTGAGGCAGCTTTGTGTGTGCTTCACTTGATGTTCTCCAAGCAGCATCCCAGGAAAGCTGGGCTGGATTAAAGAAGCATCTCCTCTCAGAAAAGCATCGTGCGAAACTGGGTAGGAGAGGAAGGCGTTGCAAAGGCTGGCGTAGTATAGTGCAGTGCCTGCAGTCCCCTCGGCTTTGTGGTTTGTTTGTTGGTTTTTTTTCATCAAACCTTTTTATCAAAAAGGAGCAGAGAGGAATGTCTTATGGAGGTTGTTGCTGCCTATTTGCCCTCTCCCAGAAGTAAAAGCCCACTGGGGCTGGAAATCTTGGTGCTCCCTGGAGGACCAGCAGCTCCTTCCTCCTAATTTCATTTCGTTTGTCAATAATAAAAAAACAAGCCCACAATTAAATGCATATTAATAGATGCAGTTTCACACGGTCATGGGGACTGTTGAATTAAGGTCTGATCCTGCTCGGTCCCGAGTGCCTTGCCTTTCCGCTTGACTGCAGCAGGGGCTTGAGAGTTTGCAGGCTCTCATGTGGATCTCGCAGGGTTGGGGCTTTTAATTTTGCAGATCATCAAAGGCAAACCAATCCATCAATTATCAACGCTTCAGCTTGCTGCCGAGTAAATGAGTATTACCGCGTATCAATTAGTAGCATCGGATGCCCTGAAATGCTAACAGAAGAGCCTGCTTTTGAGATGTGCCTGGCATCTGCGCTTCCTCCGCCTGCGAACTGCGGCAGCAGGTGCCGAGGATGTGTCGAGAAGCGGTGGTGGGATTTGGTCCGCTGGGGGAGATGAGATGCTGGTGAGTTTGACTTCACGGGGGGGAAAAAACAAAGTATAGATTCTCCTAGGTTGCTCCAAATCCCGTCTCCTGTTCAAGTGTTGTAGCTCTTGTGTAAAGTAGGTAGAGTGGTTGGCTGCTGAGAATCTAATTCTACTTGGGGTGCTGAGAGATTTGGGATGCTTTTTTTTTTAAATTTATTTTTTAAGGTAGCTACTTCTGTAATAACAGATCAGTCCAAAATTCAGCTAAAGGAGCAGCATTCCTGACCTCCTCGTGCTCTGCACTCTGTGCCCTTCCCCCCCCTCCCCCCTCTCCTCTTTTGAAGCATTGGGGGTGTGACGTGAATAGGTTCGTTGGAAACGCTAATCTGGATTGCCTGCTGCCGCAGGAGCTCTTCCCGATTCCTTGGCATCCGTCAGGGAGCCCACGTGCTGGTGCGACACCGGGTCCGGTGCCCTACACCCATTCTCAGTGGGGGTTTGTCCTGCATCCCCCTTAGTTCATCACCATCAGGCTCTCATTATGTCTTCAGACTCACACGCTCTTTCTCCTTTTATTTATTTATCATTATTATTATTCTGCACATTGAGCTGAGCTTGGTGAATAGCGTGTTTTTCTACTCATTTGCTGGCTGGCAAAATTCCTTTTAAAAAAAAGGGGGGGGGGGAAGCTCAGCCCCTCCCCTGCAAACCCCACTGTTTTGTTTTGATTGCATCTATTTAAATATATTCCCAAAGGGTTTAAATAAAACAGAAGGGAACTCTATGACAGGCCTTTGAACCGAATGTTCTGCATGTTTTTGTGCTTCAGCATCTTTTGAAGTTGTTCATTTTTTTCGCCCGTTCCTCGAAACAATCCAGCGGGTTCAATGCAGGAAATGTTGTGGGGTCACCCAACCTTTGTTGTTTCTTGGCTATTTTAGAGGAAGAAGTTGGCTGGTTGAAGTTTCTTTTTGCCCTAGTTAAAAAAAAATAGTTTTTGCAGCCTTTTGTGACGTGGGGATGGCGGGA
Source organism: Burhinus oedicnemus (assembly GCA_008921705.1). Taxonomy (NCBI): domain Eukaryota; kingdom Metazoa; phylum Chordata; class Aves; order Charadriiformes; family Burhinidae; genus Burhinus; species Burhinus oedicnemus. The sequence goes on along the minus strand of VFFE01007691.1, from coordinate 155,530 downwards.
TGCTGCCATTTTAGGTTTACATCACTGCCGCAAGGAAAGGTGCAACGTGACCAAAGTTAATGGGGTTAGAAGCGATGATGCAGATGTTAATTTTGCAGCTGATACCTTATAACCTCAGACGCCTTTTGCACTCAAATTCCCCCTTGAATTCCTCTCACCGCCGGCTTTTAGCATCCCCTTTTTCAGCGTGGGGAAACTGAGTCACGGTGGTTGGGCTGCCGTGGTTTGTTCAGGCCGAAGGTGGTCGCATCCGTGCTTTGGTGTGCTTCCAGCTGTTTGCAGCTGGCCAGCTGTGGCAGGAGAAGGGTATGTGCTGAAGTCACCCTGGGAGTAGGTTTTGGGACTGTGATGGCGACTTGTGCTGGGGTGGCAAGAAGTTGGTCCTCCCTCCTCCGTGTCCTCACCAGTTCTCCCAGGTTTGCTGCCTTGTGCCTAACGTGCAGTAGCCTTAAACATTGCTGGCATCTTGTATATTTAAAGAGCATTCCTATAGCTCTTCTCTTAACATCTACAGCAGTGCACCTGAGGGGTTAGAGCTGATCCTTGTCACAGGTGTTTAGTGCTTGATACACGTTTATTACATATTTCAACTAAATTAGAGTCAATAAGCTACCTGCATAAATATAATGTCTATGAACAAAACACACATCCCCTCCCCAAATAGGCGATTTCCTATGCAGGAGTTGCAGGGATCTCTGATTCTTACTTCTGTTGTAACTGGCATTAAAATATAATACTCTCCCTTCAAAGAGAGGTTCTCGTACTGTGAAAATGCCTTTTCTGTCCAGGTGGGGGCCAAATAATAGCAAATTATAAGCATGGAAAATATTTAGAATAACAAAAAAAAAAAAAAAGAGGAAAGAGGACTCTGAATTATCAGAGCTGATCCATAGCTTGCAGTCTCGTACAATTTGTCTTTTGAATACACCATATGAACCAGCTATGAATAAAATCAGTCAATTTAACCCAAAATCAATGCTCTTTTGTAGAAGTGCTTAAAATCTAAGTGGAAAGGAAAGCTTTGAAGCTGCCTATCCCTTGGTAAACGCAGCACTTACTCAACGTTTGATTTTAGCAGGAAGTCCCTTGGTCTCCCTGTGCCCAGCACAGCACCTTCGTTAGCAAAACTGATGAGTAATTAGCAAATGTGCGGAAAAATGATGAGATTATTTATTTTTTTCTTTTTAAAGGAAAACAATGTTTTTTCTTCCCATCTTTGGCGCATGGGGCTTCCACGAGCCCTGCCACAACGAGGTGGCATACCAGCTCCCTTGGAGTCGTGCGCTGAGACGGGGACTTGTTGGGGACACGTGTCCCCTGGCAAGGGCCGCGCACGCCTTGTAGGAAGCACGGTGCTTCCTTTGTCTGCCTCGTGCTTCCAGGGAAAGCCCGTTGCTTCTCCACCTTGGGAGAGCTGCCAAGGCTGGGAGCGCTGGCAGCCGCTCGCTTCTCGGCAGGTTGGCAGGCTTGCATCTTCACGAGGGATCCAGGCGAGCCAGGTTGGCTCTTGCTGCCGGATTAAGAGTCTGCAGCGTGATAAAGACATGCAAAGTGGTTCCCTCGTCTCCTTTTGGGAGGGAAGCTCGCGGTCTCGCGGGCACTGGGATAACTGCACGGATGGAGGGGATGTTGGTGCCGGTGTGGCTTTCCTGGCTCCAAGCCGTTGCCCCCTTGGCTTCACTCATTGGCTACTGCTGGTTTTATCTAAGCCAAATTTGCAGCCCGGGCAAGATACTAGTCCCTGTGCAGTGCAGATGGTTGAAACCCCATTGAATGAGATGTTTAGAAATGGATGGGATGTTACAGCCAAAGAATCGAGCCTGACAGATCACCGGGGAGGTGCCCAGTGACCCCAACCTCTTTCTTTTGAGTCCAAGTCAAGAGCGCTGTGATTCAGCAGCTGCGATCTGGCAGGGCTGGGAGGATTAAAAGGCTGCTTGGGTCCCGCTGAAAGGATTTTGCCCCGTTTGCTGTCATATCTTGGCACTACAGACTTGCAAATGTGCTTTCTCCAAAGCACCCCTGAAGGAGATCCAGACCCCGCTGGGAGCTGAGACCAAGGAGGCTGTGTGAGGTGCTCAGGGTCTCGCTGGGAGGCTGTGGCAGGGCAGGAGAGTGACCCCTCTTATCCAGAGTCCTGGACCCCACTTCCACCAGTAACATCTCTGATCTTCCAACTTCACCCATTTACCCGTTATACTCAGGTGACGAAGGGTTTTGCATGAGACAATTACAGGGTTATGGCTGGGCTGGGGGAGAAAGGGTCATTCCTTGAGCAGGTCTGTGAGATGGTTTTACTCTTTCTGTGGTGTCAAGTCTCCTGAAGGCCCACATTTGGCAAGGTGCTTTGACGGGGTAAAGACTTGGGCGTCAGCTGGGTGATCTGCAGTCTTTAGGACGTGGGGATGGTGGTGGTGGGCCTGATCTTGCAAGTCCTTAGGTATCAATTACTGAAGTGAAAGGTTTTGTTCTCCCTCTTTGTTTCGATCAATTGTTGATAAATAGCTCAGTGCTTGTGATGGATGTTGTGATGAGAAGTTTGAACTTACCCTGGGCCTGTCAAATTTGATGTATATCAGATGTCTGCACTAATTTATACAAATGCTTTGCAGTGCTTGAAGAAATCAAACCCTTGGAAGCACAAGAGTTTGACCAAAAAGGACCAACTTTTCTCTCTTGTCCCCAAAGACCTTGTGCTATTTCACCGGTACTCTTGGACATTGCGATAATCATGGTGTTGACCGGTTGTGCAACGCAGCATGATTTTTGAACCAGTCAGTGTGTTTGAACCTTGTATGTATGTATGTATGTTACGTTAATGCCTAGACACCCCAGCCAAAGCCCGGGTCCTGCAGCGTAACTGTTGTGTGCGTGCATAGGAAGGCACGGTCTTTCTTTTAGAAAGCTTATTGCAAAATTAACCCGTCTTGGAGGGGAAGAAGGGAAATACTAACATACCATGACTTGCAGAAGAGTATGCAGCTGGTTGCTGGCTTGGCCGCGAGTATAACCTGGTCTCCTGTGGCTTTGTCTTCACTATATCTGGTACTTTCGTTTCCCAGGCTGGCATTTCAAGCAGGTTAATAACAGAAATAAAAAAGCAACTCTCACTAAATTCCCCGAATAAAAACATTTTGTGGCGTAGCCTATTTATAGCTCGATGAGTGAAGGCAGCGCTCAGACAGAGGGGCGTTGGGAGGTTAATAAGTATACAGCTGGTTTGGCCAATTGATTCCTGTGACCATTAAATTCCACTTCTAAAAGCCTTGCACACACGTTTTGGTTGATACGTTGTGGATGGCGGTGTGCTTGAAACAGTGCTTGAAGCTTTGTTTTTTCTGGTTTAGAGGCAATACGATGTTGCTGGTGAAAGGTACTGGAGATAAACACGGCAGGGTTGGTTTTGTTTTTTTCCTTGTTGTTGTTTTTGCGTTTTAATTGGCTGGCAACTCTCACCATTTCTCCCCCCATCCAGTCCTTATTTAGTTCAGTATGTAATTCCATACACAATACGCACACGCTGAGGTGTGGTTTCAAGGTCTTAGTGTGTTTAGCAAATATTTCAGCCGAAACGATCTGTTCAGCTGTTACATTGATTGCCAAGATTACAGCACGACAACAAACATTATTTGGGGGATCGGAGATGAAATTACAGCCCACTCTCTCCAGCGTCTGCAGTGAGGAGCAGATGCACCGTTAATTTTGTGCCGCAATGTCCATTACTCCACGCGGCGGTATGGCGATGCGTTAGCATTGCAGCCAGCCGTGCCTGACGGTGGGAGGCTGTAAAGCCCGTCGCTCACTGGAAGGATCCGTGCCACGCCAGGGTGTTTTTGTGACTACCGAGGGCTGTGGTGTTGGAGGCCAAAGCAGGGGGAAAGCAGGACAGGTGGTAGAGGTTGGCAGAGTCATGGTGAATGGCTGAGATGCAAAAAAGTGACTCTGGAAACGGCGACAGACCCACAGCCTATCTGCCGAGTGTGGGATGGTGGCACTCGCCACAGTGCAGGTTGTTTTTTTTCCATAAGAGGAGCTCTTCGTGGACAGATTGAACAACTGCAGGATGATAAAAGCTATTTATTTTGGAAGGCGTAGTGATGGGCAAATGGGGTGTCCTCTCTTGGTAAGCTAGCATAGGGTCCCTTCTGGACCTGTTGGCAGGGCACTGTTGTGTTAGTTTGGGACTCAAACTTCTACTTGAATCCAAATCCATCGGCTTACAGCTGGTGTGTGACTTGGAAGCCTGGTGCAGCAGGGTGGAGGACTTGGGCTTTGGCTTGGGATCTGGCTCCGTCCCTGCAGGATGTGTGGATGCTGCTGACGCATGCGGTCTGACCTTGAGAGCTGAGCTGGAAACTGAGCCTGGCTACCAAAGGCAGTGTGCGCCTGGCTGCTGCGGACCGGCCTGCCTCAGTTTCCCCCATCGCTACGATGGGGAGTGTCCTTCTGCAGGCACACAAGGGGAGCCATGCGTGATGCTGGCGCCTTGCGACGCGTGATGCTGGGGTATCATGACGCATTATGACATGCTAATGTCCCAGGTGCTGGGGAGGCACCATCCACAAGGGCAAGGAGAAGGCAGCAGGGTTCTGCCCCAGTGCCTCCTCCCCATGTGTGCTCTGAGCTGGACCAGGATGTGCACGTAAGCAGGTTGTGGAGAAGGAGGATGACTTCCTTCGGGGGGGGAAAAGAAGTCTGACTCCTGTGCCATCCTTCCCGATGGCTCTTACTGTGGTGCTTTCCCTAAATAACACGCTTTTCACCTCTCATATAGAAAGAGTAAAATATCTGCTATAGCATGTGAAGCTGCCGCATGCAGAATGGGGTCACTGCACTTGATCTCATTATGAATTTTATTTTTATTTTTTTTTATGGTTGGATGTTGGATATCAACTGTGTGGTGGCCACAGAGGAGATAAGAGGAGCGTGCGGCCTCCTGCACGTTCCTGCCTTGAAGTCTGGGGCGGGGGCTTTGCAGTCCCAAGGCCAAGGCTGGTTAGGGACTCTCTGACTTTAACCATGCCGCTGGGAATCCTGCCCTGATGCTCTTGTGAGATTGCTGGTGGAGAGAAGCAGCTCAGCTAGAAAAGTTGCTTGAATGAGATTTCTGCTTCTGTCCTGATGCAAGCAACAGGGTCACCCTTCTTATTAAAGTTACATTTATTGACAGCTCTTCAGGAGTCTGTATAGAGTTAATAAGTGGTTAGCAGATGTTAGAAACATATTGCAGATATTAGTAGTAGATTGGTATAAATCCGTGAGTAGATGATGCTACTGGTGGCTACGCGCCATGGTTATAAGCTGAGCCGCTGACTCGTTGGCTCAGTGTTCAGCAATCCATTAGCTATTAACTATTTGCCTCTATTACAACTTGTTTAACTCCCTGTTAACCAGCCGAGAGTCCCTCTCTGGGAAGCTAGGCCTTGAAATAACACAAAGTACAAAAATCTCCCACCATCTCTGCCAAAATCTTGGGTAGCAAGTGATTTGTAAATCTGATTCGTGCCTTTGCCTTGGAATCCGCTTGGAGCTCCCTCCCTCAGCCCATCTCTCCCGTTTATTAACCATCTTTGTGATAGAGGCGCAAAAAGGAGGTGATCAAAGGGAAGGAGGAGGATGGAGCGAGATCAAATATTAAATTTCTGAATGTTTTCCGCTAAGTGACAGCGAGGGAGCAGGAACGAATGGAGTGTCCAATATTGCCGCTTTCAAGGGCTTTCTCTTCCAAATGTCACCCCGTAAAAATAAAACTGGAGGGAAAGGGAAAAGCCAAACAGCGAGAGGGACACATCACAGCTTTGTGTCTTGCTAAATGACACACGCCGAATGCTAGAACAGTTTCAGTACCTTTTATAGGAGCTGCTCCTATCTCGGCGAAGTTAATGAGTATCCAGTTTTTGCTGCCTGCTGGGTAATGTCAGGTCTAAAATACAGCAAAGCCTGTCTAAGGCAGCCACTCAAGGGAGCAACAAATACGGGTTTGCTGGCAGAGATGGCTCAGAATTGCTCTCTGCGGCCCCAGTCTTCTGCTGTGACCAAGGAGCTCATCTGCTGCTGCCAAGCGGGGAAAGATGACAAAAGTGGCGTGGAGCCAGCTCCTGGCCCATGGCATGCGCAGGGACCGTGTCCTTCGCTCAGCTGGGGAGGTATTTCTGCCTTTCTCTGGTTGCCTCTGGTTCTTCTGTGGCCCTCTTCCTCTACCCTAGCTGGAGGTTGGCATAGGGATGTCCCTCACCGGTCCTCTTCTGCATCGTGGAAGCTCTTTAAGCGTTTGAACGCCTTGGTTTAGCCTTGCTTTGGGGTTTCCAACAGGGTGGGAAGCCAGGGAGAAACTGCTGTAAAATTATTATCTGGATTGCTTATGAATGTCTAGACCTTGCAGTGACATTTTGGATTTTCTTTATCTCCTACTAAGCTGGCTTGTGTGGCCTGGTCTCTCGCTGAAATTTCTGCTCTGTTGTCAGTCCTACCTTTGATTCAGCCGTTCATCTGGAGATGAGGTGAGGTGACCCATTTGGGTCCCATAAGTTCCTAGGGCATGTGTGGAGCCTGCACTGGGGCTTGCTGCCCGACCCTCCTGAATCACTGATGACCATGGGCTCTCATTACCTGCAGTGTGGCCAATCGGGATGCGTTTGGAAAATTACTAGGTTGGTGTGATGATGAGTTGCTTGCAGCTTAGGGAAAGTGTGATGAGTTGCAGGTCAGCTCCTCTCCTTCCCACCTCATGGAGGTAGAGGACGGCAGCAGAGAAGGTGGTGCATGGAGAAACCCACGTTGGGCTTAAACTCAGCTTCCAGGTGAGAAACATCTTCATTTCACAGCCATTTTGGTAATCTTACTTGGGGTTTTTAGCATCTGCGTGCGCTGTGGGAGTCCTTTTGCACCTTGGGGACGTGCTCCCCTGCACCTGTGTGCAGGACTTTTGGGTCCCAGCAGAGGAGAGGACCTACAGGAGAGCTCACATGTGATGCGTCCTGGTGGGATGGCATGAACTGGGGAGTTTTGCCCAGGGAGAAAAGCCCAGGCAGCAGCTGTTGACACCCTGGCACTTGTAAAACAGTCAGGAGCAGAATTGAGGTTTGCCAAATGCTGTTGTCCATCCTTCATCCAGTGTGAGATGAGGTTTCCTTTGGCCCAGCTGATGGTCTGTCTGCATTTCTGCTGAATAATGGAGCCAGTGTGGGGGAGCGTGGGTGGGTGTAATGTCACCTGTTACCATAGCATCTAAGTTCTTCTGCAACGCTAATGTCTTGGTGAAACGGGTCGGTGTTATTATTCCCATTAGACAGATGGGGAACTGAGGTGTGGAGAACTTGGGAACTGACTTGGGCTTAGCGATACTCTCGCTATTTTGGGAGCACGGACCCCGGGTGGGAACTGCAGCTCTGAAGGAGGAGCTTGGGGGAGAACGGGGTGCTAGTGGGGATCTGAAAATCCAGGGACATGCTTTTCCCATCTGAAATATGTACCGTTGTTCAAATAGGGACTATTTCAGAAATATTTTTATGGTTCAACTTGTCATAATCGCAATGGTCTTCTCTGGTTTTTTGAGCCATGTTGTGCCTCTTGCATTTACTTTCATTTGTTTGTTTATTTATTTATTTGGATAATCCCCACTTCACAGAAGGGATCCGCAGCTAGGGAATTAGTGACCTGTCAAGGCAATTTCTCACCCTCTTCACCCAGGGCATCTGGTTAGTTTACAGTCAGGATATTTTAAAAAATAATTGTTTGGAGCCCATAATTCATTTATTATTCACTTCAAAACATTCGTGTATGACTTGGCCTCTTTTGAGTTTTCCCGAGTCTCAAGCAGTTGACATTTACTGGAATTATTTTGTTCCTAATTACCTCTATTTTTGATGAAAGAGAATTAAGGCGTAATCAACATCCCCAAAGTATCTGAAGTCAGACAATTGCAGAATGGGTTCATTCCCAGCAAGACTATATATCATGAGGACAGCTTTT
>VFFE01007691.1:134170-147539 GCA_008921705.1 Burhinus oedicnemus | reverse complement strand
TGGAGCAATTTCTTAAGGGGCATGGGGGAGGTTGAGAGTCTCTGGTTCTGTTCTGCCAGTTAAAATGCTCAATTCCTTCTGATCTGTGACTTTTGGGAGGTGGCTCTCAAATGGGGGTACATAATCTCAGACTTTGGACCTCTTTTTTTTTTCCCCTCTGTAATCCGCAGTTTAGATCCTTGATTTGGTGTGGATGATTCCCTCCTGCTCCCCTCTTCCCCCCAAATCCTTTCACTTTGAAATAACACCTGCTCATATCCTTGTGTCTGTCATGGGGAGGCAGAAAGATCTTCTCATCATGAGGAAACGCAGTCCTCTCCATCCCCCCTACCGCCACACATCCTCCTCCAAAATACTGCATAATGTCAGACTAAATCCTTATCAGAAATTTTAATGAGCAAAATAAAACCTGAAATCTGTGTGATTAAAATCAAATCTTCCCTCTTCTGCTCTGCTGGAGCTGGCTGCCAAAACAGAGTTGCAATGCTGACAGTGGGAGGCCCCTCGTATTTAATTACCTCCGGCTTCAGTCGGTGCTTTAGATAGACGTCCTCTGCGGCCCCTGCTGGGGCTGTGGATAACCTCGAAGAACAAACAAAGGGTAGTTAAAGTGGTCTCCACTAAAATGTTTGGCAAGTGCTGCTGCTCTGTGCTGGTGGAGATGGCCCATTTTGGCCCCCAGGGAGAGTCCAGTGTCTCCAGGTCTCTAGGGACAGGAGTTGGCCAATGTTGACCCCAGGTGTTGCTTTTTCCTGCTCCCAGTGATGGTCTTCACTTAATGCTTTTGGATGGCTTTTCCATGGGTGACGGCTGCTCACAGCAGCTACCCTAAAGCCATCCCACTTGTCCATACACTGCTCTGCCAAATTTCTTTTGACTTCTCCCATCAGCCTTGCAGCACCCATGCTTCTGGGTGCCCAGCTGTCTTTTCCTACCCCAGAGAGATCCCCTTTTTTCTCCACATCAGCTACCCATAGGGCCTTGAAGATGTATTGTAGTCCTTTGCAGTTGCCATTAGGCAAGGGGATGTGGTGCTACCAGCTACCACCATCAAAGGCATCTCCCTTCAGACCCAAAGTGGAGGCTTACCAAAAGGAGAAGAGGTGAATGCTGGTGCCTTGTGCCCATCACCTCAGTGCCGTTCCAGTTCCACACCCCTGCTGTACACGTGGCAAATCCACCTTTCAGCCCTTTTCTTGAAAATGTGGTGTCCCTCTGCTCCACAGTGCCTTTCAGCCTTCCCTGGGCACTCCTTGCAACAGACTTCTAGTCACAGGTCCACACGGTGCTTCAGGGAATTAATTGACTTATTTCCCTGTTACTTCCATTCCTGGATTAATTCCTTGGGTACCTTTCAAAATCACGATCTGACTTTCCCAAAGTCTCTTGAATTATGTCTTCACCCCTATCTTCCGTCATTTGTCTCCTTCCAAGAGGCTGTTTCATTTCATTTGTCCTTTGAAGGAAGCGGGAGCATATTTCATGAGCCGTAGAATTGAATCAAATAGAAGAGAGCAGAGAGCACTCACCTGAGCTCAGACCTTTTCCCCATTAGAAAGAGATAATTAAGAGATACTCAGAAGGTGCAGCCAGCCCATGTTTCTGGCAGGCATCCTGACTGGGTATCTTTGTCTGCTTTGCCCAGAATGCAGGATGCTTAAATTATCATAATTTAATGGCAATAACGTGAGAATCTAGATAGAAATAAGCTAGAACAAATGCTGGGATGCGAACAGGAGAACCTTGGTAGCGATGACCTTGCCATGTCTTAAAACCCGATAAGCCATGGTGACTTGAGCTGGTGAGACAGTAATGAGGTGAATATATGCAGATGACAGTGTCCTCTTCAGTTCCTCGTGACACTGTTCACAAGCAGTTGGACAGGACTGCCGTTGTGACTTGTCTCGCTCTGAAGCAGTGGCGTGATGGTGGGATATCCACTCCTTATTCCCTTTTTCTTTCCCTTTTTTTTTTTTTTTTTTTTTTTTTTTTCCTCTTTCTCCCCAAACCCCTTTTTTTCCTGTTGATGTGTGTCTGAAAATTCTCATCCCCAGCTAAATAACACAGTTATGGCATTGAAAACCTTGTAGAAGCTTTTTCAACTTGACAGCTCCTACTCTGTAATATTTCAAGGCATATTTTCCCCCTTCTTCCTTCTGGAGACTCCACTGCAGTGACTTGTTTTAAAACCGCATATGATGGCTTTGTATATTATCAGTCAAATATCCGCATGTGCATCCATGAGGGGGAGAGGGGAGATGCTCGGGTTTCAGGCACTTGGAATTAACTGGGAAAGAAGCCAAAATGTCATTAGAAGCACTCGGATACGGCAGAATGCAAACCACCTCCAGTCTATATTCAGATACGCAGGCAGGCCCCAGAATTAAACATTTATCAAGGCAGGGGGATTAAAGCCTGACCACAAATACTCTTCTTGGTGAAGGGCTTTCCCTGCGAGGAAGGAAGGATCCAGAGAGTTAGCAATACCGCTTGCATGCTGTTGAAGAGCAAGAGAAGCTCTCACTGCCTAGAAACTCTCTAGGCCAAATGAGCTTTTCTTGCTTCAAATATTTCTTAATCGTAGTTTCTTATAGGATTATGAAGAGGCTGGTGGAGAATGTTAAAAAAAAGTATGGTTTGGGTTTTTTTTTTTTCAGCCTCGTGAGCATTTCTTGGGTGGTTGGTAAGACTTGGAGCTGGTGTAGCTCAAAAGGGAGAGAAAGATTCAGCTCCCGACCAATTCTGCTCCTTGTTATGCACTTAAGGAAAAGCTGCCATTTCCTGCTAAAAACCCATTTGTCTTGCAAATTTCTATAATGAGCAGATTTTGGAATAAATACCATGTAATCTGCAGTGACAGTTCTCTCATTTCTTTTTTATTAGTTCAATCTTCTCAGCATCTGAAACACGTAGTAGTGGTGCCTCAGAAGAGGTTTAGGCAGCTCTGTGGGAGTTTTTTTAACACCTTGGCACACAACTCCGCCAATCGCTCTCCCATTGCATCCCTCCCCTCCCCTCTCTGTTACCTTCCATTTATTTATTCAATTGTACATTTTAGCAGCATCTGTCCGTAGCCCTAGGCACCCTTTAAGTAATTTAGAGTACACACAGTCGTGCATTTGTGAGACATGCCCCATCACGTCATCCTCAATCCCTATAGCAGCCTACGGAGCTACAGCTGGATGGGTACAGCCACTGTCTCGCTCAGTTTTCCACGTTCCCAGATGCCTTGGTCAAAAATGGAAGGGCTTCCCATGTATCTCGAAGGGATATCTTAATATTTATCATATTGCCCAGGGAAGTCATGGAGGTCCCATCCCTGGAAATGTTCAAGACCAGGTTGGATGAGGCTTTGAGCAACCTGGTCTAGTGGGAGATGTCCTTGCCCATGGCAGGGAGGTTGGAACTAGATGATCTCTAAGGTCCCTTCCAGCCTAAACCATTCTATGATTCTATATTTATGAGGCAAATTTTTTGATGGGGATTGGCAAGGGTGGAATTTCTCTTTGTTCTAGAGAAGGTTAAACTGGTCTTCCTGAAAGCAATGGATGAATAGCTTGTTGCGTTTGTCCTGTGGCTGCGGTCTTGGCTGATGGACTGGAGCTTGGGTAGGACATCCCCATCTGGAGGGATGAATTGCTGCAGCTAGAGCTCGGGAAAGACGGATCCCGCTCGCGGCTGTGGGTACAGGTGCTTTTCCGCAGGCAGTGGGGTGGGTTGAGCAGGGAGTGGGGCACCAGGGCTGGTGTTTGAAATGCTTGATGGAGCTGCCTCTTTGGGACTGCAGAGATGGAAAGCGTGTTATATCTTGGTCTAGGATGTGCAATATTGCTGTTGGGGAAAAAAAAAAACTATGGAAGAAAAAGCAGGAAGCAACTCTGTGTTGATTTGAGTTTTGGGATTGGAAGAGGCAGCTCTTGCCTCTGAAGCTGCATCCTCTTTTTCTGTGGGTCTGAATAGGGGAGGTGGGAAAAACAGCTAAGTGAGACTGTGAGAAATAAATAAGAAAACAACCAGCCTGCGGGATGGCCTCTGTAACCATGTGCCATTCAAGCTGACCTTTACCAAAGTGTATTTAAAACTTGAGGTTTTTTCCCTTCGTGTTTCCTCCAGTCTACAAGTGAATTACAAATTGCATCGCTTTTAAAATGCATAGAGTTATAATACTTGGTGAACTTTAACTTTTATTTTTATTTCTTCTTCTTCCTCGTAGGTAAGTGGCATTTGCTTAATGTTGAAGTACTTGAAGGTCCAGAGTGGGGGATGTAAAACATCCTTGCCCGGTTGGAGGTTCCTTGGCAGGTAAACCCAAATCTTTCTCTTTTGTTCTTTTCCTCCTCTGGCTTCAACTTAAGCTGCTTTCTCTCTCTTCTGATGTTCCTGAAGCGGGCTGATACTGCAGGGGAAGGTGTGCGAGCTTCATTGACAGTTCACTGCTTTGAGGAGTTAAGTGGCAATTTGGATGGGCTGCATGGTCCATCTTCTGCACGGGGTTGAGCATCACGATGCGGGCGAGTGGAGGTTCAAAATCCCCCAGGAAGGTGATGCTGAGACACACTGTGCTCGATCCAGCCCAGTGTTTCAGCAACGTTGCAAACTGGTCGCGGAGCCCCTTGCTATTGTATAAATGCAGAGGGGTTTGTCCATGCCAAAGCTGGGGTGGGTGCGATTGCGCTGGGCTGGGCGGGTTCCCCGGAAGGAGGCACCGAGTGAAGTTTTGCAGAGCTTCAGAGCTACGTTTCCAGGAAAACGATGCTTAAACTCGCTCTCACCTCCCTCTGACCTTTTAAAGCACGGTGCCTGCCTCTGCAAAAACAACTGTCACGTGCGTAGCTTTCAAATATTTCCATTGTACAGTGATTTTCACGCTCAATAGCAGTTCAGAGCGTGTTTTCTCCCTCAAGCCGTTTTAGCCCCAAACCCTGCACGAGCTGATATTTTCTTTGCTGGGAGCACCCCTGCCTTGTTCCGTACAGAGCCCGGGTGAGATGCCTGCATCCTGGCTGCTGCCTGGGGCCAGGAGTGACGTGCTGAGCAAGGTTTAGCCGTGTCATATAACTCTCAGCAGCTCATTCCCAGCGTGTCACTTTTTCTCAGGTCGACGTATTATCTCGCCCTGGCAGATGCAGCAAGGTAGAAATACAAGGCTATTTGCAATGCAGTTTATTAAGACATGTTTTGGAGGCGGTTTGAGGGAGCACCGGCTGGAAATGTTAATCGTCATCTTCGACAATGTATTGACCTGCCTTCTGCCTTACCCCGCTGCCTCGGGGAAGTGGAGGGGACCGCCGGCTGGGATATCGGTGTGCTTCAGCCATGCTTTTCCCCTCTGCCGCCCTCTGCACTGCCTCTCCTGTGCCGAGCAGAACAAGTCACTGAGGGCAGAGGGAGGAGAAACTTTTTGCCCGTGGAAAAGCAGCTTGTGGGTGGGGAAGGCAGAGGAAAAGAACCTTTTATTTTCTTAAAATTTTTTTTTTACTTTTTTTTTTCTTGGGGCTGGTAGTTGTCTTGCTCGGAGAAGGGAGTCATCCGACTTCAGTGGAAACAAATGATACTGCACGACTACCGTGCTGCCTTCTCCTGCTCTGCCAGCAAAGGTGTCATTATTTTTCCCCTTTTGTTTTAGACTTCTGTGAACCAAAAGGGCTTGAGGATTTTAATGGTCTATCTCAAAGATTGAGAGGCCCTTTATATGTCAAGCCACAATCCCATCCTAGGCTGCACTGGCCTCTGTTTGATTTTATGAAGCTTATTTTGGATAGATGGTATTTTTATAGCTCCTGCCTTGCTTCACCGATAGCCATATTGATGTAGCGCTACAGGACAGGGCTAATAAATAGTTTATAAAACTGTAGGTTCATTCTCCCAAGTGATCTACAGCGGTGTCTGAGCAGACTGCAAATCACCGTCCCAGTGATGCTGAGCCTCCGTACCACCACGGCCCCGGGCAGACCCATGGCACACCATGGGGGAGGGAGGAATCAAAGCAAAGCAAAGCTTTCTCTTGCCAAAGCTTGGGCCAAACTTTCCCTTGTGGTGACGTCTTGCCCCAGGAGCAAGATCATGGAGCAGCCAGCTTGGCATTAGGTTAGAGTGGGCTGCCCTGGTCTCAGCCCTGCCCATGGGCTCTATATGGGGATGCTGTCGCTTCAGAAAGCTTTTTCTTAGGCTGCCTAGTGTCACGATATTATTAACAAAGCCGCATTTTGCTGACAGCACCTTCTCTGCTCCATGGACCTTCCTAACCCTTGGGATGAAGTTGCGTTGAGCGATGGGTATTTGAAGTGCGGTGCTGGGGGCAAGATGTCCCTTGCCCTGTGCTGCAAAGTCTCCGTGCTTGATTTTGTGTTGGGTGAAATACTGCAAGGAGTTTCTTACAGAAGTGTTGCTGAGAAGGTGCCGTGGCATTCCCACTCCTGTGGTGTCAGGGTTGTACTCAGCACGGGACCCTCATTAAAACACTGCCGGCCCTGACGAGCTGCATCTCTCTGCGTCACTGTGTGGTCCTGCTGCGCTGCTGATGGCACATCAGCTCAGGAGAGAGGATGCCCCCTCCCTGGTGACGTGCCAGCTGCCATGACCAGGTTTTGTGTTGTAAGGGCATGAGAAGTGAAGGATGGACGACAGCTTGGCTGTCATGAGCTCTGGTGTGGGAGTTAAGGGGCACCCATCCCTCTGCCATTGCTCCTGCCTTTCCTGAGCTGCACTAGGTGCTGGGACATCCACCTAGCGCTTGGGTATGCAGTTATAATAGTAGTGATGATTTTTAGGGCCTTTATTTTATACCATGAAATTTTAGGCATGGCTGCCTAAGTTTATGCATGGCTGGAAGGAGGTCGGTAGGCTGGAAGCAGGTCGGTAGGCTAAGCCTGGCTTTCTGGCAGGTTAGTAGGGAATAAGTATGTCCTTTTGTGTAACCGTCTGTTTCTGTTAACCTTGGATGGCTCGTGTCCCAGGACATATTTCCCACCTTTCAGAGACGTGAGCGTTTCTTCTGTGCTTTGCATGGAAAGCTGTTGCCAGGTAGGTTACGTCCACCCTCTTATTTAAGAAAGGTGTGACCACTTGGTGACAGGGTGTCCAACAAGGCTTGGTCCAGCCTGACCAGATGGATGTGGTTCCCAGCCTTTTTCCAGAGTCCATCTCTGGACAAATCCTTTCTCTGGCCCATGGGCGTACCTATCATCCACCCTTGAGAGCATCTTAGCTGCCTGTGGCTGATGGCAGGGAGGGTTTATGTGCAGATTTGGGTTTATGGGCTGTGTGGCCTGGTGGGATCTGCTGAAGGGCTTCTCGATGACCTATCTCTGACCACTGTGTCCATGGGAGTTGTACCTGTGGGGTTGATGGGAGCTGGCCCAGACCCAAGTGGAGCGCTTTTGAAGATCCCACCCCGTTGTTTTACTCCTAAACGCTTATATAGAGAGTGGCTTTTTAAGTGCTGAGGTCTGGTATCGACTTGGCTTGTCTTTTTACTTCCCCACGTGAGCTGTGGGTGGGAAAACCCATGGCTACATGCTTGGATCAAAGGCTGTATCACATTGCTTCCTTTCGGGTGTTAGAAATACGAGCCTCCCTCATTTCTCCCACTTTTCAATCTTACAATGCTTAGGATTGAAGAGTCAATGAGGCTTTCTCTTGTTGGATGGTGACGTACTCTGTAACGTGATCTTAAAAGGGACATGAGGCATCTTTATTAGTCTGTATGTGTTGAAGCTGGGTTTGGTTTCTAGAAACACAGGTGTTGATTAAAGTGCGAAGAGGCAAGGGCAGTGGCATGGGTGTGAGATGTACCCAGACACATATATATTGATTTTTGCTGTGCCAGCAATGCCTTGCATCCCCTTCAGGGTCTGTGCTTGCTTTGAAGGGGTTTCTGGGCGTTAACCAGCAAAAAGACTTGTCCTGTCGTCACTAAGGGCTTCATGCCTTTGCAAATAGCTCAGCGGAAGGAAAAATACAAAACTAGCCCACAGCCTTCCCTGCAGCCACTGTCCACACCCTGCTAGCGTTTGGCAAATGGGAAAATATTAAAGCCATATTTTTCTTAATGCTGTGCTCAGTTACCACATTGTCCTTTTCTTTCAAAAGGAGATGCAGTCGGGGAGACATATGGAGGTGCTTGTTCTTCTTGTTGCCATGGGTATGTCTGCAGCATCCTCACACGTGCAGCTCTGGGTGCCCAGTTTTGGCTTGCCCCCCCCCAGCTCCACTGGTGCCACATGCTGACCAGGAGTGTTAAGTCTGTATTGCTGGATCCCTCCCTCCCCAGGACGTCTCTTATACTGCTTTAGTATATTTTCCCCTGTGAGCTGTATCATTTGGAGGTTAATTTGGCTATTACTACATTATTACTATTGCCATGATGTTGTTACAAGGGCTCATTACAATCACTGCAGTGACTAATATTTCTTTGGGTACATCATTGCCACAAAGGGAGGGTTTCAGCCTGGCTTAGGGGCACTGAAGCTCTGTTTTATCCAGGGTGAGCCAAGAGCACCCACAACCTCCGGAAAAGGATTTTAGGGTGGGTGGGAATGGCTAGGTAAGAACAAGAGCAACTCCACAGAGGTGATGTATCCAAAATGGGGACCACCTAAAGGACCTCTTGGGCTCTTGAGGAATAACTGGCTCTAAGGGATGAGTGGGTGATGCTGGTACAGCCGTACTGCAAGCATATATTGTGTTTGATGCCAGCTTGCATAAAAATGGTGGGAAAAGACCCGTGGGGGCTGTCGTGTCTTTTAATTTGTTCCCTGAACCAGTCGAGGACAAATTGGCGTGTTGGTGGAGGAAACCTTAGGCTGTCCTTGCTTGTTTTGTTCCTTGTGGTTAAATTTAAAAGAGTTCAGTCTCCAGATAGCTCAGCTGAATGTTTTTGTTTTTTTTCTTTAGTACTGTGCATGAAAGAGAAGTGCAGCCCTTCTTCCAGCTCCGCCGTAGAGTTCAACGAGATTTGGAGTCGATGCATTTATTAGTAACATTAGGGCAGAGGAATGTGCACAGATATGTTGCCAGCTGCAGGCTTTAAACTGGCATTTTTTTTTTTCCCCTCAATTTAGGTTGTTCTCACTCTTTCTGTGGCTGGTACAGGAAAGGCCCAGCATGGGATGATGAGATCAAGTGCACGTTGGTCGCAAATGCAATTTGTAAAGCGTTGGTTGGATAAGTGACATTGCATATAAAAGAAATGTTGCAACACAACCGTACTAATGCAACCATGTGACACCGATTTAATGCATTTTGCCCATTAAGCTGCTTGTTCAAGACAGCTTTCGACCATTTTGAGTACAGCAGTGGTGTGTAAGGCCTCTATTTTCTGAGTATTACTCATTTTGCAGCTAACAGATGTCAGTGTCTATTTGTCCCTTATGGAAAAGTCCCCGTAAAGTTCAATAGGGATTAAATTTGTCAGGCTCTATAGAAACATAACAGGATTCTATGGAAATTACTCTGCAATCCTATAGAATGTAATAGATAATCTCCTTGTCTCTGGAGGTATTTTAACTCTTGCATAATTGTGGACCAGAATAGCAAATCTCCATTAAATTCAACGAGGTGGTTCGAAAAAATCCTGTAGGAAAAATGATCATTTTCTATTAAAATCACTAGGAGTTTTTCATCAGCATGTCGGTATTCATGGGGAGGTTTTATTCGTTTGCCAATCCTACTAAAAAGTGTTTTGTCAGGAGGCTGATACTTGCTTTGTTCTAGGGAACAGTGATTTGTGCATAAATGATGCTTATGTCCAATGCTCGCCTAATTTATGGCGAGGCACTAAATTCCCTTTCAGAATAACTGGAGCAGGATGAGGCTTTAAGCCCTGCAGGGAGGGAGGGAAAGGAAAAAAAAAAAAGTAATAAAATAAATGTTGCTGGGGATTTGGAGAAGGGGCCTGCCTGCGAAGACACCTCGGCACGCTGTTATTGTGTTATACGGGTCATCAGCAGCCGAACAGCAGACCACGGGCAGGCTGTTGTGTGCATGCAGGGATGTGCCACGGACACAAGCTTTTCTCTGCCGTCTCTCTGGCTCCGGCGCCGCTTATCTAAAGTGTTCAGCCCTGGATTCTGCGAAGGAAGGTTGGATGGAAACTCTTTCTGTGCAACTGGGTTTGAATGGCTCTGCTGCCTTTCGCACCCGCAGGCTGGCTTTTGATGGGGGGTGGCCTGGGTGACGCGGAGCGTTGGCTCCGCTGAAATCCAGGGTTTTGCTCCTGGAGGTTGCCGCCTCTGCCACGGTGCCGGTGGAGCTCAGCCAACATGCCGGCTGGAGCAGTTCATTACGGAGAGAAGGCTCCGCTTGGCTGGAGAGGGGCCGGGGGGGGGGAGCCGTAAAAACCCACCCCTGAAAGGATCATCCTCCTTTTCTCCAGCCTTGGAAGGTGCTGCGGTGCATTTTGATGAAGGCAAAGCACCTCAGTCTTCAGCAAAATGCTTCCTGCGGATCATCTGCTGTGTCTGGGTGGCATCTTGGGGCGTCGCTTGAGCCCCGTGCCGTACAAAGCGGCGACCTCATGAGGGAGCTTGCTCCTAGGTGGGGACACGAGCAGCGTGGGCATGGGCATGGTGGGTGGATGATGCTTTGGGGAGCAGGTAGAGCCCAGAACTGCTCTCGGGGGCTGATTCAGAGAGGGGAGCGTTGTCTCTGCAGCAGCCTGACACGCCAGCGTGATTGCTCTTTTCATGGTCCGATGTGTAGGAGGATGAGTCATCTTGGAGAAAGGAATTGCTAACTCTTGGGGGGGGGGGTATTTACAAAGGATAATTTCAGCAAGGAAGGTTACTTTATTTTGGCAAGGCGTGAGGAGGGGGACTTTCTTAAAAGGATGGCGAATCAAGTTGTCAGCTGAATGCCGGTGCCGTTGCAGGGAGGGTATCCTGGTTTGAGGTAAAATAGGACCAATTCTGTTCAGTAACTTTACTTTTTAGCTAGGCCTCTTCTAACTGCTGAAATTACCAGCACGTTGTGCAGAAACTGGTCACTCTCAGAGCTATAAGACCGATCTTTATAGTTGATGCCAAGGAATGGGATGCAGAGAGGCTCTTGCTTATCTTTATTGCTATAACAGCCAAGGGCAGCCAGCTTTGGTATTTGTCCTGTTGGAGGGTGGGAAGTGGAAAAGTGTAGAGGGGTCACACCTGCGGGGAGGAGGGGACAGGACAGGTGACCCAAAACTGCGCAACAGGGTATTCTACCCCATCTGCCTCATGCCCAGTATGAAAGCTGAGGGATCAAAGGGTCAACTCTCTTTCTCCAATGGCTGGCGTCCGAGGAGGACTCTGTCTGTTCGTCTGCCTTTGATCCCCATCCTGAATCCAGATCCAGAACCCAGTTCCCATCTGTCACTGAGTCCAGTGTGGAACTTCCCCAGCGCCTGCTGGTGACATGATTGTCATCCTGGGAGCTTGATACAGTTTTGTATGTATTTCATTATTTTCTTTTTATTATTTTATTATTAATATTGCATTAAAGTAGTTTAGCTCCTTCTAAATGCTTAAGTCTCTCTTTTTCACTCTCTCTCTCTCCTGCCTCCCTTCGAAGCAGAGCAGGAGAGAGATCATCTGTCATTCCGCTCGGATTAGGCCAATCTGGCCCAAACCACAACAGAGGGATAGCATCCTGCACCATGGTTATCATGCTGGCCAGCAACGTGCAATTGCAGTGGTGCGGCTCTTGAGTTTTATCCTGACGTGGCCTAAAGCGTGCCTGAAGCTGGAGTTGAGGACTCATGACCCAGTAAGCACATAGGAAAAGTTTGGGGCAGATTCTGGGTTTTGGTGTGTAGGTGAAACGCAGGATACAGATGTTATCCCCCTCTGTGGCAGGGAACAGGTCGGGGAGAAAGTTTTGCATAGCAGAGATGGGATCAGCTGATAAAGTTGAGAAGGTCCGTGGCCAGGAGAAATTTAATGCCACAAGGTAAAGGTCAGGATGTGCCTCTTGATGAGGTGGTGCATGGAGACCAGGAGCCAGGTCCAATTTTAAGTGCCTGCATTGCTTTGCACGTCCCCGGTGCAACGTGAGCAAAGTGAAGACTATAAAAATCAATTGACACAACATATGTAATGGTCTCATTTACTGGCGAATAGAAATGTGTGTAAATCTGGCATTAAACATGAGTTTACACTGCTCCCCTTCTTGGGAGAGCGGTGATTGACAGCACTGTGTAAATGACATGAAGATGCCGGTAGAAGCTGGGAAACATTTACCCTTCCGAGATACGTGTGTACATTGGAGAATTGCCTTGCCTCGCCGTGAGCTTAAACACATCTGGAGGGATCACATCTTGCGCAGTTCCTTGCTGTTGCTTACAATTAATACCTTTGTGTGGAAGAAGCAGCGCACGGAGAAGCAGCCCCCTCTTGAACAAATTATAACCGGTGTTTTCTTTCCTCTTTGAGCCATGCTTGTTCCCTCCTAGAAGGCACTGGAGCAAAAGCTCCTGCAGAACCGTGGCGTAGCAGCAGGTTTTCAAACCCCAGAAGCTGGGATGCTGCACGGGTGCGCAGGGGCTGACTTCTCTTACAGCACCCGCCAGCCATCTAGTCCAAGCAAAAATCCAATAACAGCCATTTGAGATTAAATTCTGAGCACTTGAGTAATCTAAAGCCAGCGAGGAGTCGGTGTCTCAGCAGTCAGTCGAATGGTCTGGGCTGTCATCTTATTAGAGGGAGAGAGAAAGTTTGATTTAACCCGAGACCCTTAATTTTCAAACAAGGAGGCGAAGCAATAACGTTTCCTGACTCCCACTGGCTGTTACCATTTCATGAAATCTTTGGCTTCTAAAATTTGTGACTGTCTTCAGGGTTTGGACTTCCCAGGCAATTTTCTTTGACAGGAGGAGCTGTACAAATCAATTAATGGAAGTAGGGGTGGTGAGCAGTAGGCTGCATGGGTGTTTTTTGGCGGGGGGGAGTGTGCTAGAGCAAACTCCCTGGGATTAAAGACAAAGGAGTTGCCATTAGCAATGTCTGTGGATAACAGTATGGGAAGGGAAAAAAAAAAAAAACCCCAAACCCAAAAAAACCACCACAAAAATAGAAAACCCTGCTGAAGTTCCTCCAGCCCCGGGGACTTGGGTTTCATGGCTCTCCTCCGCCTTTGCGGAGGTCTGGACCAAACTCCATGTTTCTGGGTGCCCCGGCAGCACCTCTGGACCTCCGGGCACGTGTCGTGTCAAATCGCTGCCGTGGAAATGTTAACTGATCTCCGCCTTCCGAAATGAGGGGAAATTAATTGTGAGCTTAAATACTTCCTTGGTCTTTAATTCTGCTGCATACTGGGTGAAGGAAAGGTTTTGTCTCATCAGAAAGGCATCTTGCTGAAGAGGGGGAAGTTGTTCTTTTTCCCACTGGAATCTGTTTTC
>VFFE01007691.1:101136-125108 GCA_008921705.1 Burhinus oedicnemus | reverse complement strand
CTGCAGCACACATCTCTCTCCAGCTTCCCGTTTCCCACTATATTTGAAGCCCCCTCAGATGAGAGTCTTGGTGGCCTTGCCGTGACATCAACCCCTTTGAAGCCCTGGGCATTACACAGCCCTTAGATGTGGTGGCCACCCTTTTAAACCCAAACAGGAGCAGTGGTGATGTCTTCACAACCTTTTCCAGGTATTACAAAACGCTGCTTTCTGGTATCATTATTTAACACACGTGTTGTAATTAAGAAGAATTTCCTGTACTCCTCTGGGGCTCCTGAGAAATTTGAGAGCTGGAGGGTTTTGTATGTTATGTTAACATGCTTGTTAAAAAGGATAGGTCTCCTCAGCAGAGCTAAACAGACCCCAGACACCGGCTGGGACAGCCGTGATGTTGGAGCAGCTTTGGGAAGCATGGGGTGGATTTGGGCATGTGGGAGGGACTGCGGGTATTTATCATAGAATCATAGAATGGTTTGGGTTGGAAGGGACCTGAAAGATCACCTCGTTCCAACCCCTCTGCCATGGGCAAGGACACCTCCCACTAGACCAGGTTGCTCAAAGCCCTGTCCAACCTGGCCTTGAACACCTCCAGGAATGGGGCAGCCACAGCTTCTCTGGGCAGCCTGGGCCAGTGTCTCACCACCCTCCCAGTACAGAATTTCTTCCTGAGATCTAATCTAAATCTGCCCTTTTCCAGTTTGAAGCCATCACCCCTCGTCCTATCACTACATGCCCTTGTAAAAAGTCCCTCTCCAGCTTTCTTGCAGGCCCCTTTCAGATACTGGAAGGGGCTCTAAGGTCTCCCCGGAGCCTTTTCTTCTCCAGGCTGAACACCCCCAACTCTCTCAGCCTGTCCTCACAGCAGAGGGGCTCCAGCCCTCACATCATCTTGGTGGCCTCCTCTGGCCCTGCTCCAACAGGTCCATGTCCTTCTTGTGTTGGGGGCCCCAGAGCTGGACACAGTATGTCCAGGTGGGGTCTCCCCAGAGTGGAGCAGAGGGGCAGAATCCCCTCCCTCACCCTGCTGGCCATGCTGCTGGGGATGCAGCCCAGGATGTGGGTGGCTTTCTGTGCAAGGAGAAGAAGGAGGGGAGGTCAGGGTCCTTTGCTTTGGGTGTGAACAGTGAGCTCAGGTGGCCAGACAGCATGTTGGGTATGCCTTGCCCCCATGTCATCTTGCAGGGTGACTTCATGGCTGGCGCTGAATTTGGGAGGAGCTTGTGGATGCTGAATGTCCTGGCTCTCTGGTTCTGGTTATCCTGAGCCATGGGGCCATGGGCGCAGCAAACCTTCCCATATCATTAAACGATTTAAATCACCCTTCAGGCTGGGCGTGGAGTTTGTGTTCCTCTACCTGAATGGATTTAACCTTTCAGTTTGGTGGCCACGGACACGGCCGTAGCGCCAGCTGCTATGAACCCTTGGGTTGCACTGACCACGCTGATGGCATTTGGTTCCCAAAGCCTCCCGAGAGCTTTGCTGTGTGGGTGTCAGGATACAGCCCCTGCAGGTGCTTGTTGTGAGCTTCCTGGCCCTGTGGGCTGGAACCCAAGAGCTGTGGTGGTGTTCTGCAGCCCAGCCGGGGGGGGTGCAAAACTCCTGCTGGATGCTGCTGGGCCAAGCACTGTGCCGGTGCCATGGGGCCTTTCTTTAGCTGGCAGCTTTTAAAGTCACTCGCCATCGGCAAATTTGAACTGAAAGCTCAGCAGCATTACTGATGTCTTGGGCGGAGGAAGGGAGTGGGATATCACCTTGCTTGAGGTTTTTTACACTTTTAGTTCAGCTTTGCACAGCTGTTATTGGTAATGTTAGGAGCTAGCCAAGGCTTAGATAGCGAAGAGTCTTCACCTGGAACTGCGCTGCCCTTTCCCTTCGTGGTTGTGCTGCGCAGATGTGTGCAGCTGTGCTTCTGTGCCACGTCTTGCGTACAGCCTGCGAGACACCCCGATGTATTCCCCGCAGGACTCCCCTGCTGCTGCGCTGGGGTGGTGAGAAAGCTTGGATTTATGTGTCGTGACTTCCCGTGCCTGCTTCTGCAACTGGTAGACAGCCTTGCCTCTTAGCTATGCATTACCCTGTCCTCGCCACTTCCCTGAGCATGTCTGCTGCCGTCAGCGCTGGGTGAGTTACTGGGCGTCCCTGGCGATAACCGTTACCAGATGTTTACACGTCTTGAGATGTCGTCGCCAGGGCTCCATTTCTTATGCCTCATTTCGTAAGGAGCATTTGTATTTTGCAGAGTTAACTTCCCTCCCTAAATTCAGCTCTTCCCTGGAGCCTCGCTGTGGCATGTACTCGTGTATTCCCGTGGTGGGGTAGCGGGATGCAGTAGGAGCATCCAGCTGTGCTAGGAGCATCCAACCACACTCAGCAACTCGGTTTGGGGCACCTGCGTGGTGGTTTAGCACTGGAGAATGTCAGAGGGAGGCATGTTATGGGACTCCTGTCTCCTCCGGTGGCTCCCCCCTCAAGATGAGCTCCAGGAGGAAGGACATCTGTAGGGAGAGCGCTGGGCACGATGGGCAGTGCCCGGGTGGAGAGGGGATGGTGTGCTTTGCAGGGCAAGGACAGCTTGGAAAGTCACTGCCGTGCGAAAGTAAAAAAAGCAAGACGTCGTGTTTTGAAGTATTCCCCACGTGCAAGGTTTTTGCTTGCCTGTGTTGCAGTGATCCCAGTTTAAATCCTGAGGTAAATCGCTTTTTGGAGGCCTCCATCTTGGGTTTGTTTCTGTTGCTTCCCGAAGGTGCAAGCTGCGGGAGTCCTTGGTTATCTTAATTTCACCTTGAGTGTTTTTGGCTGCAAACTTGCGGGGTTTGGCTTTGCAGAGATGATAAAAATCTCAGATTTCACTCGTGAAGGTTTCACTCGGCTGAAAATCCCTGTTGAATGAGGAGTGTGGGATCAGACCCCGCATTTAGATCAGTGGTTCAGGAAAAAAAGGATGAACTCTGAGCCTGTGAAGAAAACCTGGTCGGGGGATAAGGGAGGAGGGGGAGAGCTGAGTTAATGGAAGGAGAGATATCTCCAGCCTGGAAATGGATGAAGGGAAAGGGAACGCATCTCTCCTCGTCCTCCTGGGATTAATTTTGAATATCAAACGCTTGATCTCGAGCCGTTCCTCAGGCAGCCGGTCATGTTTCTGTGAAAGCTGTATTTTGAAAAGAATTTTTCTGATGCTTTAAAACAGAGGAAAGCAAAGCAAATGACCTTATCCTGCTTTGCATTATGTCACACTCGATGATATTCTTTTGCAGTACTCACAGATAGCTTGACACATCGAGGCAGACAGCCCCTTATTATTAAATCTGTTTGCAAATGTGCTCAGATTGCCCTTCACATCCACCCCTGGTTATGAGTGGTGGCAGACCATGGCTGCGCATCGCAGGTCCCCATAAACACGCGCCGAGCTGCCTCCCCTTCTCCCCGCCTCCCGACTGAGGTTGTCAACACTTTAGGAATTAATCAAGTGTCCTACTGGAAAAGGGACTTCTTCCCCCCCCGCCTGGTATGTTAGCGGGATGGATGGGAGGGTTCCCATAATGCCCTCTTCCCTTGCGCCCTCCTCATCCTCCCGCCAGCTCTTTGGACCCCGCAGCTGTGATGCTGACCTTATTAATCTGCCTGTACAGCCGTCCTATAAATGGCACTGAATAACCCAGTCCCTTTTAAGCTGTGTCATGTCTCCCTCTGGGTCAGATCAGGCCAGCGATGCTTTTTTTTTGGCCATCCGTCGAAGCTGAATCAATAGTGCCTCATGCTGCTGAGCCTTGCTATTGCCACTGCCAGCCGTTCCTCTCCCACGGGCTGAGGAGCACGCTTCCCTGCAAAAGACCACATTGTTCCCTCTGATTTAGGTCCTTTCCCAAGTAAATCCACTGCGCGAAGCACCTCTGTCCTTCTCAGCATCGCATAATTTGCCTCCAGCAGCAGTCGTTGCGGGGATGCCTCCGATGCCTGGCTTCCACATGAGCTTTTAAGGGGAAAGGTCCTCCCAAGAGACAACTAAGGGAAGATTTTCTTTCCTAACTCCAGGCCATTGGTAATTGGCCTCGGACCTCTACAAGGAGCTGTCGTTAAATAAATACCAGGTTGCCCAAAAGCACAAATGGGAAAGACTCCCAGGGGTTTGGCGTTGGCTTCTGTTTGGATCCTAACAGGTTTTTATCCTGCAAGCAGGTCTTTGGGCTTCAACATTCGTGCTCGCGTCTGATGCTGCTGCAAAACCCCGTCATCTCTCTGCATCGCTGGTAGCTCGTGGCAAAGGCTTCCAGAGTGGCTTGGGCGTTTCTGCTGAGATGTCGTCTATCGCTTCCAAATTTGTTGGCTTTCAGTGTCAGTGAATATGCGCTTTTCATTACAGGAGGATGAATAAAAGACACCACTTAACCTTGGGTTTTTGTTCTGCAATCTGTTTTTCTCCTTTCTTATCCTCCTCTTGAATGATACACCCCCAATTTTTTCATTTGGTAGGAAAATGTGTTTAGGAGTAGATTTTGTTGTTGTTGTTTCTTCCTAATCCCTTTTAGATACATCTGTCTGTCCAGTGCTGAGGAAGATATTGCAAGTTGAGAATGTTGTTTTCTTCCACGGTAGCATCACAATATTTTCAGTTATTGTTCTCTCTCCGTTTCTCGCTGTGTCTTGCTTTCTTAGCCACTGTTGTCTGTTGATCAGATGTTTTTGTTAGGTTGTCCAGAGTGACGTGTAGTTTTTTTTCCTTTCCCCAAGTGGTTACAATTAAGTTAGACTCCATCAATGTGTGTGAGTTGTTGGAAATGTTGCTTTTGATAGGCATTACCTTGTACTTGTCTGTATTAAATTTCAGCTGTCATTGTTTTCTTAATTGCCTGTGTTAGATAACATTGAATTTCCCACAGTCCTCTCTTCCTGCCTAAAATTAATAGCATTTGTATCGCAAACGCTTCAAACTTGACACCTTTTTTTCCCCCCCATGCCATTTAAAACTTCACCGCAGCGCGGCTGATTTAATCTGCTATCAGCTTCTCATCTTTTTAGTCGCCGCTTTCTTTCCTTTGTGTCTCTCTGTCCGTTTGCTGCTCTGCTGGCCTTGCTGCCTGCCGCCCTCGGGGTGGGGATGGGGGGGTGTCTTTTCACCGTGGTAGGAGGTGTTATGCACACCTTGGATTTATGTGGGATGGGTGAGGAAAGCTCCGGTTTCCTCAAGCTGCAAGGGTGAAGATGTAGCACAGGCAGCGCAAACCCTGCAGGAGCTCTGGGGCACGGCTTTGGGTTGTTAAACTGTGATTTTTCTCAGCTGGGCCGGGGGGCTCGAATCTAGCTAACGTGCATGTCGTCTCTACGTCCTCCTCGCCATGGCAATGTCGTGCTTGGGATCTGCTTGATAGAGGGGTGGGAGAGCCGTGACTCAGGAGATCTGGCTTTTATTTTGCGCTCTCCCACGTCCCCGCTTCGTATGGCTTTTGACAAGCTGCTGCTCTTCTCCAGCTGCTGTCTGGTTTGTGTACTTTATGCTCCAAATTCCTTGTTCAAATGACGTCCCTTCACCAGGCGTCTGTGGGAAGATGGTTTTCATCTTCATAGCCTGCTGCTTCTTCAGGGGTACTGGTTATTATTAATTAAGACATTTTTGAAGGTCCAATAAATTATAGCTGCTTTTCTTGAAGGTATTGTTGCCGTCCTCAAAGAACTCTAATAGATTAGAGAGGTGTGACTTTATTTTCTAAAAGCCATGCTGTTTGCCATGTCATGTTCATCTAGGTAGTTTATTACAACTTTCAAACCACTAATTTAACGAGTTTACGTAATGCTGAAATAAGCCTTTGAAGTCTGGAATTATCTGTTCACTACCAAAGCAAGGAGTGATCATTTCCATGCCAGCAAAAATTACCGAGTAAAATTGTGTGGTAATTTTAGTCTTAATTTAGTTTTCAATCTATGAAAGTTTCTTGATATTTTGAAGTGACATGAAAGGATCTACTCTGTTCTGTGTTGCCCAAAATCCTCTACTGCAGCAAACTGAAAATGTTGGGTAACGTGGCATTTATAAGAGACCTGTTACAGCTTTTTCTCCCTGTGTAACACCTCTTTGAGGAGGAACTGGATGGCACGTTAGCTGCTTGGCAGACCAGACCCTTCAGAAGGGGCTGGAGGACCATAAAGAGGGTGGAGAGTCCTCTGGCATTGCTCTTCAGGCAGATGAAAGGCACAGGGAGAGTTTATGGACCCATCTGCAGGAGGAAGGGTGGCAAGCTTGCCGGTTCAACGAAGCTCAGTTGAATCCTTCCTAGTCAGGGTAGATCCAAAGTTAATCGCTAGGAGTTCTGCTGGTATTTTTATCACTGCATTTATATTTTATGGAGCCATCTGGTCCCATTAAAGCTTTGAAAGTCAGCTTAGGTTGTATTGAGTTTCCCAGGAACCGAGAAGAGGAGGAGCAAGAGTAGGTGAGGTGTGGGGATGAAGTGTGTCTCGTTGCAAACCAAGCACTGAGAAACTCGACAGACCATCAGGGTGAGAGGAATGATAGAGAATTTTGAGTGCAGCATTGACATCCTGAGCGGTAACAGGGCTCCGTGCTGTGTCTCCCTGGAAGGTAACTGATTTTCTAGCTGCCATGTTTCTCTCCAGTGAAACACCATCAGCACCTGCTCCTCTGGGGTTACTCAGCGAGAAGGAGACCTTGGTAACTCCTTGTGAAAGCGGCGGTGACAACTTGAAAAATGGTTAAACCAGAAGGCGAGCGCCCTTCCCAGGCAGGCGCTGTGATGAGTTGCTCTGGGACATTAACATCTCCAGCCTGGGTCCCATCGATGGCCCCAGCCCAGTGGGGTGCATGAAGCGGTCCAGCTACCTCATTTCCCCCCTTGCTTTCGCAAAGCCCTCAGGAGAGGAGCTGCAGCCCTAACGCGGGCGGTCTCACTGCTCGGATCGTCGCTCTTGAGCTCCAGCGATGCTGGCAGTGCCAACCCTGACAACAGAACATCTGCAGAGTTACCGAAACTTGGAGCTTTCCCCTTCTCGTTTCGGTGTTCCCTTGCTTGGACAAGGCTCTTGGAGCGTACTGGTCCCTTGCCCATCCCACCTGTTGCCTTTCCAGGGCTATGGCCCGGAAAAACGGGAGCGGAGGGGCATGTGTGGACTAAATTGCCTTCTGCTTGATGGCACTGGTGGTTTTCCCCGAGCTGGCCTGGCTCACACCGAGCTTCGATGGCAGCATCCCGGCACTGCTGTGTTTGGCTGGGACACGGTTCCGCTGTGCTGACGTGGGATGTGTGTGGTTACTGTGTGAATCATCTGCTTTTCAGTGTGTTCCCAACACCTGTGGTGGTGGGAAAGGAGTTTGTGGATATTTTGTTTTTTAGCGAGCACCTCAGGTGTCATGGTAATTTGACAATAGAAACGTTTTTCTTGCAGCTGCAAAGAAAACTTGCTCTTCCTATCTGGATCCGACGGTCCCCTGTGGATTTGAAAGGCACAAAACAAAACTTTTATTGATTTCTTCCAGAGAATAGCTTGCATTTCCTCTGTAAATGCTCCTGCAACCCCCTGTGATGTTTTTCAAACATCCCTAACCCAAGTCCACCACTTGCTCTTGTGTTGCGGACCTTGCAGCACCAGGATATGGTAACTCCTTGCTCTCGGAAGGACTGGGAATGGGTATCTGAGAAGCCCCTTGAGATGCAGACAAAGGTGCTTTCAAGGGAACCTGATGGTTCCTTGTCAGAGGGAGACTTCTGCAAACCAAGGGCCCCTCCTCTTTGCAGTAAGTGGTATTTTGTGGTGATAACTTGGCCTGGCTTCCCTTGATCACAATTTTTCCCACTTGCCCCCGAGTACCTCGGCGCTGCTGATAATGCTGCGACTCTGGCCCCAGCTTGAGCGGGGCGGTTCGTCTTAGATTTAAGTGAATAATTCATGTAAGCAATTTATTCATTGAATTCACCAGTCTCAAGCTTGAGGTATGTCTGCTGGGCAAGTTGCTGTTTCCTTCAATTTATTAGTCATGGCGTAATACGTTAATATACATTGAAACTTAGATCTTAGAAAGCATTTGTAATTCAGAAAGCTCGGTTGACTGGCGAGCTTGGGATGGCAGGTGTGGGCTGGTGTCCTCCCCCCTGGTAGGGCTGAGTTTTTTGGGGGGAACATCCTTTGGATGGGTGCATGCCGACCGTCTGCAGGCTGTATTTACGCAGGGTTTTGCTGGAGGCGTTGCAAACAGGGGAGAAGCCATTTTGCTGGGCAACCCTGCTTTTGCAGCCCTGCTTGCTGTTGAGGGTATGAAGGGGCTCTGGGCTTTGGGAGGAAGAGGGGCAAAAGCTCTTTTTACAGCCTTTAAAACAGCCTACGCACAGGGCTTTTCATTCAACCTCCGCTCTTCAAAGGCCGGGCGAATTGGAGCTCCTGTTATTATTTAAGTGGCTTTCCAGCTGCTCCTTCTCATCCTGTCATCTTGCTGCCCATCTTTGATTAATGACCAGACCGTCCATTCCAGCACTTCCCTCTCTCCTTCACTTAATTCTCCCTTTTTTTTTTTCCCTTTCCCCTCCACTTCTCCCCCCCTCCCCAAACTGCTGATCTAAATGTTCAAAATAAATTATGCTGAATAATGGATGAAGGCAGCTGCATAATTTATGGTGCCACGGGGCGAGGCAAAGCTGTGTGTGCTCTTCCTCTGCTTCTTGCCCCCTGTGCCATCCCGGGTCCTCTCCCCAAGCCAACCAGGGAGGTAGTGGCACCAGGTTTGCTGCAAAAGCTACCGAGGGTGTCTGCTCTTCAGATCCCATATTAACTCTGAGAAGGGATTTAACATCGTGGGATTATGCACACAGGGGTGTTGTGACCGTCGGAGATGGGACATGCTGGTGTTCAGCCCATCAAAGGTGGTCCCTGACTGCTGGGGAAGAGATAATGGGGATTAATTAACCCATGATTTCCCCCTCCTTCTGCCTTTCTGGAGCAGGATTGTACTGGAAGAGGTTTTAAAATCAGGTGGCAGGGGTGGGCTTCTCGGTTTTGGGGTCCTGCTTTGCCCTTAGTGTCACTATGAGCAAGTCTTCTGGAGTCCTGATGTTAGCTAGCATGGTTCATTTTGGCAAGTTGAGGCAATTTCTTCTGACTTGTATTCAGAATTTCTCTCCATAAGGATATCAGATGTAATTATAATATGTTGAAATGAAGTGCTTCAACCTTATCAAAAATAACATTTTGATAATTTTTCACTGAAAATGTCAACGCAATCAATAGGTTCTTGCAAATGTTTTGATTTCATTAAATTCAGCAGATTGTTCTGCTGGCATGTTTTAACCCACACTAAATATCCTTTTTTCCATATTGGGATGAACTTAGATAATAAGGTTACCTTTTACAAAGCCACATGGTGATGAAGTAGCGCTTTTTAGCAACAGCCCTCCGTGTTCGTTAGTAAAAGGATAAAAGAGTGGTGGAGATGACTGAGACAGTAAGGGAAAGAAAAAAGGATAGATGGAGAGACATCATTTTTCTCTAACCACGTTTATTATCCCATCCGTTTGCCTCTGTCTTTTTCTGATGTCTTGTCCATCAGCCGCTAAAACCTAATTCTGTAAGAAATAAATACAACTTGAGTAAATTAAGTGAAAAGGCTGCACAGAACCCAATTACTCTCTGTCCCCCGGACGCTGGGGAACGGAGTTCATTTCCCTGTAATGAACAATGCGGTGAGTGACAGCCTGGCAAAACGAGCCGTGGATCAGAGCTGCGTTCATCCAGGGACAAACGTGGGATAGGGAGTAGTTAGGAAGGGTTATGTCCACCTAGGTGGAGATGTGGGGTCTTCCCATGGGATGCTCCAGCTTGCGGCAGCACGCATTGCCTCCGTTGGCCAGCCCTGGCTGGCTTCCTGAGAGAGATCATTGTTATTATGGAAACCTTTTGTTAAGAAAAATTGGAGCAGCAGAGATGGTTAAAGGTGCCCAAGTGTTTCCCTTTGGATTCTCCTGGATTCTTTTGCTTGAAGGTCTCTGGTGGTGTGCAGACAGAGCCATCCCCTGTGAGGAGGGAGGCTTGGGAGGACTGCTCTGGATGAGGAACGCTGCCTGCGGGAAGGAGCGCAAAAAGATGTAAAAATAAATGTATATGGGAACTAGAAAGTGGTGTAGGCAAGGAATTGACCCGGGGTGCAGGACTTGTCCCTGCTCTGTCGCAGCCCTGACTGCGTGACCTTTGGCAAATTGTTGTACAGTCTGCTGCTCTCTTCCCCAGCAGTGCGTCATTTTGCTTACTCTTCTTCTCTGACAAAGAAGAAATGGCCTCAAGTTGCACCAGGGGAGGTTTAGATTGGAGAGTAGGAAAAATTTCTTCACTGAAAAGGTCATCAAACATTGGAACAGGCTACCCAGGGAAGGGGTGGAGTCGCCATCCCTGGAGGTATTTAAAAGCCAGGTAGACGTGGTGCTGAGGAACATGGTTTAGTGGTGGGTTTGGCAGCGTTAGGTTGATGGTTGGACTCAATGATCTTAAAGGCCCCTTCCAACCTGGGTGATTCTATGATTGCAGCCAGGTTTGGTAAAAGATTTGGTTCCTCTGTGTGTGTATTGAACTTTGCACAAAAGCCTCTCATTCCAGCTGTTGCTGTAGTATGTGCAGTGTGCTTTGTAGGGAAAAGGAGTGTACTGGAATAAGGCAGGAGGGAACCCACGCTGAAACCCTCCACTTGTTTTTGGTTGTGCATGTGCAGCGGTCCGTGTTTGTAAGACTAAAACCAGGAGCTTGCTTAAGTCAAAGGGAGGCGTGTGTGCACACCGGCATTAGGAGTTTCATTGGTTTCGGGTCCGGAGGGGAAAGGATGGGGTGCCAGTCTCGTGTAACACGGGAGTCGATTCGGTTGCTGTGATGCTGGTTGCTGCAGAGTTGATTGTATGTGTTGTTACCATAAATACAGTGAGGATAAGTGAAGGATCTTGCCTGTTCCCATTGCCTTTTTGGATGTATAGACTTTTTTAATACGTGTTTTATGCGTGCTCAGAGAAGAGCAATGAAGCTGGTGAGGGGTCTGGAGCACAAGTCTTCTGAGGAGCGGCTGAGGGAACTCGGGTTGTTCAGCCTGGAGAAGAGGAGGCTGAGGGGGAGACCTTATCAACAACTACCTGAAAGGAGGTTGGAGTGAGGTGGGGGTTGGTCTCTTCTCCCAAGTAACAGGCGATAGGGCAAGAGGAAACGGGTTCAAGTTGTGCCAGGGGAGGTTTAGATTGGATATTAGGAAAAATTTCTTCACCGAAAGGGTTATCAAACATTGGAAGAGGCTGTCCAGCAAAGTGGTGGAATCACCGTCCCTGGAGATATTTAAAAGCTGGGCAGACGTGATGCTGCGGTACGTGGTTTAATGGTGGACTTGGCAGTGTTAGGTTGACAGTTGGACTTGATCTTAAAGATCTCTTCCAAACAAAACTATTCTATGATTCCATACAGCTTCCTGAATGTTCTTCCAACTCCATAGGGATTGTCCAGGATACTGGACTTGATGGGCTATCACCCTACGAGTCCCCGCAGCATACGCCTGGTCCCTGCTGTGTCCTTGTGTTAAGTTAGGGATGCCTGCAGCAAGTCTGAGCCAACACAGCATGTTTTGTGGGAGCCATGGTGGTGCATTGAGTAATAACTGCACAAGAGAAGGAACTTGCAGTGCTTTATTATGTGTAATATCCAATCGGTGAAAGACAGCTGCTGCTGCTCTATGGAGTATTATATTCCCGTAATCAATAGCGGGGAGGAGGAACTGTTGGGCAACCTGTTCCCTATTATGGGCACTTAGGCAATGCTTGGGTTGACAAAGAACCTTGTACCAACTGCAGGCAGCACATGTTCAACATGCTCCTCATATATCAGGGAGCGATCCAGCCAAATGCCCAGATGCTCTTGACAGCTAACTTTGGAGAGGAGCAGATGAGAAAGCAGCCTTTTCGGTGGGGTGAGCCCCCTTTTGCTTCGGGTACTCAGTGATCTGCTTTGCTTGAGCCTTGCAACCCAGGACAGGGAGACCGATGGTCGTATGCAGTTAAGTCAATAAATATCAACGAAGCAGGTGACTGGAGTGGTGTGATCTGATGCCAGGTATGAAGGATCAGGAGCCAGGACTGCTGGGCTATTTTTCTGGTGCTGCCACTGATTCGTTTTGACTTTGAGCAAGTCATTTAATCACTCAGTAATTAATCCTATTCATACAGCTAAATGGAGTACTGCTAGGTACACGAGCTCTCACTGCAGGCACACCGTGGCCATTCAAAAAAAAATCACAGCAACACCTATAATAGAAGAGAAGGTGTTTGATTTCAAAGCGTCCTGTCCTGCCACTTGAATCCTTCCCATCACGTAGCTACAAAGGGCCTGCGGCAGGTCTCTGAACAACTCTGCTTCCTTACTATGGGGAAGAGCTATGCCCACTGGCCAGAGCTGGGAAATCCATCACCTACCTTGGCAAATAAGTGTTAATGAAGTTCGTAGGGAGCCTGGGAGGGACAGTTCGGGGGAAAAACGGCAGATAATTCGTGTTATTTTAGAATCGATCTTCTCCCCGGCCCTTTGGTTTGAAGCTGGCATACCAACCTCGGCGCCCATGCTAACGTGACCTCCTGCTCTCCTAATCCTCGCACCGTTTAGCCAAGGAGCTGAAGTCAATCAGAGGGAAGTGTTTGCAAGCAGGGCCGGTGCCTTGTGCCGAGCGTTTTTATTAGCTCAATACAAACTGCAGCAGAGTGCTTATTGATTCCAGCGATCCATTGCCATCGGTAACATCATTTGTAAACTTTTGGGGAAGCAGGAGTGGTAGCAAAGCCTGCTGTATGATGTGAGTCGCTTGGACATTCAAATCGCCTTTACCAAGTGGGGTATTTACTCTCTAAGACTGGACTCCAGGCTTGGCTGGTGGGCGAAGAAGGTCCTGGCAAGCAGCGAGCAGATACAAAGAGCTGCAAAACCCGGTCATTGCCCACAACCCCCCAGCCACGTGGATTTGCTGTCGGGCTGGAGGCCATGCACATACTGCTTCCCCTCTGCCTTACATGGGAAAATGCAAGACCTTTTACATTTCTACCTGCCCTGCCTTGAACTAATGCTGTCTGGAGATGCTTTCTTGTGCTCGCGATAAGTGAAATTAAAGATCTCTGGACCTTTAGCTGCCGGGCTTTGCTCAAATTGCCCTGTACTTATTCTTGCTTCTGGCAGACCCCTGTAATTGTATTGTATGTCTCTCTATATTTATGCATATATATTGTATATCAGTCTGCTATTGAGTGGACCACTTTCTTGAATAAAGCTGCTCTTTGGCAGTCCATTAAGCACGTTTCATTGCCCAGATGTGGCACCACTGCCCCATCAGGGATGAGTTTCCCCTCTGTGGAGGTAGGCAAGGGATGTGAGTGTTTGGGGCTCTTCATAGATGGAAATGTCCGCAGTGCTGCATGCACACAAAAATGACTTCAGGGAAGCTGGGATAACCATCTTGTTCCTTTAGCTTTTGAAAACAACAGATCTCTATCGCTTGGAGGAGTTTCTCAGCTAAATAGTGGCAGTAGATCCACTGGGTACTCTGGGGGAGCAACGGGCTTAATACAAAGTCAGGACAGTTTAACTGGGTTTTACAAACCCACCCAGGAGTTGTGGGTGCGTGCTTGATTTGAATGGGATTTTAATACCCGAGTTCCCCCAAATGGCTTAGGAAGTTGTGTTATGTGTTTTCCAAAAGAACGTTTTACAAAAACCTGGAAAGCCACCAGTAAATGTGCTTTGCCAGAATAACAGTGAATTTTGGCTGACTAGCTTTTAACTTATTAGCAGCTATGGGAGGTTGTGGCTTAACAGAGGATGCAATCGTGGAATAAAACCCTAGCTGTCCCCTTCAGTGCAACTTGTACCTACAATGCAGATGTCAGTTTGTTCAGTAAAATTTAAGAACACATAAATCCATGTGTATTTTTTTTTCTTGCTACATCTGACTAATAAAACTGTTTAGGTGGTGGGACAGTATGTACTTTTAGCAAAACGAAACTGCATTTAGGAGGAGAAGTTGGGAAAAGGAAAGCAAGAAAGGGAAAGCCAAAGTGGTACCAACAGTACAGCCTGTGAATTAGCTTTGCTGGAGGAAACAAGCTGGGCTACCGACTCATCCTTATCATACACACATCAACTTTCCTTCCAGGAAGGTCATTTCCATAGTCCTTTCTTCAAATATACTTTCCTCTGCCTCCTACCTCTCCATCGGTGGGAGACAGTGATGTCTGGTGGATTAATTGCTCCGGGGATAACGCTGGACTCCGAGATGGACTGGGAGCCATCTGACTCTATCTTGCCTCTGGTCCTGCCCTCCACGGGGAAATTTTAAGCGTGTCGGAGTGATGGCTTTGCAGAAATTCCCAGCTGACGGGACGCGTGTTTGGGCTGGCTGGCTGGTCGGGAATTCATTAGGAACTTTTGTGTTTGCAGCTGTCTCTCGGATTATATCTTTATTGATCCTGCCTGCCCATGGCCAATGGGAAATATGTGGAAATGATGAAGCTCTTCTGAAGGGGGAGTTCATAATCTTGCTCAAACAAAGCCGGGCCCCCAGAGGGAAGGATGAATGGCCTGTGCGTAGCCTATTTTGAGATGATATGGCTATCACATCTTGTTCCCCTTGTTTTACTGGGATAACATTCAATCACCCCTGCCAACAGCAGCTTCCCGTAAGGGCTGTTGAGACAGCTAATCACTTGCCCCAGTTACTCCAAATGAGAAATACAAGTCAGCTGCGAGCCTGTCTGGGGCTGAGAGGGTCAGTGGGACCAGCATCAGTTTCAGGACTCTCTAGCGGTCTCCTGAAGACCTGGTATTTTGAGGAGGTCACGGAGTTGGAGGGTGGCCTCGGCCCCAGCTCTGCCACGGCTTTGCGACTTGACCACGGGCAAGCTGCTCCATATTGTGGCAGGGCTTGAGCGGAAGGCCACGGACGCTGGCTAGCAGATTGAGAAGATGGCCAGTTTCTGCTTCCTAGCCATTAGTGGCAGGTGGCCCTTCCTGAGTCTTGCGGCACGGGGACATGGAGGAGGACAAAACAGTGGCTCTGTGGAGTATGGTGGATTGTTTGGGCTCTGCTGACCTCCCTGTGGGGGCTGCCAGCCTGGGTGTCCACCGTGCAAGGGTCAGCATCTTCTGTAGAGAAGCTTCTCTGCAGCTCACGTTGTTTTGAGTGTGCGTGGCTGGCAGAGCTCTCAGCAGGTAACAGCTTTCACTTGCCATTAGCCTGGGCTGGATTTGTCCAGGCCCCCTGGAGAGGGAAAGCCCCAGCAGCCCCGTATCGATGCCTGACAGCACCTTCCTATTTGTATACCCACGCAAGGAGACAACTTGCGAGACAACCGCGCTTAGCCCCTGCCAAAGCCAAGCACCGGAGAAGTCCCTGATGTATTTAGAGAAACACACTGTCTTGCCATGTCTGCTTTGGAGAAACCTTGCTAATCTTTCCTGAAAAGCCCAAAGGGGGGGATCTAAAGCAGCTTTTCATTAGCCAGACAAGCCCTACGAGTTCCCCAGCAAAATACGTACACCGGGAGGGATGCTGCCGTTTGCCTCTCGGCAGCAGGCTGAGTGATTGGAGAGTGTGTGCAGAGGCAAGGGGAGATGTACAGCCTTTCCACTGGGAGCAGCCTGCACGTGAGAGCCAGCGTCGCACTGGGAAGGTGCCGGGAGCTTTGCATTGCAGTGAGGGGTGCGAAAAAGTGGGGTTCCTCCTTGGGACTGTGGCTGCTTTCAGGCATCCCCTGGGGGGGCTGCAAACCTCGGCGATGCCTACCTGCATTTTTCCCCACTGGAGCCTGTCCAGGCTCATTCCTGGACTTCCTAATGATGGATAGCCCTCGCTGCTGCCCGCAGGCAGGCAGGGCTGCCTGGCGTGTTTCTCTATGCATGTGCAAACAAGCTATCCCTGACACAGCGCCTTTACGGCACAATAACTCTATCCATTGGATTGGGCTGTGCTGTTTCTTGCTGAGCCAGTACAGCTAGTACAGGAACTGCGTGTAAACAAGTCCCAAAGTGCATGGAAAGCACTTATGTAGACTTATTTAGACATTTGCATTAGCAAAGGGATGGGAATTCATTTCTTGGCGAGGGTAGCCGAGCCAGCGCTGATGGTGGTGTGTATCCTCAGGACCCGGAGCAGATGAGCGCAAGCTGCAAGGCCATTAAGAAGGCTGTGCACATGTAAATATTCTGCTGCTTATAGACTCATAGAATAGAGTCATGGAATCGTTTAGGTTGGAAAAGACCTTTAAGATCATCTAGTCCAACCATTGACCCTGCTCTACCAGGTCTGCCACTAAACCATGTCTCTAAGCACCACAGCTACATGGTTTGTAAGCACATCTAGGGATGGTTACTCAACCACCTCCCTGGGCAGCCTGTTCCAATGTTTGATAACTCTTTCAGGGAAAAAAGTCTTCCTAATGTCCAGCCTAAACCTCCCCTGGTGCAACTTGAATCCGTTTCCTCTTGTCCTTTTGCCTGTTACTTGGGAGAAGAGACCAGTGCCCATCTCACTCCAGCCTCCTTTCAGGTAGTTGTAGAGAGCAATAAGGTCTCCCCTCAACCTGCTCTTCTCCAGGCTGAACAATCCTAATTCCCTCAGCTGTTCCTCATAAGACATGTCCTCCAGACCCCTCACCAGCTTTGTTGCCCTTCTCTGGAAGGGCACCTCAATGTCCCTCCTACACTGTGGCACCCAAAACTGAACACAGTACTTGAGCTGTGGCCTCACCACACAGGGACCAGTACAGGCCTCACCAGTACAGGGACACCACCACTTTCCTACTCCTGCTGGCCACGCTATTCTTGATACAGGCCAAGATGCTGTTGGCCTTCTTGACTACCTGGGCGCAGTGCTGGCTCATGTTCAGCCGGCTGTCCACCAGAACCTCCAGATCCTTTTCTGCCAGGCAGCTTTCCAGGTACTCCTCCCCAAGCCTGTAGTGTTGCCTGGGGTTGTTGTGATCCAAGTGCAGGACCCGGTACTTGGCCTTGTTAAACTTCATGCAGTTGCCTTCAGCCCGTCGATCCTGTCTGTCCAGATCTCTCTGCAGAGCCTTCCTACCCTCAAGGGGTTTTCCCTTGTACCTGCTGTGGGTCAGTCACCGAGATGCCGTCTTCTGCTGTCCCCTCATCTCTCCTAGCTGATAGACCCTTGAGCTGCAGCAGGTCAGACTGCAGCCCGCTCGGGGTTGGGCTAATGGGTGATGCTAACAGGTTGTCAGCTCTGTGGCTGTAAGAGGATGCATTTCCCTGGTGGTGGTAGCTAAATCTAGGTGGACGTGACTTGCATGTCCACGGTTCCCCTCTTAAGTTGCAAGACTT
This sequence comes from Burhinus oedicnemus, assembly GCA_008921705.1. Lineage (NCBI taxonomy): Eukaryota > Metazoa > Chordata > Aves > Charadriiformes > Burhinidae > Burhinus > Burhinus oedicnemus. Next base: position 107,768 of record VFFE01007691.1, on the reverse strand, counting down.
GTGGTAGCTGGGAGGGTGCTCTGACGATATCTGCAGGCATGGCAGAAAATCATTTTCGGTGGTGCAAAGTAACTTTGCTGTGCGGATAAAATCTTGTGAAATTACTCTGGAGTAAGAACAATTTGTTTCAGTCTCCATCTCCCCAGATACTGATGTTGGAAATGTCCGGATTTGCCAGACCTGCTCTCCGTGCACCCATTTTAAATGCTAGCTTGGGTTTGGTTGTTTTGGTTTTTTTCCTGGTTATTTTGCATGGACGTGCTTGTGGCCTCGGGGACAAGAGTTCCACTAAAGCAGAAAAAGGGCTTTAAAATATGCAGGTTTGCTCTGCAGATGCCTGAGCGCCTGCTAAGGCATTACGGTGTGATTAAAAAGAATAAATCCTTCCGAGGCCAGGAGAATACCTGGGTGAAATAAAACCCCTGCTGAAGAACCGGGCATACATATGTACATGCATAAATGTATGTATGCGTGCATGTATGCTAGTATATAGGGATATAAGCATAGATTTATAGATGTCATCTTGGTGACATGGGGCAGGGGTCAGACCTGCCCGTTGGGTGTGAAGGGGCTCTCTGAGGGCCCCCGCTGACATGGGGAAATGAAGTCAAGAGCAGTATTAATTTAGATGGCTTTCCTTCCTGTTCCAGGGCTGTTATTATGGTGCTGTTGGTGTGTAATAAAAGACCTTTTAGTGCTGGGGGAAATCAAATAATCTTAGGCAAACGCGAATGCATCTGGACCGTGATTATCCTGATGAAATTGGTGATTCAGCTCTGACTCTGTGTGTCTCCTTGCCTTTTCTTAAGGTGTTTTTTGCCAGTCCCTGGATTGATAGATTGACACCTGAGTGCCTTTGTTGTCGGGAGCTTGTCATTAAGAGTCTGTGCATTGCTTAGAATTTAGACTAACCTGTGCTTTTCTGGCTGGGGGGGTATTTTGGGAAAGATTTATGAATTTTCTGAGATGGACCCAAATAGAGATAATGAAGGCTCTGGGATGGTAAAAAGTATTTCTCTTGTAGAATAGAAGAATATTATGAACCTTGACATCTCTCCCACTCCGGAGGCAACCTGTGAAGTCTTGATGATGGAGAATTACTTGGAGAACATGCCACAGGCTGGTGTTTTCTATACTCTGTTGTGCCTCCTCTTTTAGCCCCTCTCCTGGCTTGGCAGGGCTGAAAAGGCTGCCTGTAAAGGAGAGCAAGATGATTTTTTCTGGGCTGAGGGAGCTCTGCCCCTCCTTCCTCCCTTCCAGTGCTGAAGCCCGTGGTCCTTGATCTGGGCAGCATGAGTGGTGCTGATGCTCTGGTGGACCTGGGTGCCTTAGATGCTCTGGCAGCCCCCGAGCATCAGGGATACTGGTCCAGTTGAGTGTGCCCGATGGCTCCCAGTACCAGATACCTCAGAGAAAGGTGCACGGAGCGTGATATCATCATTTTCCTGGGAAGGATTTTCTCTGCAAATCTCAGTCAGTTAGTGATTGACTTCTGTGCCAAAGCATATGGGTTTAGATCGCTGATGCGTTTTTCTCTCTTCTGCTATAACGATGAGCTTCCTTATGGGTCTCCTCCATCTCTGATTTCTGTGAAGCGCTATTTCTGCTGCTCTGTCATCGCAGAGCTCAAACCAGGCTTGTCAGAGGCAAGTGGGATGAAAAGCCACAGGCCTCTCTTGTTAGAGACATGCTTCTGTGGGTTTCCTGAGGACTTGGGGACTGCACTACCAACGCTCTCAGAGAAGCAAATGCACTTTGTACAAACCGTTTAACCTCTCTGTGCCTCTGTTTACCGTTTTGAAAAGGTGTAACACCCGCAGAGATGCTGTGAGGATCAATTACTGTTTCTGTATTCTGAGATCCCTGGATAAAAGGGTAGAGAATTATCCTGTCAGTCTGCCTCAAATATTGTTTTCATTAAGATTAACACTCTTCAGTAAACAGAACTGTTAAAGCTGTATTAGGTGTTTAATAAGTAATATGTACTTGATATCCATCACGTTGTCTTTTTGTACTGAGCTGTTGGGTAACGCGCAGCAACGGGCCTGTTGAAGTGAAGCATCCTTCTCTAATTGCTCTTTGCTACGTATTTGATTAGCGGTACTGAGGGTTATGTAAGGATGATTGGGTGGACCTCATCAAAATTCCTTGGCTCAAGGGCACAGAGGCAACAGGAGACATAGGAATGACATAAACAGCCTCTGTTGAGGCCAAGGTACGTAAGCTCTGCCTTGCAGTTCACCTCCTAAACCTGGATGGGGTGGCTGGGGCATGGGCAGAGGGCCGTTCACTCCTCCTGCTCTTGGCATCTCTAAAAAAAAGCCATACAAGTCAGGTGCTGTGTTTTCCCGTTGCCTGTAGGTAGTATCTGCACATGCTTGACATGTAGTTCTGAAGTCAAGGCTGCGTTAAACGGAGTGGATTTGCACTCGGGCTCCAGCAGAAATGAAGGGAGAGTCAAGTGGAGCTGCACTCCCACTCCTCCGTCTTTGAACTCTTCTGGGGATGGCAGAGTTCACGAGGGGAAGATTTCTTGGTCTGTTGAATCAACCACTCTTTAAATAAACCTTGTTTTTTACCACTTCCCGTCCTCCCAGATCCTTCCAGGCCAGGACCTCTCAAATATTCCTCCTCCTCACTTACAGAGACTGTCCTACAGACTTGACCATGTGAATAGGGCTCTGTGTCTCCCTTTATCTGGGTTTTTCTTGCCTGGATGTGGCCGGCAAAAACTATGAAGCATATAACGTTGCTGAAGAAAAACAGACTTTTAAAAGCTGGCAGCCAGAACTGGGTCCTCAGCTGGGTCAAGTGCAAGCGCATAGAGCTTGCGCTGATTTACACTGGCTGAGGTTCTGCCCCGTAATCTTTTGTGATCCGTCATAAATATTATGTTAATTTAAAATGAAGAGGTCTGTCTCAAACTTGGCTGAGCTTTCGGTATAAATAGTGCAACCTTTGGAAACCTGCTTCCTTTTTGTCCTTGCTGCCTGTGCAGACATAACTCTAGCTTAATGCTGATGGAAGGGATTTTCCTTGCCCACAATTTTGCTCAAACTTGGAGGCTTTTCCTTTCCCGTGGGCTGGACTGGGAGGCAAGTAGACCCATGCTTTGGGCTCCTGGCTAGCACTGCCAGCTTACTGATACCAGCTTATAGCAGTTTCGCTCGCCTTTGGAAAAAGTGGTGCCAACACTCGGTGACCAGTTGTGGCCATGTCTGTTTGCAGTTATGGATGGTAGCTGTTAGGTGCTGATATTGTTGTGTCCAAGCCTGGGACACGATGGGGACATTATGGCTGTGATCGGCAGCATGCACGGAGTTTATCTGCCTTGACAACTCGAAGGGCTTTTAGCTCAGACTGACATTTGAATAATATATATGAAAGGCAGTTGATTTGCTGAGAAATTACCTTAGTCTGAGAGCATGCCCTGACCCTGTATGGGTGCAATAGACCCGTCTCCGTCTTGAATATTGGGTGGCATTCCCAATCTGTAGGATGGAGGCTGATGAAGGCAGCTGTGTCCTTTGACTCGCTGCAGAGCGGCAGAGAGCATCTCTACAGCACTTCAAGGCAGGCGTGAAATGACAGTGCCTGTAAGCCTTTGGCTGCGGGTTCCTTCCCCGGGGAGGTATGTACTGAGATATCACTGACTCGGAGTACTGCTCTCCACTAAGTCCCAAGGAAATCCCATTCTGCCCACCAGCCAGAAAGGGAGTCTGCGGGATTTCTACCAGCCTGGAAATAACGGGAGAGTAACACCAATTAAGAGGACAGGCTCAGCCCATCTCCTGCTGCTCGGCGGAGAAGATCAAGGCAGGTTTGTCGCCGTTTGAAGACCGGCCTTTGAGAAAATTGCCAGTGAAGATGTTCTGAAATCACTCCAAACCTTGTAAGTTGCTGCTGCTACGAATACAAATCGGTTGAGTGGAGTTTCACCTGAAGGGGAGCTGGTGGGGAGCCTTCCCCGCTGCCTGGCCAAGGGCCATGGAGCTGGCTCACGGTGGGGTGCAGGTGGGAGCCGAGTCCCAGGGTGATATGCTGGCAGGAGAGGGCTAAAGCTGGTGGGAGCGGAGGTGAAGAGGGACGAGGTTGAAGCAGGAGGGCATGGGACCAGAGCAGCAAAAGCAAGGCTGGTCCTTGCCTTGAGCTGGGGGTGAAAAGAGAAGAGCTGAGATTTCCCCCTGGGATTGCTGTCTTCTGGAGTGGGGTGAGGGCTGAGGAAGGCGGATGGGGTGGTACAGCTGCATCTTTGTTAGCTACGTGCTCAGGCAGCCTTGTCCCCAGGCTGGTAGTTGAATGTAGAACCAGTGTTTAGCTGGGCATCACGTAGCATTGGCTCTCTGGGTGCAGAGGAGGAGAGATGTAAGAACATCTCTATCACGTCAGTGCCTCTTCAGTGAAGGTCCGTGAATGTGTTTTGGCTTTCAGGCTGACAGCAAAGCATAGCAGCCTGACCCGGTGTCCCTAGCTGGGCCTCTCCGTTGCTGTGTTGAGGGATGGAGGACTTGGGTGAAACCACATTTATTTTTTTTTTTTCCCCTCAAACACAAAGACACAGCAGGCACAGCTGTCCCTGGGCCACCAAGCCATCTCGCCACCTTCTCCATCGTGCGAGCTGCAAGGTGCCAGCAAGGAGCTGCTTGTGCAACATGTCAACTTGTGGTCCCTGCTGTTTCCAGCCTTCTGGTGCTTGGACAGAGATACCCAGAGCTCCTCAGGTTCAGCAGGCGTGTTTGGAACAGTCTGCTTTCTGCCACCGTGGTGTCAGGGCACCTTGATCTTTCCAACGCCCCAACAAACTCCTGCCAGCCCCTGGGGGGAGTGCTAAGCCTGAGTCCTCCAACCCGGGGCCTGGCGGTGATGTTTGCCAGGTTTTGGCTGCTCTGAAACAAGGCGTTGCATCTCACGGGCAGCTTTATCTGAGCTCCCTTTGATGCTAACCAAGCCGTACCGGGTTAAGCTATCTGAGTTGCCTGTGTTAACTCTTGGCCCCGGGCTTTGGCAGAGGGGAGCGCTCACGGGGAGAGCAAGAGTGGCATCCATGGCTTGCCCGAAAATGATGCAGTACCTTTGCAGCAGTGCCTGGGCTGTCTGCCCCTCTGACCTCGTGATTTATTTAAACCCTCGTTACGGTGTTCACCCCTCCCTAAACCAAGGCCCAAAGATGGCTCCAGCAATCTGCAGGGCTGAATTAAACATGTGCTGTTGCTTCTTGCAGGCTCTCACTGATTTTGTGCAGGGAGGGGAGGAGGGAGAGCTCAAACAGATGGCCCGAGTACCAATCTCGCTGTCTCTTACCTCCTTACTAAATAAATGAGCGGTGCAGAGAGAAATTCGGGTTGTGTAATGGGCTCTCAGGATGTGCACTTTCCAGGCAAGGCTGGGATATCCGAGGCTGCTGGGGTCGGTGTGTATGTTACTCTTAGACTCTCTTGTCTTGAGATACTGGTTAATATATGCAGCTCTTGATCACACTCTCATTATTGGAAGATTCAGCAGGGACAGCTAGCATGGGTTTTATTTTTTTTTTTTTCCCCTGCTCCACGTTCATTTAGTTCAGTAATTTCTTTCCCTCAGGAAACTCAGGCTGAGATGCAGCAGCTGGGTTTTCACTGAGGTCCATCTTTATTTTACGCTTGCGACAGGCGTTTGGCTTTCCAGCTGTGAAAAACAACACCCACCCCCCCACACACATGCGCACATTTTAAAGGACAGGTTTTCTTGGTATAGTGGTGCTGGATGCTGTCAGTGAGAGCGATACATGGGAAAAGGCCAAGATCAGAGAGGCACATGTTGGGAAGGTGTTAGAAAAAGTTTCTTCTATCAAACAAGTCCATCTCCCATGGAAGTTGGTGGCCCTGCCATCCCGCTAATCCTGAGGGTGGCAGATGGATGCAGCCACCATGATCTGTGGGCTTCAGCCAAGGACACAAGGTCAGGCTTGGTCAAATCCCATGGCAACTTGTCCCGGCTGGGCAGGGTGGACAGCAGAGCCTGGCTGCATCCCTGCTTGGCCGGCCATCCTGTTTGGAGCCTGCCGGCTTGTCCAGCGTGGGACTACGGAGGAGGGTGGGAGGCAGAGGCGATGCGGGGAGGGACAGCAGCCGCTGATGGAACGGAAAATGCTGACATAAATTAATCAAACGAGGCATTTCGCAAGATTGAATTAGATCCTGATTTATGACTGCAGTGCTGCTGCTTCTGCAGTTCCTATGCTCCGTGCTTATTCCTCACCCCCTGATTTATGGGGAGGCTACTGCTGAGAAGGGGCCCCTATGGAAAGAGTGGATGGATGGATGGATGGTGTTACCAGCTGGGCTAATACTGGCCATCACATCATGTTGTTCCTCAGGACTTCACCTACTCAACTGCTGTGTAAGCTCAATTTCTAGGTTTTTTTAGATGCATTACGTAGCTCTTGAAAGAGTGATGCCTAGCACAGGAGAGAGCCTTTAGTCCTGCAGCTTGCTCATCCTCTGGCTACTCAGTGCCACCAAGAAAGTCCCTAGGAGCACCTTCCTGTGACCGGCTTCCCCCAGGCTACTGCAGAAAGGTCTTTCCAACCCCTTCAGGTTGGGCTGGTTTGTGAGAGAGTCTGATTTCTCTTCCAAGAGATGTTTCTGCTCTCC
>VFFE01007691.1:82256-96231 GCA_008921705.1 Burhinus oedicnemus | reverse complement strand
TTTTTTTTTTTTTCCCCTGCTCCACGTTCATTTAGTTCAGTAATTTCTTTCCCTCAGGAAACTCAGGCTGAGATGCAGCAGCTGGGTTTTCACTGAGGTCCATCTTTATTTTACGCTTGTGACAGGCGTTTGGCTTTCCAGCTGTGAAAAACAACACCCACCCCCCACACACATGCACACATTTTAAAGGACAGGTTTTCTTGGTATAGTGGTGCTGGATGCTGTCAGTGAGAGCGATACATGGGAAAAGGCCAAGATCAGAGAGGCACATGTTGGGAAGGTGTTAGAAAAAGTTTCTTCTATCAAACAAGTCCATCTCCCATGAAAGTTGGTGGCCCTGCCATCCCGCTAATCCTGGGGGTGGCAGATGGATGCAGCCACCATGATCTGTGGGCTTCAGCCAAGGACACGAGGTCAGGCTTGGTCAAATCCCATGGGAACTTGCCCCGGCTGGGCAAGATGGACAGCAGAGCCTGGCTGCATCCCTGCTTGTCCGGCCATCCCGCCTGGAGCCTACCGGCTTGTCCGGCGTGGGACTACGGAGGAGGGTGGGAGGCAGAGGCAATGTGGGGAGGGACAGCAGCCGCTGATGGAACGGAAAATGCTGACATAAATTAATCAAACGAGGCATCTCGCAAGATTGAATTAGATCCTGATTTATGACTGCAGTGCTGCTGCTTCTGCAGTTCCTATGCTCTGTGCTTATTCCTCACCCCCTGATTTATGGGGAGGCTACTGCTGAGAAAGGGCCCCTATGGAAAGAGTGGATGGATGGATGGATGGATGGATGGTGTTACCAGCTGGGCTAATACCGGCCATCACATCATGTTGTTCCTCAGGACTTCACCTATTCAACTGCTGTGTAAGCTCAATTTCTAGGTTTTTTTAGATGCATTACGTAGCTCTTGAAAGAGTGATGCCTAGCACAGGAGAGAGCCTTTAGTCCTGCAGCTTGCTCATCCTCTGGCTCCTCAGTGCCACCAAGAAAGCCCCTAGGAGCACCTTCCTGTGACCGGCTTCCCCCAGGCTACTGCAGAAAGGTCTTTCCAACCCCTTCAGGTTGGGCTGGTTTGTGAGAGAGTCTGATTTCTCTTCCAAGAGATGTTTCTGCTCTCCGGGATCCAAATCATAGAATGGTTAGAGTTGGAAGGAACCTTAAAGATCATCTCGTTCCAACCCCCCTGCCATGGGCAGAGACACCTCCCACTAGACCAGGTTGCTTAAATCCCTTCCTTTCTATTTCACTCTGAGAGCTCCTGTAGCTACGGGCTTCCTTATCGTGCCTGTAGAGGACAGCATGATTAGTCTGGATGTGTCCAACACATTCTCATGCTCTACAAGGCAGCACGTCATCAGAGCATGAAGTGGGCTGAGCACGAGCAACTTCTTATGCTTTGCATTCACAGAGGAGCCAGGGTAGCTTGAAGGAGCGTGGTGCCAAGGCGGCTTTGGAGATATTTATGGGGACCTCATGGCCCGTGCGGAGGGGGCAAGAGAAGATAAAGGGATTAGGTGAAAATGGAGCGCTTTGGCAACAGACAAGCTCAAAGCAGAAAGTTGGTGCGTGATTACTGATGAGCAGGGAGGGGAAGGGCCGTGGACGGCGTGGAAAATAGAAATGTGTAGTTTGCGTGGGATGGGTTAGAGGAGGAAGAGCCTCATGAGAAATGTAGAGGGTCCATGGAGCAGGCGAGGACAGGGCTTTGGAGAGAAATGAGTAAGGTGCTACCTACCTGAGGGTGGTCTTGTTTGCCTGCCCTCCATGTAGGATTCGTTCAGCTTCTTTAATTCCGTGTAGGAAAAGCATTTTCCAAAGAGCCAGCCCCTTTCCTGGCAGTGAGTGTCCCTCTGTGCGGTGGCTGGGGTGGGGAACCGGAGGACTGGGCTTCAGCAGGAGGGCGGTAGCCCACAGCCTTGTTTGCAGCTGTGTTCCCTGGGTGCCCGGTGTCAGAAATGAAGAATAGAAACAGATCTTCTGTCTTCCTGCAGCGTATTGATTTTTTGCTCCCTGCTCCGGCCTTTTGCTCATCCTTTTCAGCAGCTGGCAATGGAATGAAATATAAGGTTTGAAAAACTAAAAATACAAAAAGTGACAGCTTCATTGCTCGGAGTGATGGTATTTCGAGGGGAAGCGTGACCTGAAACAACAGAGATGATTCCGTCCTGGCCTGCCTCTGCTCGCTTGGCGAGGAAGGGAGCGGTGAATGGAAGGGGCCTCGGGGCTGGGGTGCAGAGTTGTGTCGCCGGCGCCCTCAGGAGCGACCCTGCTTCATCTGCAGAGGCAGCTCTGGGTTGCTTTGGAGGTCTGGGAATGAAAAGGGCTATCTGCAGTCCCAGGATACAGGATGTGCTATTCTTGTCCCTGCCACATGTTTGTGTGGGATGCGTCAGCTTGCTGTGCCCCTCTGTCCCCAGCTGAGAAATGAAGGTGGCTCGAGGACCCTCAGGTGATGGGAGCTGGGGTAAAGCTAACACCCCGTTGCTCTGTGTCTTGCACCACAGTACATGGAGTGTGATTTTAAGGCTATTTGCAGGCTTCTGTGTGGTTACCAATTAGCGACCGCCGCAGCTTGCTGCAACGCGACAGCCTGCCTTCGGTCAGAGAGTGCCCAGCAGGGTTTAAATTACTTGTCATTTGCCTTGTTTTGCGTGGCCATTTGAATGGTTGACTCTCTCCTAATTGGCATCGTAACCACTGGGGTGATACGCTGAGAGGTTCTTGATTGGATTCCTTCTTTTTGGGGGTGTGTGTGTGGGGGAAGTGTGGCAGATGCCGCAGAAATTAAGCGATGGAATTTAATTCCTCTGTGTCATTTGAGAGACAGGCGATGCAGAAACAAGAAATCCCTTGGTTTTTCCATGTTAGGACAAACTCAGCCTTGGGATTTGGATGGTGCAAGCAGAGGCTGGGCACGAGGGAGCTTCATCCAAAGCATGAGGGAGCTTCATGCAAAGGTGGAGGTCTGGAGGAGCCATGCAGTTGGCGTGCTTGTTGTGTTGGGGAATTTTGGAAGGTGTTTTAGGGTGGTAGATCGGTTAGTCTGTGCATGCCCAGCAAGGAATTAAACAGCCCGGAATTAGAGCGAGCACAAAAACTGCCCCTGTGCCCTAGCGAGCAGCCCAAGGACTATACATATGGGATGGCTGGCTCCAGCCCCAGGCTACCAGCCTCCTAGCTCCAGCTTTGCTGGCGGGCTCACAGACCCGAGGGTTTAGGATCCACATGAGCCCTCGGGAGTTTCTGTGCCCCGCCACACAGCCCAGCTCAGCAGTGCAGCGTTCCTCCTATTAAATCCGATGGCGATGAATGGGACGTGACACCTGCGTATATGATTCAAATCGAGTCATCCCATTACATGGTGTAAATCAATAAACAAAATGTAGCCGCTGACAGCATTTACAGTTCCCCCTATTACTGCCAACCAGCCCATTTTCTGTGCATGAAAGAGGCATTTACACCCCATTTAACTGTGCTTTGATGCGGGATCCTGTTCCCGGGAAGAGTGGAGGCTTTGACAGGTGACATTAGGACAAGGGGAGATCGACAGTGCTCATTTGCAGAGACCCGAGCCAAGGGTTGTGAAACACATCTTCCCTTGTTTTTGCTGTCCATCACCCTAAATTGATGATGTGTGGGGTTGGGAAACACAGCTTAGACTGGAGGTGGGGTGATGCCGGGGAGGCTGGGATACAGCTGCGCTGGTATTTCCCAATGGTTCACATCCCTGGGAGAGGGGGAAATGTTGTGTTTCCCCTTCTGTCCTGGCTGGGGAAAGGTCTTTCTCTGAAGCTGAGCGACAGGGAAGAGAAAGGATGAGGGAGAAGCAGACTGGGACATGCACCGAGAGACATCGCTCTTGGAACACCTCAACTGTCCGACTTGATTTTATTTAATGGGCTTCACAATCTGGTGATTAATCTGGTAATCAAAGCAAATGTTACAGTAACGTCTGGCAATAAAAATATAACCTAAATTAGATACAAACTCTCTTTTTCTTCTCTTTTTCTTTCTTTTTTTTTTTCCTCTGGCTGAGAAATTGTCAGTTGACATCTCTCCCCTTTATGAGAGACGGCAGGAGGGAGAGGGAGATGGCATGCGATAGGAAAACCAGGTCTCTGCTGCATCTCACCAGGGCTCAGAAAACTTCCCAGCTCCTCACTGGGGCTGAGCAGTTCCTCCACCCTGAATTTAGGCAATCAGCGCCAATTCATACAGGTATTTTTTGGGGGGTGGGCATGGACAGGCATCAGATCACCTGCCTTTGGAACTGAAAATTGATAGTTTTGTCTCGTTTCCGGGAACTCCAGCAAATCTCTGAATTATTCCAAAATGGACAAGAAAGGCCTCTCTTTCTCTCTGCCTGCCTTTGTTGTTGGTTGATTTTGTTGGTGTTTTGCCGCTGCGGTTGGCTATGTGGATGAAAAGGGCAGTTTGTGACCAAGAGGGAGAGATGTGGTTAGAAAACAGCAAACGGGAGCAGGGATTTTGCAAAATGTACTGCTTGAACATCATGTTGGCAGGATAGGGACATAAATCCAGGCATGTTTTTCACATTTTCCTGCAGATTTCCACCAAAAAAGTCCCTTAAGCCCCAAAACGCAGCTTGGCGAGAGTCAGCACTGGTGTTGATTCTGCAGGAACAGTATTCCCATATGCTTTGCTTAGTCCAGATCTGCTTCCAGTAAATATCCTCGGCAGCCAGTATTGAAGTTCGACTCTCTGCCAGTCATCCTCATCTAAGACTCGCATTTATTTATCCTTTGCAATTCCCCTGGTGAATGTGTGGGGGGACTTTAAGTCCTTTCTTTCCCCAGCTTCTGGAGCTATTATTGTAAGCCTCATGGGAGCAACGAGGCGAGGAGCCCCTGTCCTCTGGTGCTGAGGGATGCAGGAGATGGGGTTGGCATTTCACAGAATCACCGGGGTTGGAAGGGACCTCTGGAGATCATCCAGTCCAACCCCCCTGCCACAGCAGGCTCACCTGCAGCAGGTTGCACAGGATGGTGTCCAGGCAGGTTCGGAATGTCTCCAGAGTCGGAGACTCCACCACCTCTCTGGGCAGCCTCTTCCAGGGCTCGGCCACCCTCAAAGTCAACAAGTTCCTCCTCACGTTCAGATGGAACTTCCTAGGTTCCAGTTTGTGCCCGTTACCTCTTGTCCTGTCACTGGACACCGCTGCAAAAAGACTGGTCCCATCCTCCCGGCACCCTCCCTTTAAGGATTTGTAAGCATTGATGAGATCCCCCCTCAGGCTTCTCTTCTCCAGACTAGAAAGATCCAAGTCCCTCAGCCTTTCCTCATAAGGAAGATGTTCCAGTCCCCTGATCATCTGCGTAGCCCTCTGCTGTCCCCTCTCCAGCAGTTCCCTGTCCTTCTTGAACTGGGGAGCCCAGGAAGTGGACACAGCACTCCAGATGGGGCCTCACCAGGGCAGAGGAAAGGGGGAGGATGACCTCCCTCCACCTGCTGGCCACACTCTTCTTGATGCCCCCCAGGATGCCATTGGCCTTCTTGGCCACAAGGGCCCATTGCTGGCTTATGGTCATCCTGTTGTCCACCAGCATTCTCAGATCCCTTTCCACAGAGCTACTTTCCAGCAGGTCAGCCCCTAACCTGTACTGGTGCATGGGGTTATTCCTCGCCAGGGGTAGGACTCTACACTTGTCCTTGTTGAACTTCATTAGGTTTCTCTCTGCCCAACTCTCCAGCCTGTCCAGGTCACGCTGAATGGCAGCACAGCCTTCTGGTGTGTCAGCCACCCCTCCTGGTTTTGTGTCACCAGCAAACTTGCTGATGGTACCCTCTATCCCTTCATCCAGGTCATTGATGAATATATTGCACAGGACTGGACCCAGTACTGACCCCTGGGGAACACCACTTGTTACAGACTTCCAACCAGACTCCGTGCCAGACTGACTGGATGCCAGACCTGAAGCTGCAGGCTGGAGCCCCACGGAGATTGCAGGGTGCGGGTTGGCAAACGGGACACAGTGCTGAAGCTCGTGCAAGAAGTGGGAAAGGGGATGTTTCAATGCAACTCCTCATTTGAAAGATTAAATATATTGAACTGGCTTGTTCTTTCTTATTAAAAGGGTTGGTTTTGATGCTGCCTTTCTAATGAGAAACAAGTCGAGAAGGATTTGGAAATCTTTCATGTGATCGCATGGAGATGTTTCCCCAGGAGCGGTTTGTGTTTGTGCCCAAGGACCCTGGGGCTCTGCGAGGGGCAGCGCCAGGTGGGAGCAGTGCCCCGCGCTCGCTCAGTGCCATGGCCGGGAGGAAAAATAACCTTGGACTTGATGAGTTTCAACCCAAAAAAAACTTAATGTCGACAAGACGGCGCCCACAAACTCATTAAAGCCTCCTGGAAGGTCACCCAGCACTTCTGCAGCGGTGAAGCGAGCTGTTGGTGTGTTTACCTGCCGGTGCAGGGTGCTTTTGCACCCTCTGGCACCAAGCACCATCATTAGTGTTGCCTGATTTCACTTTGCCATCTTGGGAAAGATGTTTCTGAATGCCGCCGTGTCCTGCGTGCCCTCCTCTGCCCTTCTCCGGGCTGCTGAGCACCGTGTTTTAACTTTGAAGGAAGCACACCCTTCTTATATGTCTTTCCCATCTTTCCTTGGCTGTCTGTCACCTTTTGCTGCCAAATTTCCTGGACTGTGAAATGAAGCTTTTATTATCTTCCAAGAAGGGGGGGCGGGGGGGAGAGGGCAGAAATTAAATTAGTGAAATTAAAAAGATGATGATGATGACGACAACTGTAACCTAACTTCAACCCTTTTCATTCCACCTCACGTAGCGAGACAGCAGGCTGTGTTCTGGGGCTTCTGCTTGGATTGCTGTAAAGAACCGAACTTTTTACTTTCAAATTAACCTGTCAAATCATATATTTATAAAGGAATTGAAGGCAGGAGAATGAGGGTCCTGGATATTCCCACGCATCAATTAGGGGAAAAATTAATTACAATTTACTGGCGTTACCACATTAGAGCTCCCTTGATTAGAGAGCAGATCGCTCTGTGCTCTGGAAAAAGTTAAAATAGGGGGTGTAGAAGGAGGGAGGGAGGTCCTGGGGTGGGCTCTGCGGGTGGGCACCCCCTCGAGAGCAGCTGCTCGGGGTTGATGTTCCCCTCAGAAGACCTGGTTTGGGACCTGAGGGTGTCGGACACTCTGAAAATTGTTCGTTAGACCTTAACAAAGCCCATGGCTTGGGGTATTGCCAACGTTGGTGAGGGAAAAGCTGATTCTTCGTGTCCTTGTGGGCACCTCTCGCCCCATCCTGGCCACTGCATCCCTGGGCTGATGAGATCCCTGCTTGAACCCATTGCCAGGGCATCCCAGAGGGCCGTGAGATCTTCTGCTGTGTGTTTATTCTGGGGGGCTATTGAATATTTAACGTGCCTAAATTAGCACTGGAAGGAGCTCCCGGGCCATGGTCCCCCCAGTGGCTGCTAAATGGGACCTGCCACCGCTCAACACAGCCCTGGGAAAGTTCCTGCAATGCTGCTTTTGGATGGGAAAGCCAATATCATCCCTGCACCTAACCATTAGCAATTTGCTGCGCAATAAAAGGTTGCAGCAGGGGCAGAGGCCACGGGCGGAGGCGAGGCACAGCCGGTGCCCTGCCAACGATGGTTCAATCCAAGACCACTTTATTTTGCAGCCTTGTGCCATGGAAGCAAGGGCTGTGGAGGGGGAAGGTCAGGGAGGTCTTTGGTGGGGTCTGGGAGGGAGGGGAGGCAGATACGGTGCTGCAGGGGGAGGGAGGGATTTCACGAAACTTTGAGTAAGTTTGGGAACAGATGAACCTGGCATGGGGCCACCTTGCAAAGCCTGTTTGTTGGGTTTTATTCTTTTTAATATTCCTGGCATCAGCCACAAGTGAAGATGAAGTTCCTAGGCTCGGAAAGCCCAGATTTCGGATGTCGAATCTCAGGCAGCGCTGCAAAATATCGAGGTGCTGAAGCCAGACTGGGAATGTAATTATGTGTGGCTGGAGACGCGGAGTTAGCATCCGTGGGAGTCAAGGGCAGCATGCCTACAGGGCTTTGCATGGCTGTTTTATGTCCAGATAGAAGCGTGCCCTATGTGAGCATCCCTGTTTCCAGGCAGCTGGGACAGGGATATTTAATATATGCCCTGGGGAAGGTGAGATCAGGTGGTTGGAGAAGTGGTCCAGTTACTGGGACTGGTCCCAGACAGCTCATTTTTTTTCCCCCCTCCTTGGAGAACAAGGGGTGGTTTATGGCCGGGGTGTGCCACCTCTTATCAAGGACAGTGCAGCCGTGGCACAAGGTGCCAGGGACGGCGTGGGAGGAGACAGAGAGCCCAGGGCTTCTCTCTCGTTCCCCGTGTGCCTGTGCCAGGGTGGTGGTGGGCAGGATCCAGCCTCTGAGCTGCTGCTGTGCTTGGAGCCGTGCAGGCTGGGGAGGTGGGAACTGCCTGGGATGGACACACTGGGAAAGGGGCTGCTTTTCAAGTGAAATCCAGCTGCGGCATCTCCTGCTTCCCCAGTAAGAGCCTAAATCCCAGTCCTCAGAGGACAGCCCTACCCATAGGTTGAGCAAAATACCCATATACTCTTCACTCGTGGGGTACTACCACAAGAAGGGGCTTGTTACACCAAACGCCTTTCCTCCCCTATTTCCTAATCCCAGTTTCCCTTGTTTTCACCATGGGTTACACACAGTCCATCCCCGTCCCTCCGGTGAGGGGAAAGGCAGTGCAGTAGATTGAGGTCATGAGCAAAACAGTTTGCATCTGCCGTCCCTCGGTATCCCTGCCCCGGCGTGGGTTGCCCGTGGGCTGCAGTCCCTCGGATGCACCCTGTGGGTGCAAGCATCTCCTTCGAGGAGGTCCTCTCCAGTGCACGCCCTAAGGGGTGCCTGGGGTGTGAAGGATGCTGTGCCCTCCCCTGTGAGCTGTCTTGGCCAAACCAAGGCGTTTTGAGGATTGTCCCCTCCGGGACAATCTGTCACCCCATTCCCCTTTAGTGCCCAGCACTTGGTGCTGCCAGTAAAACCTGCCGTGAGCCTGCCTGAGCAGTCGGGAGAGCTCTCTCTACTCCAGGCTGGGCTACACCAGGGAAGGATCCGGCCCTCCATGGGAGCCGAGGGTGGGAGAGGCACCGGGGTTAGGGACCCCGAAAGTGCAAACATTCCTCTGACAAGCTGTTTGAAGCCGAGTTGATCAGAGAAGGTGACAGCCCTGCCACATCTGGGAACAGTTTCTGTGTCCTCCTTGCTGACAGGAGGAGTTTGATTCCTTTAATATTTGATGTGCTCTGTCTTTTGCAATGTTTGTTTTTGGCATTGTGGGGTTTGGCTTTTTTTTTCTTTTTCCCTTTTTTTTTTTTCTTTAACCTGCGCTGCTCCTCAGAAACAGCTTCCCGTTTGCAATGTGGATGGGAGCTCTCTGGAGAGACCAGGGGAAGGCAGTACGGTAGCAAATGTGACAAACGGGTAGCTGGGAAGTTCTGGGCTCCCCAGTTCAAGAGGACAGGGAACTGCTGGAGAGGGGACAGCAGAGGGCTACAAAGATGATCAGGGGGCTGGAACATTTTCCTTCTGAGGAAAGGCTGAGGGACTTGGGTCTTTCTAGTCTGGAGAAGAGAAGCCTGAGGGGGGATCTCATCAATGCTTACAGGAAAGGTGGCGGGAGGATGGGATCAGTCTTTTTTCAGTGGTGTCCAGTGGCAGGACAAGAGGTAACGGGCACAAACTGGAACCTAGGAAGTTCCATCTGAACATGAGGAGGAACTTGTTGACTTTGAGGGTGGCCGAGCCCTGGAAGAGGCTGCCCAGAGAGGTGGTGGAGTCTCTGACTCTGGAGACATTCCAAACCTGCCTGGATGCCATTCTGTGCAACCTGCTGCAGGTGTCCCTGCTGTGGCAGGGGGGTTGGACTGGATGATCTCCAGAGGTCCCTTCCAGCCCCAGTGATTCTGTGAAACTCTGCCTGACCCATGAGGTTTCTGCTGCTTCTCCCCATCCTCCTCCATCCAGCTGGAGTTAGGTGGTTGCGTCCTTCCTATGAGCATGAAGACGCAAGGGGCCTGCAAGGGACACACCCCCCCCCCCGCGCACGTGCCACCATGCCAGGGTGCAGGTGAGCCCCGTCCTGCCTGTGTTCATGGGGCTCCCACCCATGTGTGACCACCCCTCCACATCCACCCCTGGGAAACACAGAGACCGAGCTGGCTCCAGTGCTGGGGAAGAGTCTGGTTGCCCCGCGAGTCCCCTTGGACCTGTTGTTATGGTTTGAGAAACCCGCAACAATGTGTTGTCATTTGGACAATTATTCTCTCACCCAATGACCCCTTCCCACCCAGGAAGGGGAATCGGGGAAAAAACAAGGAAACCCAGGGGTTGAAATATAAACAGATTTAATAGAATAAGAATAGATAATTAACATTAATAACACTAAAGAACCAAAATTGATCCCGATACCAATACAAAATATACGAGGATTATACTCAGCCCATTCTATCCATAGGAAACTGTGCACTCCCAGCAGGGGACAGCAAATGTCGGATGCTGGGAGCGCTATAGCTTCAGGAGGAAGGGAAGGGCTCAAGGCTCCGGCACCAGGGCAAGTTCTCTGGATCGCCGTCATCAAAGGAGAGAGAGAGAACTTTGCAGCAAACTTTCTAATTTATATTGAATGTGCCGTTCATGGTTTGAAATAATCCTGTTGGCCAGCTTGGGTCAAGTGCTTGGGTCTTGCTCCTCCTCATCCCTGCTCGAAAACACCGAGACCTTGAAACCCACCCACCATAGCTAGCTAGAAAGTAAATATTTTCACAAATTCAGACACTAGAGTCTTCTAAAAGTATAGTTTTCCCACGCATCAGAAGATAAATGAGTCCTGTGTCGCTCAAACCAGGACACCTGTCCTCACAGGGGAGGAGATGGGTGTTCTGCTGCTGTATGAGGAGCCTCTGGCCAGGTGACAGCGCACGATGTGACATTATGAAGCCTTTGGTGGCTCCCAGGCAGAGCTGGCATCAGGAATGTTGCCACTCGGAGACTGGCACTTGCAAAACCTCTTGGGTGGCCGGGATGCTAATAACGCTTTTTCATCCTCCTCCTGCGCCCAGTCCCCTCCCATGTCACTCTGCTTGAAGGAAGGGGGTGGCAGGGGGGAGGTGACCTCCTGGGAAACTCTTGGACCGTCTTGCTTCAGACCCTTTTTTCCCAGCCCGGGCCTTGCTCCTGCAGGATAATGAGCTGCTGGCAGCTCTGTCAGAGCATTTCCAGCAGTTGGGTGCCCTTGGGCTCGGCGCGGCAGCTGTGGCAAAGTGCCGGTGCAGAAGTTCCGCCTGCGGGTCACCAGCCTCCCATGCCTGGCCCCTGCCGTACCTGTTGCTGCTGCAGATGGGCAAAATTCCTACCTGGAGAGCTAAATTTCCCACAGTCGGGATGACTTCAGCTCCCCCGCTGGCTTCCTTCCTTCTCCTGGCACATCCCTGCAGAGGCAAATGTTCATGTGTCTTGAAAGGCTCTCTCCGTGGGATTTCGGGAGTCTGTGCACAGAGCAAGAATCTGGTTTTTGGGTTTGAGGCATGCAGGGGCAGGGAGAGCCTCTGAAGGCAGCAGGACAGGGTGGCCAGGGCTGCTGTGCTTCTTGATGGGGCTCCTGGAGCAGGACCAAGCTGGGGAACACGTTCCCCTTCGAAGGGGAGCTTTGCTACCCATATGCCCAGTGGGAAGGCAGGAGCAAGACCCCAGAGATGATGAGCGAAGGCTCTCCCAGTCTCGGCGCTGGCAGGGTGAGCTCTCTTTCATACAAAGGCTTCCTCCCGTTGACATAAATTTAAGCGGGTGCCACAATTACTGCAGGCTCTGACATCTGAAATGAGCGGAGCCACCCCTGCTGTAAGTCATTGCCAATCTGATTACAAGGCAGAGCAGGGAAAAGTCAAATTATCAAACAAAGCAAGAAGAGAAAGGGAAAAAGTCGTGTCTCACCGTTGGAGGTCGGGTTGCCTGCCGAGGCAGGATGGGAGGCAGAGCTGCTCTTATGCCCTTGCATAAGGGATGTCATCCAGGCTCAGGTTTGAAGGTCTGTCACCTTGGGCATGGTGGGCTGGAGAGCTTCATCTCTGCAGGATTTGGAGGTGTGGGTGCCGGCGTGAGACAGGCCACAGCAGAACAAATCAAGGACGTGCATTTGTGGGCATTTGCCAGGGCGAATTTCTTATAAGCTCTTTCTGGAGGAGAGGGGCTGACATGGGAGTTAGTTGAGCTGGAAGGAGATTACTGCTGCTTGGCTCCAGGTCAGTCATACAAATCCTGCTTTCTGGTTGCTTACCGAAAGCTGGACATGATGCGCCTGACGGCAAAGCTGTGGCTTGAGCCTCCTGAGCCAAGGAGCACAAATTTACCCATTTCCTACTCCAGGTGCCTGAGCTGTTGGCCATCTCTGCCCGAGGATGCTGGACATCCACACTCCAGCTCCTACCCACTGTCAGTGCTTTTGAAACTCTCTGCCTGCATTTCCTAGGGGATTTTCCTCCTGCCCACCAGCTGGGAGGAGGAGGAGGAGGAGGGCAGTGCCGCACAGTCCCTTGAGCCCGCTCCATCTCCACTGCATCCCCCTGGGGCATGTGGGCAGGGAGCAGCCGAGCGCCCTGGGTATCCATCGCTCCTCTTCTGTTCTTCTCTCCCTGCTGCTTTTCCTCCTCCAAAGGTGCATTTCTACATCTGTCGGATGTGGCGACATGCCAGCTCGGTTAATTACAGTCTGCTTACCTGAATTCCCCTGTGCAATTCCACCTGGATAATGTTATCCTTGGCTGGCTGGCCTTAAAGAAGCATGGGCAGCAGGAAGGCTGCCGGAACACTCTGCCTTTGGGGTGTAAACGTGGGTTTCTCGATGCTCAGAGCTCCCCCAAGGCAGCAGCAGGGCAGTCGTAGTTATCCCTAAAGGCTTCAGACCCGGTCCTGTGCCCATTCACTCACCGCTTGGCTCCAGGATGGGTCCGGCATCCGTCTGTCTGGGAGGGCAGCCATCAGGGTTAGTGGCAAGTGGGGTACTTGGGAGCAGAGCTGGAAGCCGTGAGCATCGTAGGAGGTGAATGAACGCACTTCAGGGCTGCTCTAATGGTTAGGTGGACAAGATAATGCGATACTTTTTTTTTTTTCTTATTGGCCCAACAGATAAGTTATTAATGCACGCGCTTTCAAGTGGCACGTGTGATTTGCATGGATACAATAGAGCAATATTTTCATTATTTGGTGGGGCGCTGCTTGATCAAGGGCTGCTGAAAGGAACTCGGGGCTGATTTTGTGTGCTATTTATTGTTCTTCATTACCAGCCGGCCGGGCGCTTTGTCCCACCTCAGCTCAGCGCCTCTCCAGCGTATCATTAGCAAAAGAGAAGCATTTGCACGTGTGCCGTGTTGGGTGATAAAGTTATCAACATTCACGGTTACTTTGCTTCAGTTGTGGGCCCCAGTTCAGGCTTTGTTGGAGGCAGCATGTGTGATTTGTGTTAACAAAAGCACTCATCTGCCGCGCTCCAGATGAGATGCGAGTCTGATGTCTCGAGACGAGGCGGTGGCGTTGGGAGGTCCTCTCTCCATCACCCCATGCTCCATCTCCTGGCCCCTTTCAGGCGAGCCAAGCAGGCGGCTAACGGCAGAGGAAGGATGCCCTGAACCCCCTGAATCTCTTGCTCATCCCATCCTGTCCTTCAGCTCAGGCGATCCCCAGGGCCTCCGGGGAAGCAGCGTGCTCGCAGCCAGCCTGTGATACCCTGAGACCCTGCTTAGCTGCACCCAGGTGCCTGGCGGTGGCTCGTACTCTAACGCAGCTTTTTATTTGCTCCGACTCATTTTTTTCCACGCTCTCTCTCTGGAAGCCAATGTAATCTCTTTCTTTATTGACACTCACTGCAGATCTTTATTGAGAGTAACCTCAAGGGAGGTCATCCTCCCCCTTTCCTTTGCCCTGGTGAGGCCCCATCTGG
>VFFE01007691.1:50154-76923 GCA_008921705.1 Burhinus oedicnemus | reverse complement strand
TTTTTTTTTTTTTTTTTTTTTTTGGCTGGCTGTGGTCCAGTGGGACGTCACGCAGCTGAAATCAGAACTCACCGGGATAAAACCTGAAATGGTGTGGGTTTCTCGGGTGAGCCATTTCATGGGGGAAGATGTCCAGCAACCCTTTGCCTGCTGGAGCTCTCCCCAAAACCTCATTGAACCTTTCAAAGTTCCACCTCCCTTAGTCGCCTGCTCTAACGCACGGCTAATGGCGATGCTTCACCATTCCTGACAGCTCCAGATTGTTAATTCCCCCTGTTTTTCCCCTGAATAGTGTTTTGCCTTCTGGCTAAAGCAGCGTGTTGCTGCAACCCGTGAGCTCCTCACCTGCGGACACGTGAAGGGGCTTTAATAGGTTTCTTCTCTTTGCCCCACTGGGCTGTGACCGGGAAGGGAGACAGAGCCACCCGAGTCGCTAATTGCTTTGGCCCTGCAACTCCCGAGTGATGAAAAAGATTAAAAAGGAAGGAAAACAGCTATTATATCTCTTTCTTGAAAAAACTCGTGGCATGAAAGGCTCATTAACATCATTAGTGTTTCATTAACCTCTAGCCAGACAAATAAGCTGGAGGTAATTTAACAGTATAGGGAAAAGAAAGAAAATTAAAAATTACCTAGGTGTAGGTGACATTCTCCTGCTTGCCTCTGCTTGGCCCGTTTCGGAGGGGCGCGGGGTTGGGCTGCCTGCCCGGGGCTTGGAGGGCTGCCAGCGGCACTCCGAAGGGCCGGAGGTAATAACGAGCGGGGAGAGGCATTGATCGTGACAAAATGGGATTCGGTGGAACACGACAACGTCTGTGATCTTGAAAAGGCAGGTGGCTCTGCACAAGGCAGACTTCAAAAAAAAAAAAAAAAAAAAAAAAAAAAAGAAAAAAATGAAATAAAAAAAAGAGATGAGAAAAATAAATCGGTGGCTGTAAAATTACTTTCTTTGAGTAAAACGCTTTCTCCCCTTGTTAATTTTTGTGGGGTTTTATTTGATTTTTTTATCACTCCCCAAGTTTACGTGCTCCACCCCCGGCTCATCGGAAGTCCATACGCATGTATAGACCCAGGGAGAGATGTACTGATATACACGCAACCGCACACTCTGGCTGCTTTGTGCCAGCCTGGGGAGTCCAACTGTAGCTCACTGCCTCTCTTGCAATTGCCTTCCCTTTAGTGAGACCTTCTGGTATGAAAGGAACATCGTTACTTCCTCCCTGAAATCTAAAGGTAGATTGAAAACGTGAAGAAATTGCAGTGCTTTTTTTGCTCCTTGTGGTAGTGTGTTTTGGTAGCTTGCAGGATCGCCTAATTAATCTGGGTCATCCATGAGCAAGTGCTTAAGAGGCGGTTTCTGCCTATAAGAGAGGTGAGACTAAAGAAAATTAGCGAAGGGGAGATGTTTCTCCCTGTCCCTCTGATGGCCAGTTGCAGGGGGATGAAGGTGACTTGCCCAAGGTCACCTGGAGGAGATCGTGTTGGAGCCCGGTTGAACATGCTCCTCATGGATCCCATGTTTTCTGCTTGTTCTCCTGTCTCACAAACTGGACCCCACATAACTTGATTCCTTTCCTGCAAGGTTTACCTGTTTCTGGGTTATTTTTGCTTTGTGGTGGTAGGACCAGCGGGTTTCCTGCTGTGATCCATGGGGGTGGGAGGAGGACATCTCTGCTGCTTCTTTAGCTCTAATCCTGGCTTTCCCATTTGCTCTGTCTGTGGCTTTGAATAAGTCACCTAATTTCCATGGCTGTGTTTTCCCTAGCCATAAAATGTGGATAACTCTTACAGTGTTGTTTGAATTAGTGCTTATGAAGAACTTTAAGTGCAAAACATCATGTTAATGCTGATTTTCGTGTCTTCACCTGTTTCTGCCCAGTGTTTACGGTGACAAGCAATCTCAGCAAAGTGAGTGGATGTTTGCTTGAGCAGAGGTTGCTATCGGGCTGTTGTCCGGCACAAGGGAAGGGATGGGAGATGCTGAATAACATTGCGCCGCTAGCTCTAGCTGCTGGTGCTTGTTTTTGGTAAATCTGGAACTTTAAAAAAGCTGCCATCCTTAGTGTTCAGGAACTTTCTGTCTAATGTGAGTCAGCCTGAGACCTCTGTGTTTCCCAGGATCTCAAAGCAGCCCACAGGCACAAATAACCTTTATGTCGTGCTCTCTCCACTGTTTATGTAAACCTGGCGTTGGCTTGTTCCTGTCGTGCCATGCCTGCGCTCTTATTCCTGTGAGGATGGAGTGGTAGATCGAGCAGGTAAAATTATCTGATGAAAAAGGGTGTCCCACATGGACTGCGAAGGGAAAAGAGCAACGTTAGTAGAGCGGGAGCCGAGAGCTGAATGCTTCTGTGCCTTGTGTCAGGTACAGCTTGCAAGTTGGTGTCTGCGGTGACAAGGACAGCATCAGCGACTGGATCCTTGGCAGGCAGAAGAGGGCCCTGCCTGCACCGGCATGCCCGTCCTGGGGAGCGATGATTGGCGTGGTGATGGGGGAAGATGTTCTCCTTCAGATGCAGCCTCCAACCTTGGCTAGATACCTGCTGCAGGCCAGCACCTGGGGCTGAATAGCATAGCCTGCAGCTGCAGGTACAGATGTGGACCCCACTTAGCCAGATGTGCAGGCAACAAGTCTGATTCTCTCTTTAGACAGGGCAGGCAAGCCAGGAAAGCTCCGAGGAATGTCCTTAAGCCATCTCCAAAGTAGCCTGTGTGGTACAAAACTTGGCCAAATTTCCTGGGTGAGCTGATGTTGAGGAGTTGAGCCGAGACTTCTGATAAGGGCTGGTGATTTGGGGCGCTTGTCTAAGCAGGGATCTACATATGAGCAGTCATGAAGAGCTTTCTGAAAATTTGGGACCCTTTTCTGCCAGATGAGCCCTTTGAACAAGGCGGCGTTCAAAATTGCTTGGAGAAATCTGGGTCTAGTTTTGCCATCGTGAAACAGCACAGACAAACAGTATAAAGATCATTTTTATTGCCATCTATCAGTGTTTCTATCTGTGTTCCCATCCCATCCTTTTGACAACAGTGCATGAGCAGCCAGGATTTATCCTTTCCAGCTAAATCTCTTTCAACCCATGCAAGAAGCTCAGGAAATGATTTGACAAAAATATATAGTTCACCGAAATTATTCAACCCTCAAGCGCTCAGGTTTAGGTCAGTGTAAATTTGGAATAAATATTTGTTCTGGTTCTTATCTTAGCCAAGCTGATTTACCCAGCAGCAGCTGATAACTCCTTTTAAATTCACTGCAGAATCATCTTCTTCCAAATGCTTATTCCCCCCCTTCTTCCCCATGTCCCTGCCTGGGTTTGTTATCATGGGGTGGCACACACAGGTGCCAGATTGCTGACGAGCTTTGCAGGATCCTCAGCTCTGTGTTTTTCCAAAATGAAAAACATGCATGGGAAGTGCATGGAAATGTCTTTTCGAATAGGATTTCATCAAAAAATTGGGAAAAGCTTCTCCAACTTTTCTTTAAAAGCCCAAATTGGGAGCAAATGTCTGATTTGCATGAAAAATAACGTTTAGCTAGTTTATGGTATCTTTCCACTTTTAAGCACACTTTTATTTTCTGTGAACCTGAGTGTTTCCTTCTTTAACTACAAATCTCTTACTTGAGGTGGAGAGAGCTTTGGAATAGAGTTACTTACCCATTTCTCTCTATTTCTATGAAAAGACTTTAAATGAGCTGAAAACCAGGAGCTGCACTTGTGTCAGCTCCTGCCAGCTTTGGGCTTTGTCACCCCTTCCCAGCCCTCTGCGTTTTCCACATCTGCCCCTCGCTTTGTGCCGTGCAAGGGTATGAGGGACAGCAAGGAAGGGTGGTCTCGGAGCATCCCTGCCCGGCAGGATCCCGGCCAGTCTGCATCCCTGCCCGGCAGCATCCCTCTCCGTGCCTGGGGAAGCAGCACCATCTCGTGTTGGTCTGGGGCCGGCACAGCCGGTATCTGCACACTTCGCGTCTCCCAGGGAACCCAAGGAAAAGTCAGTCCCCAACACACGCTCTTTCCCAGCTTCTGCCTTCTGCCCTCTCAGGACCTGGACCACCCTTTCCTCCTCCTTTTCCCCTCCTGTTTTTCAAGGGCAGGGACCTCTGAAGCCTTCCGCTGACTGAGATGATGTTGAATGGTTCAAAAGCGCTTCTTATTTCCCGGAGAGGTAGATGTGCGTCTGGCTCAGGACGTATAGAGGTGCTGGGGTTTATTTGCTGTTGCTCAGACTCCTTTTGTGCCAGCCTGTTTTATACCTCTCTGAAATAATAACTGCAACAAATGTAATTAGGAGGCCTCTTCCTTTTGAGATATGGTTTTCAAGGACCCAGACTTCACAGCACTAAAGAACAAGGAGTTACCACATCCCCAAAGGGAGTTTTATCCTCTCTAAGGCTGCTGCCCCTGGAGACCACGACACCCGGAGGTGGTGGGTTAAGAGGGTGTCTGATGAAACCAGGACTGGGAACAGCGTGAGGTCCGGAGAAGCTTGTTTGGCTCAAGCTCTTTGAGAGGAGTATTTCTAGTGCTGTGAGATGCTGAAAGGAAAAGCCAGTGTGTGGCCAGCAGGTCAAGGCAGGGGATTCTGCCCCTCTGCTCCACTCTGGGGAGATCCCACCTGGACATACTGTGTCCAGGTCTGGAGCCCCCAGCACAAGAAGGTCATGGACCTGTTGGAGCGGGTCCAGAGGAGGCCACCAAGATGATGCGAGGGCTGGAGCACCTCTGCTGTGAGGACCGGCTGAGTTGGGGTTGTTCAGCCTGGAGAAGAGAAGGCTCCGGGGAGACTTTAGAGCCCCTTCCAGTATCTGAAAGGGGCCTACAAGAAAGCTGGGGAAGGACTTTTGACAAGGGAAGAGGGGTGATGGCTTCAAACGGGAAGAGGGCAGATTTAGATTGGGTATTAGGAAGAAATTCTGTACTGTGAGGGTGGTGAAACACTGGCCCAGGTTGCCCAGAGAAGCTGTGGCTGCCTCATCCCTGGAGGTGTTCAAGGCCAGGTTGGACGGGGCTTTGAGCAACCTGGTCTAGTGGGAGGTGTCCCTGCCCATGGCAGGGGGTTGGAACGAGATGGTCTTTAAGGTCCCTTCCAACCTAAACCATTCTATGATTCTATGAGAGGCTGCAAAGAGCAGGACTTGCAGCCAAAGGCCTGGAGATGGCAGGTCTGAGACTTAGCTGTGTAATGCATTTCTTTTTAGAGACGCGTAAAAGTTTTCCCTCTTGTTGGAAACAGCTGGGTTCAAGCCGACACTGCGATGCTGCTGTCTGGAAACGATCAGCTCGGTCCCTGCTTGGGAATAATATCCTCTTAGGGGAAACTGAGGCACATTGTCTTTGAAACAGCAGCTATATATAGCCTTTGTAAAGCAGCTCTGGGCACTGTGGGTATGAGCTCGGGTGGGTTTCTGTTAGGAAACCTTGTGCCTGTTCTCTGGGTTGTGCTGAGGGGTTAGGCAGGAGCCTCCCGTGAGGAAGCAGAGGGGGAAGCACGTAGCAATTAACGCTTCACACTAAGAGGCTCCGGTTCCTCTCAAGCAGCTCTCGCTGTGACACGAGGCACTTGCTGCCCAGGCGCAGTCGCCTTTGCTGGCACCTCCAGCTGCCTTGCAAAAGAGATGCGTAACTCCCTGCAGGACCTGCCGGGGCAGAAATCCTAGGAAGCATCTCCTCTAACCTCTCCCGGGGCAGAAATCCTATAAAACTTCTCCTCTAACCTCTCCCAGGACAGAAATCCTAGGAAGCATCTCCTCTAACCTTCCCTGGGGCAGAAATCCTAGGAAGCATCTCCTCTAACCCAGGGCTGTGTTTGGGCTGCCCCAAAAAGTTCTTGAAACAGAAGGCTTGGAGCATGCAAAGTAAGGGAAGCTGAAGCACAGGGGATCGGAGACAGTGAGTTTTTCCAGGCAGGACTTTTTCTGCTCAAAAGCTGTGAAAGAAAAGCAAAGAAGACATTTGGAGAAACAAAATACTACAGCCTCCTTCCCACCAGCAAGTATGTTTCATTTGTCTTGTTCAAATTGAGATATTTGCATCTGAAATGCACCTGCAAAAAATATATATGTATATTTACAGATAGAGCCCTAGAAGATGAAACTTGTAGTTTCAGCAAAAAGACTAAAATAGCCTCATGTTTCTGCCTTTATTTTTCCATTCTGGCTAGTAAAGAGTCTGTTATTGGCACAAAGCTACCCAGAAGATGCCAGGCTGGAGAGCATCCATCAGTCCGGTGTCACATGTATGGGGGCCAGCTTGGGTAGATGGAGAATAAATATAATTCCCTCTATTACCACTCTCTTTTCTTCATCATGGCGTCATTAGATAGCAAATACCCTTTTCCTGCACCTTCTCCAAATCGTGTTACGTGAATCACGTTGTCTAAAGGCTTAATTGGCAGTGGGGGTGCGGGAGGGGGTGTGATGAGGAGTTTGTAGCTGAGGGCACATTTTGCATGACGGGGTGGGATGGAGGGCAGCTCTGAATGCCACGGGGCTGCTTTGAATGGGGAATTTGGGGCTCGTTGGAGCCATCCAGCAGCCAACTCTGCTAAGGCACTGGGGAAAGAAACTCCTCGGTGGGACACAGAAGGTCTCGGTGGGATGAAAAAGCCCCCTTCCCAGCAGCTCTCCTGTGCCTCCCAGTGCCCGAGACCTGCTGGAGGAAGGAGGCAGGACCTCCACGGGTCCCCGACAGCATCAGGGCGATGGCAGCCGGCAGCGTTTCGCTGCCGGAGGGCCCTCGGGCGGGAGCCAAATTGGAGCTGGATATTGACATTGAAAGTTGGCTTTTTGAAAGGCACAACAGCCTTTGCTTGCTGCAGAGCTAATTATTATGCAAATTCATGCTAATAAACTCTGCCTTGCATGTTGTTGAGAAGCTGCCTTTCCCGGTTAACATACCAGTAATGAGAGGTAGATTTGTAATTCAGATGCTGGTGGTAATATCCTAAATTACTCTGCACTATAATGGACTTTATTTCTTTCTCCCCTCAGCTCCCCCCCCCAGTCCAAATGTCAATGCAAATCAGTTACAACTTTGCATATTTATTGCAGATGTATTTATTGTTGATAAAGGGGTGAGACCCTCAGCTAAACAGCTCCCTCCAGCACTGCGGGGCTCGTGGTGCGGTTTTACCTGCCCAGCGTTGGCTGCCGCGCGCTCTGGTGATGCTGGGAGGACGCTTTGCATCCCTCCAGCCTTCCCCTGCTCCAGCTCTTGCAGCGGAGTGGGAAAAGGGAGTTTTGTGACTTTTGTTTCAAAGAACTTCTCCTCTGTGACGGCCGAGCAGAGTGGGGGGACCCTGACTTGCTGCTTATTTATTTTATTTTATTAATTTTTTTTGCAGCAACAGTGCCTTGCCGGAGGCAAAGCCCAGGTAGTGGTTGGCATGGGGAGGCTCTGCCAGCTGCAGGGGGTGGGCAGCCCTGGGGAGGGACAACAGAATCCTCCGCTGGACCTGGCATCTCCCCATCCATCGCCCCCCAAGGAGCAGCTCCGAAGTGGGGAGAGCATATGGTATATTTTATTTATTTATTTATTCATTAATTCCTTAGCATCTTTCAGCGTGTGGTTTTACATGACTGCTTATTCCCTGAGTTGGTTGAGATAACCGAGGAAGCACAGATCGTTTCCAGACTGAGCTAGGATTTAGGCCTAAAGCTAGTGAACTGAGGCTTAGATGAGATGGCATCAGCCCTCTGTAATCTGTCTCTGTAAGATTTTTGGCCCGACTTTGTCATCTTAATCAATGGAAAATCATGCAAGTCAGCTGCGCTTGATGTTTTCAGCTACCGTTGAGCTGCTTTTGAGCCAGAAATACCCTTCTGGTACTCAGTGTCCCATGTAGCGAAAATGTAAGCGTGGGTTTCTTTCTGGAGCCGTGACCCCAGTGATCAGAAAATCCCAATTTGGGGCCATCTGATAGGGAACGAAAAGCAAACCTATCCCCGCATTGCGCTGCAGGCAGTCAGCGGTGACCAACTGCCGCCCTTGCTCCATTTTTGGGGGAAGAGGAGAGGTCCTGCGCCTTGCTGGTATTTGACTTTCCTTTGGAGCAAGGGAGGAGCAGTACCAAAAGGGAAAACCAATTTGTATCGCTTCAGATTTTTGTGGGTTTGAGTTTTCCGGCTTTATAGCTTTCGTAGTTTTCCCTGGGGAAAACAAGGACTGTTTCAGGGTATTGCTCTGCTCTTGCTGAGCACAGGGAATGGTAAGGGACAGAGTTACATCCTGTTGGGTTTAAACCTGGTGTGGGCTCGGATCTTGCTGGTCCTGGCTTTCTGCTTGCTCTGAGGTGTGATATCATTTTCTTTTTACCTTGCTGCAGAAGAGACAGCTCCAAAGCTTGGGAGTATTCGTGGCTCTCCAAATCCTTTGCGTCAGTACGGGTGATGCCTTGAAAATTGGCTTTTGGGGGAATATTCTCTGCTTCTGGTGATGGTGTGGGGTGGGAGTGGGGAGCTCCAGCTGAGCTGGAGCCTCAGAACCGCACTGCGTGTGGGTTGTGCATCCCTCGTGGACCATGCGTTGCCTTCCCTGGGTTTGCTCCAGTCCGGGGTCAGAGCGTGCACCCACCTTAAAATAGCAGGAGGGACCGGGGAGGCTGCTGTGGGGTGAGACCTGGGGCGAGTATGTGAGTGGAGAGCAAAGCAGGAGTGCCTCCCGGCCTGCTGGAATCGAACGCCAGAGGTTTTGGGAAGCCTTTGAACATTTTTACTTCGCTTCCGTTTGCATTCTGGCTTCTGCGCTGGGAGAAACCAGCCGGGCTGAAGAGAGAGGGAGAGACTTTTGAAAGGCATTAGGAAACACTCTGCAGCCCAGCTCCTTCTTCTCTCCGTCATTTCCCTGCGTGGACCGGAGGGATGGTCACTAGGTACCCAGGGCTTGCTCTGAGTTAGTGGTTTGCAATTTTTCCCAAGGCTGTACTAAAATTGTCAGAATCATCCCTCCCAGCCTCAAAATATCGATGAGTCACTGAGGAGCAAAGGGGTGCAGAGCCAGGACACTGCATGCGGCCTGCAGTGGGTAATTTAAGACAGAGGGTAGCCGTGAGGGCTGTGCATTATTGTCGGCCCCTAATTTGCTTGCGTGGTCCCCATGCAGCCCCTCTGCTGTGCCTTGCAGGCAGCCGGGCATCCTCCCGCATCCTCGCCCATCCTCCCCCATCCTCCCGCATCCTTGCCCGTCCTTGTGTGTCCTCCCGCATCCTCCTGCATCTTTGTGCATCCTCACCCGTCCTTGCCCATCCTCGCCCATCCTTGTCCGTCCTCCCGCATCCTCGCCCATCCTTGCCCATCCTCCCACATCCTTGCCCATCCTTGCCTGTCCTCCCACATCCTCCCGCATCTTTGTGCATCCTCGCCCGTCCTCCCGCATCCTCGCCTATCCTTGCCCATCCTCCCGCATCCTCCCGCATCTTTGTGCATCCTCGCCCGTCCTCCCGCATCCTCGCCCATCCTCCCGCATCCTCCTGCATCTTTGCGCATCCTTGCCCGTCCTCCCGCATCTTTGCGCATCCTCGACTGTCCTCCCACCTCCTCGCCCCGTGCATGCTGGCGTGCTTGTGGGGGGGATGCCAAGTGTTGCTTCGCACTAAGCATGGCCCAAAGGGTGTATGGTAGCAAGGCACCAGACATGGGGAGCATGGGAATGCGTGCGGGTGGGCTGCACGGCGAGGAGCCGGTGGCAGTGTGCAATGCTGCAGCTCTTCCACACGGTGCTGACAAAACTCCGCGGCAGATGGAGAAGCCTCTAGACCATCACTCCACAGGTCCACGTTGTCCCCACCAACGTATGTGTTGCTGTAGTTTCCCCCATCCCATACACTGGGAAAGGCTGGCAGTGCCCTCCCTGCGACCAGGGCAGTAGTAAACTTGACCCCAGGGATGCAGCAAAGAGAAGCAGCTGCTTGGTTGGATGTTTAGACATGATTGATGCGGGCGGGGTCTGGAGACCCTGCTCCTGGTCACGAGGTGCTCTCCAAGCCATGAGGTCAGGGTGGACAAGGCAGAGGGTGTTTCCTCCCATTTTTAAGTCAAAAGCTGAGGCTGAAAGGACACGTCCGCGCTCCGAAGAGCAGGGCACAGCCAGAGGCCTGCTTATGTGCTGCAAGCTTGCAGGGGCTTGGAGACAGTAATTTCCCGAGTTCGTGGAGTGGCAGAAGCAGGGGTGACATCTCCTCCCGTAACTGTCTACGCTGTGGCTTCACCCAAGAGCCAGCCTCCCACCAAGTGTCTGCAGCAGCTTCCTAATTGCTTTCTTAACTTTGTTACTCCTCTTCTGTTGGCAGTGCCCTGAAGCAAGGAGTCCCCCAGGTGCATGAGTTCTTGCATGCCAAAATTAGCTTCTTTTATTTAATTTTAAACAAACGTAGCTTCCTTTGAGTGCCTCTCAGCATCTGCTGCGGAAGGGGGCAGAGGGAACGCGTGGTTAATTTTGCATGTGCTGTTCCTTAAAGAACCATGTATTATTCGGCCTTCTGAAAGTTTTTAATGTTTCTTGCAGCCGTCCTTTGCAACCCCGTGCAAGTCAGGCTCTGTGGCTACAAAACGAGGATATGAATACTTCATCTCTGCCGACATATGTCTGTCTGGACTGGTTAGAGCCAACACTCTTCAGGGCAGGCGTATGGGCTCTGGTGCACGCTGCTGTCGCGCAGAGCTCTTGAGCCGGGGTTTTGAGGTGGTTGGGGCCCTGCCTGTGTTAGGCTGAGCCCCAGGACTGGTTTTACCTGGGCAGAAGTGCAAGGTGGGGACATCAAGGTGACTGGAGACCCTTCCTCTGCCACACGGTGCCTTGAGCAAGTCACTTAGGATACCCGTCCCTCAGCTTCTCGCTGTTTGGGATCCTGTCAGGATGGTGTTGGGATGGTAACTGGAGTAGTCTGGTACGGAGAAGGCAGGGCAGGGTCTCGGAAGAGCCTGAGCCAGAAGGGAGAAGGGCTGGAGGGTCTCTCTTCTTGCTCAGTTTACTAAGCTGAGGGCAGCGTGCACGTGCGTGTTTTACATAGGCCGCTAAAATAATTTACGGAGAGCTTCTGCCTTTCAGCAGAGGAGGTGGTCAAGACGAGCGAATAAATCTTTAAAAGAATAATGTTTTCAAAATCAGGCTCCTAGTCCTCGAACCCTTTGATGTATGAGAGCAATAGTAGGTAGGACAAATAGTGAAATATACATGAGATCTCCCTGGAAGAGAATAGTGGAGTGGAGAAAATATTAGTGTTTACATCAAAACTCAATTGGAGCACTCGTTTCAAGATGATAGTTTATTATATTGAATGCAATTTAGTCCCACAAGGATGTTTCTCCTGCGGGTGACACACAGACTCGCTCCTCACCTCCTCCTCCTTGCTGTACCTGGGCGCTGCCGTTCCCTGCTGGGTGATTCACTCTCTCCCTTGTGCTGCAATCTCAGGACGGTTGGGAAGGGAAGAGGGAGGAAATCATCGGCTTTTGGCAGATTTTCTGTTTCTTAGAGGCCTGGGGCTGGCATTGGCTCGAGATGTCTTGACCCCAGGTTGGGAGAGATGTGTTAGGAGATGAGAGGGTGCTTCTCCGGTGGAGAGTTGGTTTTGAGGCCATCAGTCCCTCTTCTCTGTCCTCCCACTTTCAAAATCCAACCAGTGCCCAGTATCGCTATGATTGATGGATGGGAGAGGTTTATTCCAGAGCTGGGAGCTTCACACCTCTTTGCTGAGCCTGGACTGGAGCAGATCACCAGTGGGCTACGTTTGCCAGTCTCCAGGTAGCTTAATATTGCCGCATGTGAAGGGGAGGGCTGGAGAGAAGAAAAGTGTGCAAGACTGAGCATCCTCCGGGAGCCCTGATGCGATGGGGGCAGGGAAGGCAAAGTTTTCAGATAGGTGACCCAAAGCGACCTGCCTCTTCTGCTCCAGATGCAGCAGATGCGAAGGTCTGCAGTCCTGCTAGGTGCATTTAATACGCTTTTATTTGCAGTGGGCATGCAATGTGACTTCTAGTGGCTGGGATGCTCAGGACCAGGTGGCAGGTATCTTTGGGAAGGCGGAGGATCCTAGAGGGCTTGCCTGAATATTTCCTCCAGACCGTGGCAGCTTGGGAGTTGGACTAGATGATCTCTAGAGGTCCCTTCCAACTCTGAAAATTCCGTGATTCCCATCACAGCTTGGGTGACATGGGGCAGCCCGGCTGTGCAGAATGCCTGGCATCACCTCACACAGCTGGATGAGGAGCCCTGAGCATCCGTGGCAGCACATCTGGGCCGGGAGTCTCTTAGAGTCCGGCTTAGCCAAGGTGGAGAGTATTTTAGTGCTTCTGCGCAGCAGAAGTGTATCATTGTGTTTACTCTTCTTTTTCTCTGCGCGCTTTCCGCCTGCTTATGAAGAGCTGTGTCAGAAATCCCTCCCGCCTAGTGCATTTTTCACCAGTCTATTAACCAGTCTGGATGGCGGGGATCTAACTTGCTCTCGAATAACGTTGGCTGTAACCTGTGCACATTCCCTGGGCTTGCAGTTGATGCGATTCACCAGGGCTGGGGCTGTCAGGGCCAGCAAGTGTGATTTGCTTTGCAGGCAGAGGATGAACGCCCTTAGCAGAGTTATTAGTTCTGTGGATGGCTGCCGTGCGCGGGGCGGGGGCTGGCGGGGCAGGAGAAGGGTTGCCCCATCCTACCTAGGTACGCTGGGATTGCATCTGAGCTCTCATCTCGCCTTTGTTTCCTAATATGCAATTAGTTATATGTATGTGAATTACAGAGGGAGCAGGAGAGAGGGAGATGAGTGCGAGATTTAAAAAACAAAACCAAAAGCATAAAAAGACTAATTTATTCCAGTGCAAATGTTGGGTTTTTGTAACTCTGTTGCTCTTGGTGGCCCAGGGGTGGAAGGAGGGAGGTGGTGGTGGAGGCGCTGGGCAGCAAACGGGAAGTGAGGATGAGATTTTCAAAGTCACCTGGGGGATTGGGATGCTCAGTTCCCATTAATTTTAATAAGAACAGGACATCTGTCTCCTAGCTGACTTTGAAAATATCAGCCCAAAATTTGTCTAACCCTTGGTTCTTTCTCCACTTGTTGCTATCTTGTAACAATGCTTTGATGGCATTTAGCAATACAAGTAGCTTTTACACATGCCGGTGCTTCCTGTGATGGATTTACAGAGAGCTTGTTAAAGGGAGAACACAGCGGTTTTTGTGGTTTCAGACCTGCTGTAAGGCAGCAGAGAGAACGCCTCTTGTTTTTTTCCGATAATCAAGAGATCGGCCACCATCTCCCTAATACAGGGTCAAGAATATCTTTAATTTATTCTGAAAACCTCCAAGAGGAGACTAATCCACATTCTCCCCAGGTAACTCATTCCTGCTAGCCATAGGGTCTTCCCTGGGACCTGGCATCCCAAACTGGACCCTCCCTGCTGCTCCTGCCCTCTGGTGGTCGGCTTCTATTTACCTGGTGATTGTCTATTTGCACACCCCGTGCCGCAGTGTCGCTGTCTGTCTGGCGTTTGATTTCTTCATCCAAAGTGTATTACTTTGCAGTTGTCTTTATTGAATTTCATCTCGCTGATTTTTTTTTTATTTTTTGGCTGTTTGTCTAATTTATCACCAGTATTTTGAATTCTGTGCCTCGCTTCTAGAGCGTGCCCTGCTCCTTCCAGTCCAGTCCTGCAAGATCTCAGGTGCTTTCTGCTTTATTATCTCCATCCCTGCTGAAATATAAAGTGAATAGACTCTGGCCCAGGGCAGACGAGAGGAACCCATTTGAAATGCCCTCCCTGGTGATGGGAAAATGCTCCACAACTACTCCTTACGTCGGTTCAGCCGATGATATTTCCACCCCCGGCACTGCCCAAGCTTTTTTCCCCAACTTCCCTCATAGGGGATGTCACACGGGATGATGTCAGGCACTTTAATGAATTCAAGGTATATCGCATGTGCTGGCTCTCCCACTCCCCCACCCCCGATCCATGAGACCAATTACACCGTCAAAAAAGGAAATTAAGTTGGTTTGACATGATTTGCTATTGACAGATCTGCAGTGGCTGTTCCTTATCACTCCATTATCTCCTCAGTGCTCCCAAAATTGATTGCTGTGTAATTGGGCCGCGCGTCTCACGGAGGGGAGGGCAAAATTGTGCACAACCCCTCGGGCAGCCAGCAAAGTGGAGGCAAAAGCAGTTTCCTCCTTGGCTTTGGTGTTTTCAGCTCTGTCTGTTGCTGAGGAAAGGTGATGGGTGCACCCGGACAAGGTCCTGCTGCCCTTGCACTGGGGGCACCTCTGGTAGACGTCTTGGTCCTTTCCATTTTGACGGTGTCAAAAAAGGGCTATGCCCTTGGTTATCTGGGGATTGATGGGATCTCGGGGGAAAGCTCGGCATTGATCCAATTTATCCCGTTGACTCCCAAATCCCTGGAGACCGCCGGCAGATATCGAGTCAGCCAGTTCTGCAGCTCTGCGCCTGCCCCTCGCTGCGGACTCCCTCTACTGACTCCTGTGTTTACTCTTCATACGAGCACCACAATTTAGTTTTATGACCTCAGCGATCAATTCTCCATCAGGAGCTTGGGAATGGCTACTGATGTGTTTCCAATAAATGGTACGTCAAGGGAAATAGATATGATCCTGGCCTGTCCCTATCTTATTTCCTTCTGCGCCTCACCTGTCTTTTGCAAACATCTCTGGGAGGCAGAACTGGAAACACGTTGTTTGTTTGAGGCATTAGGAACAAGGGGATATCAATTCCCCGGGGATAGGAGGGATGGTGGAGAGGAAATTCACAGAACAGAGTCCCTGGTGAGGCCACTGGTCACCTGCGAGGCTGCAGAGATGGGGAGCATGTGCCGAGCACGCCGTGGGTTTGCAAAGAGCAATTGCACTGAAGTCAGAAATGAGATGTATTGCAGGGAAAAATAACTGGAGGCTGATGTTAATAATTAAGCTTCCTAATGAAAGCATTAGTTTTTCTCCGGTAGATGGATTCAACCTTTCCTGTCCAGACATTGTTGTGTATAAACCAAACTCAGTTTTCCATCTGCCTTTGTTGCTCAGGACACAGCACAGCACAGGCAGCAATTCCTCCTCTGGCCTTCCGTGACGGGGAGGCCAGAAGAGGATGGGAACAATGATAAACAAGGATGAGGGGTGATGGCTTCAAACTAGAAGAGGGGAGATTTAGATTAGATCTCAGGAAGAAATTTGTCACTCTGAGGGTGGTGAGACACTGGCCCAGGTTGCCCAGAGAAGCTGTGGCTGCCCCATCCCTGGAGGTGTTCAAGACCAGGTTGGACGGGGCTGTGAGCAACCTGGTCTGGTGGGATGTGTCCTTGCCCATGGCAGGGGAGTTGGAATGAGATGATCTTTCAGGTTCCTTCCAACCTAAACCATTCTATGATTCTATATTTAATGTACTCCTGCTCCATGGGAGTATGGTCCCGCCTCTGCGAGCCTCCGGTTTCCTCATCTGTAAAATGGACTTTAGGAATGATGCAGCTGGGTGGATTTCATTGAAAATATGTATTTTCCAAAAGCAATCTGGGTTTCACTAAGGTTTACATTTGCGATGGTAGGAAGGGACTGGAAACAGGAGCATCTATTATGCCTCACTTTTTTTTCTTTCTTGGGGAAAATCCAAACTAAGACATTTTGTTTGAAATTGGCACATCAAAACTTTGCAAATGCGGTTTGGTACAACGCACCGGTTTGATGAAACAAAGGAAAAAAAGGCCCCGTTTCTGAATTTCAGTGTTGTGGAACTGATGATTCCAGAAAAACCTTTCAACTTCTCACCCTATCTCAAGATGAAAACAAATGTTGAACTACTGAGATTTCCCAGAGGAAGGAAATTCTGCTTTCCTAACACCTCTAACACTTACTTTTTGTTGTAAATCATTTTGAGCTCTACAGATGAAAAGCTCTTGGTAGATGCAAAATATTGCTGCTTTTTATTTTATTTATTATTCATCATGATAGTTCATGCCCAAAGAGGAAATCACATTCTTTCTTTTTTAGCTGCTGGGACCTATGAAAATCACCCAGCTATGGAGCCTGAGTGCTTGTAGTTGTGGAAATGGGAAATTCATTAAAATTTCATCGTTTCTGGCTTAAAGTGTTGATTTTATTTGACCATCTCTGCTGGGGGATGTCTTCTGGCTCCCGAAGACCCAGGGGGCTTTGCTTTGCCAGAGCCGGCCACTTCGTACGTGCTCTTGGCACATTGCAGGAGGGAGCGTGGGAAAAAGGGGGGGTCCCCCGTGGGAACCGGGGTACTCGGGCTGGGGGAGGAGGAGGAGGCGGCAGCTGATGAGCTTTGCTAATTGCCAAGGTTTGCAGGCAGCCAAGCCCCAGGCGGCGGTAACAGGACCGTGTCTTTTCCGACACCGTGCTGATTGGATTTGCTTTGGCACAAGGCAGGCGCAGCACCTGCTTCCCCCCGGTCCCGGGGGGCACAGGTAGCTGGGAAGGGGGGGGACACACATTAAAAGGACACCTGTCAAAGCACCCATGTGGTGGCGGAGGGAGGGAGCCTTTGATGAAGTTTCCCCAAATATGCAATTAATTTTGACTTAATAAGACATTTATTGTATAATAAACAACAACTGATTCATGAAAAAATATTTATTGAGGATTTACGGCTGGGTATTGAATTTGTAGCTCAGTTTGCCTTGACTAGATTTATTTACATAGCAGTTAAACCCCAATCAATAATATGCTTTTAATAATCACTATATTTAAGTGGTATTTCAACAATACACTGTAATTCGACCATGAATTCTGCTGTAATTCTTTAGATTTAGTATACTTTGGGGTTCAGAGTCTCTCCTTGATCGTGATGTGAGTGCTCCATTAACATTAATTAAGTGCGTGCCAATCAAGCAGAGAATAAACTTCACTCTGTGCGATCCGTCAGTGAATAGCAATAGGGTAGTGGGAAAGCAGCAGCTCAGGCTTCCTGGGATAGATAGCAACTGTTCCGCTTCAGCATCCTTCACTGGCTCGTGTATCTTCAGATCAATCATCGCCAGGGTTAGCTCCTGGAAGAAGGAGATCCAGGGCAGAGACCGGCGCTACTGATGGGCACGCTTCCATCCACCTATGCCACTTGGCTTTGTCTTGCCAAAATAGCACCCAAACAAGGCTATAACTGCCTTTCAGGTTAAATTTCTGGTTTATGCCCGTGGAGCTGTGACCACAGGTCAGGCCAGGGCAAAGAAGCCCCCAGGAGCTGGGTTTGCTGGGTGTATTTGCTCTGTCTCTGGGAAAACAGCTCCTGAGCCAGACGGTCCATCAGGGAGGATGTGGAACGGTGATGCTCATCCTGCTCCCAGTGTGGACGGGACGTAGGGTGCTGCACCTGGGG
Source organism: Burhinus oedicnemus (assembly GCA_008921705.1). Classification (NCBI taxonomy): domain Eukaryota; kingdom Metazoa; phylum Chordata; class Aves; order Charadriiformes; family Burhinidae; genus Burhinus; species Burhinus oedicnemus. The sequence goes on along the minus strand of VFFE01007691.1, from coordinate 59,600 downwards.
AGGAATAACCCCATGCACCAGTACAGGTTAGGGGCTGACCTGCTGGAAAGCAGCTCTGTGGAAAGGGACCTGGGAGTCCTGGTGGACAACAAGATGACCATGAGCCAGCAATGGGCCCTTGGGGCCAAGAAGGCCAATGGCATCCTGGGGGGCATCAAGAAGAGTGTGGCCAGCAGGTCAAGGGATGTCATCCTCCCCCTTTCCTCTGCCCTGGTGAGGCCCCATCTGGAGTGCTGTGTCCACTTCCTGGGCTCCCCAGTTCAAGAAGGACAGGGAACTGCTGGAGAGGGGACAGCAGAGGGCTACGCAGATGATCAGGGGGCTGGAACATCTTCCTTCTGAGGAAAGGCTGAGGGACTTGGATCTTTCTAGTCTGGAGAAGAGAAGCCTGAGGGGGGATCTCATCAATGCTTACAAATCCTTAAAGGGAGGGTGCCGGGAGGATGGGACCAGTGTTTTTTCAGTGGTGCCCAGTGATAGGACAAGAGGTGACGAGCACAAACTTGAACGTAGGAGGTTCCATCTAAACATGAGGAGGAACTTTGAGGGTGGCCGAGCCCTGGAAGAGGCTGCCCAGAGAGGTGGTGGAGTCTCCGACTCTGGAGACATTCCAAACCCACCTGGACGCCGTCCTGTGCAACCTGCTGTAGGTGAGCCTGCTGTGGCAGGGGGGTTGGACTGGATGATCTCCAGAGGTCCCATCCAACCCCCGTGATTCTGTAGGTTTGTGTTGAGTGCAGGGAATGGGTCCAGCTCTTTGTGGCTGTTTAGCTGCTGGTGCATGGCGAGTGACTGGAAGGAGGTCTAGTACTTTGCTTCCATCTACCCGAGATAATTTTGCTTGGCTTTTAGCTGGGCGCGCTGATAAACGTGAACATGGAGTGGGTGCACTTCAGAGCATGATTCTGCAAAGTTTTGCTCTATTCGCAAGGCCCTTGGAAGTCTTTCTAGATGAATTACACTTTAAATCCACATTTTTCTCCTGCTCTTGGTCTATCTGTCTGTCTAATCTCTCTTTGTCTCAGCAATTGTACCTCCTGTCTCTGTCTGCAGCCGATGATATCGCTCCTGAGAAAGATATGGGTGTGTATATTTAGAAAATGGTTCCTGCATTCCTCTCCCACAAGGGACACTTGAAATGGCTTTGGGGAAAAAAAAAAAAAAAGCCCAAAAATATGGCCTTTCACTCTCTTGCTTCTGCCTTAGGAGAGCAGGGCCCTAGGCAGGAGTGACGCCATGGAGTCAGGCATGGGTGGCAGGGCTGGCAGTGGAGGAGGTGATGCACTGATGAATATTTACCACGCCTGGAGAAAAGATTTGGTGCTATAAGGACTTTTTTTCTTTTTAATTCAGTAAATCACCTCGTGGCGCCGTTCAGATGCCACTGCAGGAGTGTGAGCTGGCGGCTGCAGAGCCAGCCCCTCCTGATGAGATGGGGCAAAAAACTCGGTGGGGTTAAAAGCCCCATGCGAGCTTTCCCTGGAAAGGTGCAGAGTCGGGAAATGAAGCAAGAGAGCGGACAGGGAAGAAGGATGCGGCGTGTTATGGTAATTGCTCTTCTTAATTGCTTTGACTCCGATGACTAGTCATTTCTTATCCTAACAAAGACATGATAGCCATCCGGTCCTGATTGCAGAGCAAATCCCAAAGGGAGCTCCTCTTCTTGCTCCGTCACGGACCTGAACTGCCTTGCGCCTGCCAGCCCCAAGGTGTAGCTGGTGTGGGGACATAGTGGTAGCCGGTCTGGGGGTCACGGTCCCATGGGGGGCTGAGCCTGACAAGCCCAGAGGGATTTTGCTGGAGCACGGGGTCATGTGAGGCATGGGTCTGGCCACCTCCGCTCCTGCCGCCTGTGACGACCGGGCTGTGGAAAGGCATGGCAGGGATGCTGCCATCAGTATGTCACCAAACCCCTTTGAGCTCAAACGGGATCCTGATGCTCAGCTATACCATTTGCACTGATTTCCTCAGTAAACTCATGGTCTAAAGCCAAGGGGAGCGGGTGGAGAGGTGCCTGCTGCTTTTCAGCTGGGCTTGATCCAGCGCAGAATAATTACGTTGACTGTTTCACTCTGTGCCTGACAGTTCAGGGCTTCGAAATCCCCTGCAAAAGAGGACCTGCATATAGAAACTTGACTCAGAGTCCAAAGCAAAGCTGCAGCTGGCAGAAGTGCAGATCTTCAGGCTCAATCAGATGCATAAAGACAGGCAGGCAAAGCTGAGATGGGAATATGTTGCTTCAGCTGCGCACAGAAAGCTGCTGAAATTTTCCATATCAGAGAGATGCTTTACAAAAAGAGATGGTCTGGCCTGGGGTTTGCAGGGAGGAAAATGACAGTGATGATGATAGCGGCAACAAAAAGCTCCCCCTGCTTTCCACACTGGTGGGAATTGCTTGTTTATTCTCTTCCAGTGACTTTCTGAGCCAGCTTTCTCCATTTACAAGTCAAAAGCATCTGCCCGTTTGCCCTTGGTGTGTCACAAGCTCCAGCAGCCTGTCGGGGAGAGGGTGTCTGCCACCAACGTCACTGGTGACTGTGAAGTCCAGCCTGGCTGCATCGCTGGTGTGAGAGTCGGGCTGGGGTTGCATTTGGGCTCGGAGATGCCCTGAGAGCAGCTGCGTTGTGGAAAGGGGCTGGCTGAAGCAGTTGTGGATATTTATTTTTTTCTTTTTTGGATGCAGGATGGTGATTTTGTGCATTTCTCCTCATTCCCTGCAGTGTGCCTCCGGGTGACTAAATGAGCAGTTCAGCTGCAGGGGGAAGGTATTGGTCATGCTCTGAATTGTGCTGGTGATCTTCAAAATGAATCTGAGGAGAGGAACGCACACTGTGCAGGGGGTTTTTAACTAGTCTTAAGTATCCAGTCCGAGTGAGAGAGGTCGTGTTTTGCAAGGGGAAAACTTTGCTGCTACCAGCAATGTCTTTCTCTCCAGCCTCTCCAGTAAGGAGTAACTTGCCCAACTTGGGTGTGCAGTCAGGAAGCCTGGCTGGCCCAGCGATGGCCACGAGAGCACTTTTTCCTCCCTGCTGCATTATAATTCCCCTGACATTGCAGCAGCGATGGACACTCGGACATCGGTTGCATTAAACATAGGGTCAGTCATGTCCCTGCTTTCATTCTTTGTCTGTAATTCTGCATCTAATGGCAGCAATTAGTCACTGTCCAAGAAGGGATGAGCAAGCTCCTGGCTCATCCCTGCTCTCTGACGGATCTGCTCCTCCAGAGGGATGGAAAGGTCATTAGCAGAGGGTTAATTATTGATCGGCTTGGCAGGGAGAGAGGGTCCAGAGGTGAAGCTCAGCACCTAGCTTAAGCAATGGGCCAGAGAAAGGAGAAGAAAAATAGGCTGGCAGCAGCCCCAGGGAGCCCACCGCCACTGTGCCACAGATGCAAGGGACAAATGCTTATTGATTGGAGAGGTGTTTTTGGAGGTAGGTTATTTCTTTTTCCTCCCTAAAGCAGGGACCAATTATGGCTTTTGACTGGCAGAGACAAATGCCAGGAGCACCAAGCTTGGATTTCCTAGGGCCGTCCTGCCTCTACTTACGGTGGGGTTGCAAACTCTTTTGCTGCCTGGAAGAAAGAAATCATGTCCCAAAAAGGGGGATGGGGCTGCTTTTTGCATGTGCTCTTCTGCCAGTTGTGCAGGAGCAGCTCTGCACCATGGCTTGCAAAATGCCACGGAGGGAAACCAGTAAGGAATAAGTCGCTCTTGTCTAGGAAAAACACGAATCAAAGGAAACCCCTGAGCGCAGGGCTGGCGAAGGAGCAGGGTGCTTTGGGCAGTGGCTGTGCTGGAATGAGAAAGATCCAGGTCGGGTTCGATGGTTCGATCACCTCATTTCTGGTGCTGACTTTAATTAAGTTGTGCAGCAGATAAATTAAGGTCATTGCCAATTTCCTAGGAGGGCTGTGGGATGGAGGTTTACAGTGGATGAGGGCCAGTCTGCTTTTGGGGTGGGGAGTCAGGGGGGAGGTGTCTCATGGGCTGATGGGCTCTTCTCCCCCACTTTGGCCGTCGGTCACATCTCAGGGCCTGTTGAACACCCTCTGACCTCCTCTTCCATCACAGCCATGTCAAAAAGAGGGATGAGGTTCTTGACTGTGTCAACAGGGCTGATAAATCACAGCCTCTGAGCCCAGCATCATAGGATATCATTGGTCTGCTTGGGTTGAGTTTCGTCCTCTCTCTCTTGGGTTGGGTTTCATCCAGCTCCAAGGGTCCCCCCATAGGTTTGGAGACAGTGGTCCTAGAGAGACATCAGTAGTGGTACTTCATGCTACCAAAGCTCTTCCTTAGGGCCTCAGAAGTGTTTCTCCTAATGCCTTATTCCTCCTCTCCTCTTGCCTGGGCAGAAGTAGCTTTGTTTCCCAGATGGGCAGCTGCTGGTATTTGCTGATGGGTAGTCTAGCTCCAGGAGGCTCCTTTCTCTTGCAAGGAGGCACGAAACCATTTCTGCTTCTCCGGGTCAAGGGCTGCATGTCACGACAGGGACAGAGTGGGGAGCAGGAGAGCTGACAAGCCCACCCAACCCTTGGAAGCAACACCGCCAAGAACCTCTTGATGCCCAGTCCCACCAGGATGGCTGACAGCCAGGCTCAGCCCAGGTAGAAGCAGGGACGGCTTTATCTGCAGGTGGGAAGAAGGGCTATCTGCACCCTTTCCATGGCTTGTGTTGTCTCCACCCTGCAAGTGATGGAGCGTCAACCCTCTTCTCTGTAGCGATTATCCTGTCCTCGGAGGCTTCTTTGACCTTCAGCACCAGATGGATAATGCTGCGGGCAGGCAGGAGGAAGGCTTGGGGAGCGCTGCCTTCAATACGGCTTCGCCCTTCTGATTTATATGGGGCAGAGAGCGGTGCTGATGCACACTGCTGCTCATAGATTATCTTCATTCCAGCAGCAGTCAGGCAGACAGGAGAGGTAAACGGAGAGCTATCCGCCACCCTATCCGTCACCTTCCCTCCGGCAGTGGCGGTGGCTGCTGCAGAGCCGTCTCTTCCGAAGGGAACTTGCCCTCTCCATCAAACACGGCAAAAAAAGTCGCATTCTGCAAAAGGGTCCACACGTCTCGGGAGAGCTTGTCATGGCTGCGTCCTTCCTGAACCTCCCTGGATGGCAAAATGCTGGAGAGGAGCTGATAACCATGGTCTTGGGGAAGCAGGAGGCAGGGTTGAGGTCTCTCTTCAACCCAGGGCGGTGCTGGAACTCGTGGCTGTGTTTCAGGTAGTTCAACCAGAGGAAGGTAGATCAAAGGCACTGGGGACCCAGTGTGATTTCTTGCATTGCGCTTTTTTTTAATCCTCCCCCCCACCTCCTCACCTCTCAGACCTTATTTTCCTGAACTGAGATTAATCTTAATCTTGCTTACCCTCATCCTAGGGGAGTGGGGTGGTTTATTCTGTTCACGTCTGGAAAATGCGCTGAAATCCTCTGATGAAAGGTGTTGACAGAGCACCAAGGATTTCCAGGATTCCTGGATTTAGATAAATAGATAGACAGACAACTGGTGGGAAAGCACTGGGGGCTGAGGCGGTGGTTTTATCAGCCATGCTGCTGTACCACATCCTGCTCCGGCAAGGCTTGGTGTGCCGGGAGGGGACCGGTGGCAGGATCCCGGCAAGGTGCCCATGCAAAGGACATGGAGAAACCCATTTTTTAGAGCAGAAAGTCTCATATCGGCATCAGGCGGGAGCATCTCAGGCAGAGAGGTGGGAGGCCTGAAGGCAAATTATACCTTTCTTCTCTTGCTGCCTCTGAGAATGCATGAATTATCCAGCCTTTGCCATTCGGAGACTAGGATCAAACCCAGCCGTGGAGAGCGCTGGCTTTGCTGCTGAGGCTGGGCAGACAGGGGATGCGCTACCAGCAGGCACGAAACCCAGTGCTCCCTCTTGGAAGCCATCACATGCTTTGGGTCTGAATTTAATTTTAATTCCCCCTTTTCTTAAATTTTTTTTTTTTTTTTTGGTAAAATGGTCATCCTTTAGATCTCTGTACTGGTTTTTATATCAGCTCTATGTAAAATGTGGCCAGTAGCTTAAACATAATGAGTTTACTCAGTATGGAGCCAAATTAGCGTATGGTATGAGGGTCAACAAGGCCAAATGCTGCGTCCTGCACTTGGGTCACAACAACCCCCCAGCCAATGCTACAGGCCTGGAGAAGAGTGGCTGGAAAGCTGCCTGGCAGAAAAGGACCTGGGGGTGTTGCTCAACAGCAGGCTGAATATGAGCCAGCCAAGAAGGCCACCAGCATCCTGGCTTGTATCAGGAATAGTGTGGCCAGCAGGACTAGGGCAGTGATAGTCCCCCTGCACTCAGCACTGGTGAGGCCCCACCTCGAATACTGTGTTCAGTTTTGGGCCTCTCACCACAAGAAAGACACTGAGGGGCTGGAGCGTGTCCAGAGAAGGGCAACGAAGCTGGTGAGGGGTCTGGAGCACAAGTCTTCTGAGGAGCAGCTGAGGGAACTGGGGTTGTTTAGTCTGGAGAAGAGGAGGCTGAGAGGAGACCTTATTGCTTTCTACAGCTACCTGAAAGGAGGCTGGTGCAATGGGCGGGGTCGGTCTCTTCTCCCAAGTAACAAGTGCTAGCACAAGAGGAAACGGCCTCAAGTTGCACCAGGGGAGGTTTAGATTGGATATTAGGAAAGATTCCTTCACTGAAAGGGTCATCAAACATTGGAACAGGCTGCCCAGGGAAGTGGTGGAGTCGCCATCCCTGGAGGTATTTAACAGCCGGGCAGACGTGGTGCTGAGGGACATGGTTTAGTGGTGGGTTTGGCAGTGTTGGGTTGATGGTTGGACTCGATGATCTTAAAGGTCTCTTCCAACCCAGGTGATTCTATGATTCTATGTGCAGAGAGTGAGAAGCTCAGCTCTGCAGGTTCCCAGTGCCGCCAGTTTGCACCACGCTTGTTGGGTAGCTCCGAACAAAGTCCTTCCACCTTAACCTCTGCAGGCTTCAGGGAAGATGGGAGACTGTTTATCCCAGTCCTCCTTTCGCTTGGGAGGCCCCTGTTTCTAACACAAAGCCGATCAGCACCCCGTGGCTGAGTGGCCTGGGCTTTGATGCATTCAAAATTGCCCTGCGGCATACGAGGAGCAAAATCCGAATGCCTGGTGAGCAGCAATCCATGGAGCAGGAGGATATATTACTCCAAATGGAAATAATTTCTATTGCTAGGGAAGAGAGTGGCCTGTTCTGAACTATTGCACTGGACTGCTCGGTAATTCGCATGGTGCAAATGGGAGGACAGAGCCTTATTTTGGGAGAAAGCTCGAGTCAAATACTTAAGGAAGAAACACAGTCAGAAAGAGCCAAGAAGCATAAAGATCAAAGTTGAAAATCATTTACATTTCATCAAGAACTTGTGGGAAAAGGACAAGGGAAAAAAAAAATCATCCATCGGTTATGCTAGGTTTTCGGCAAGAGGAGTACGATTTAGACTAGGAGGAGAACGCACACAAATTGACGTTTCCCTGTATTTTCAAAGTGAGAATTGTCTGCTGGGCCGCAAGCGTTACTTGAAGTGACATTTGTGGCCGCGTTGTGAAAATCCTCAGACAGCAAAAAGCCTTGTTCAGCACCCAGCTGGATGTCACTCCGAGCCCCGCAACGCTCTTGCCAGTGCTCTGATGGCGGATCAGATCTCTGACGGGATCCAGGGGCTTGGTGTAGATGGCTTTGAGGTTCTCCATAGAGGTTGGGTGCTTTTTGGTTTGCTCCCAGCCTTTCACATCTAGTTTTTTGGGACAGGGAGAGCCCTTAGCACTGGCTCGAGGCGGTGGGTCCTCCAGTGCTGCCGGTGTGAAGAGGGAAAAGCAGACATGGGCAGTGCATCGTCGGGATGCAATTTGTCCTCCTGCCCAGCTCCTTTGAATTTTCATGTATCGTTCCTCTATCTGTAACATTTTAATGCCTTTATAAAATGTTTCCTAACGACAGAACGATAATTTGGCTAATGCAGCTCTGCGCAATTAGGTTCCCTAGTTAACATCATGTTCCTGCGTCAGATGCCCTTTCATCTCCTAGCCTATTTTTCATACCCTCAGTAAATATGTTTAATAATCAATTGGCATATTATTAATGCACAATAATGATCTTACTAAATCGAAGCTCAATCTTTATTTGAGACACTTACAGTAAATATTGACTGTTCTGCAGAATTATGGCAGAGCCCTGAGCAGTCTGTTCCGATGGGAACTGGATCCATTTTTTAATACTAATTATTGATTTTTCGGCAAGCCAACTGCCTTCAGGCATCTGTGGTTTTTCTCCTCCCCTGTGAGCTGGTGGGAGGTGATGGACACTCACCATGTAGACGATGTCCCTTTGCTCCATCAATAGTGTGCCATTGCTAGAGATGGGCAGAGCTAGTGGACATTTCTCCGTCTCCCTTTGAAGGTTTCCCCCAGGGCAAGGTCGCTCCCGTCCCAGCAGTGCTGGGAGGGGACAGCTATGGCCATTAACCACCCTGGTGCAGCTGAGTGAGGAGCATGCTGCCACCCACTGAGGTGACAACCGCCTGCTGCGACAATCCTAGTTTAATTTTGTGCCCTTAATTGCTGCTAAGGAACAAAAAATAGGCTGGGTTGATCATTTGATGAAGATTCCTGCCAGCTCCCATTTTCCTGCTGTCCTGTGACCTGTCCACAGGAAGGCTGATGAGAAATGACGCTCGCTTCTCCCCATGTGTCCCTGGATGACCTGCCACTGGCATCTCCATGTGGATGAGCCAGACGATGTGGGGGTGATGTGCAAACAGCCCTGCTAAGAAGATCCACTCTCTTCCTCCCTGCTCTTTGTGTCTCACCAATTCATCCCTTCAATCAGGGCTAACCTTAGGAGGACTTTTTTGCGTGCTAATTCAGATGCGCATCCCCAGGGGTGAGGCCAGTTTCCCTGCTTGTGCTGTTGTTTGATGATGGTCCCACCAGCTCAATGTGTTAGGTTACTTCCTCCAGAGAAATGGGTTTTAGCTTTTTCCCAATGCTTACAAAAGCCAAGGGAATAGCAGACATCTCCATTTTTAGCTCGGGTGGGAGAGGTGGGAGATGGAAATTAATCACATCCCATGCAAGACGTGTTAGCAAATGCCTCGGAGGGAGCGGGCAGGGTGGTTTTTCCCTGCTGTTATTTTGCAAGAGCTCTGTGTTCTTCCATGGAGAGAGGTTTGAAGGGAAGATTGACTCTCAGGGCTGTGAGTTACCGCATGTGTCCTGGTTTGAGGTAAAACAGGACCAATTTTGTTCAGTAACTTTGCTTGTTAGCTGGGCCTCTTCTAACTGCTGAAATTACCAGCATGTTGTGCAGGAAACTGTTCGCTCTCAGAGTGATAAGACCCATGTTTATGGCTGATGCCAAGGAATGGGATGCAGAGAGGCTCTTGCTTATACTTATTGCTATAACAACCAAGGCCAGCCAACTTTGTTACTTGCC
>VFFE01007690.1:205119-227642 GCA_008921705.1 Burhinus oedicnemus | reverse complement strand
TTTTTTTTTTTTTTTATTGTGGCTTCTATATTTAAGATCAGCACTTGCAGGTAACAAGGTTCAAATAATATCACCTAAAATGGAAAGGTGTTTTCCCATGAAACCACAAAAATTGTTCAGTTCTCTTGAATGTAGCACTTAAAAGTCAGTTAAAGTCCAGACACACAACAGTAGTTAGGAAACTACAGTTGCTGTAGATGATGTGACATTGGTTGGATTTGTGCTGACGTTTGTGTAACTTCCCTCGCTGTTTGTATTTGTTTCACTGGAAGCCATAAGGCTCGAGTTGGCTCTGAGGATTGCTCCAGCAGCACTGCAGTGTGGTCGTGGCCCTGGTTCCGGTGTGTATGTAAAGGTAAGGCTGGTGGAGTAAATTATGCCATCGTTACGGACCAAAGTTACTGGAACCTGGACTGGCTGACGGACCCACCTCCAACCCTCTCGAAATGCAGAAATGTCTGGAACAACACATAGCATGCTCTCTGCGCATCTGAAAAACAGGAGAGTCAACTGAGCTTAATAAAACTTAAGCTTAAAGAATAGAACACAACGGAACAGTTGATTTGGAAGGGACATATGACAATCATCTAGCCCAGCTGCCTGACCACTTCAGGACTGACCAAAAGTTAAAGCATGTTATTAATTCAAATGCCTCTTAAACATTGACAGGCTTGGGGCATCAACCACCTCTCCAGGAAGCCTGTTCCAGTGTTTGACCACCCTCTTGGTAGAGAAATAGTTCCTAATGTCAAGTCTGAACCTCCCCTGACACAGCTCTGAACCATTCCCACGCGTCCTATCACTGGATACCAGGGAGAAGAGATCACCACCTCCCTCTCCACTTCCCCTCCTCATGAAGCTGTAGAGAGCAATGAGGTCGTCCCTCAGCCTCCTTTTCTCCAAACTAGACAAACCCAGACTCCTTAGCCACTCCTCATCGGACTTGCCTTCCAGCCCTTTCACCAGCTTTGTTGCCCTCCTCTGGACGCATTCAAGGATCCTTCTTAAATTGTGGGGCCCAGAACTGCACACAGTACTCCAGGTGAGGCCACACCAATGCCAAATACAGCAGGATAATCACCCCTCTTGACTGGCTGGTTATACTGTGTTTGATGCACCCCAGGATGCAGTTTGCCCTCTTGGCTGCCAGGGCACACTGCACACTCATATTGAGCCTGCTGTCTACCAGCACCCCCAGATCCCTTTCTGCAGGGCTGCTCTCCAGCCACTCCTCTCCCAATTTATACTTGTGCCTGGCATTACTCCGTCCTAGGTGCAGAATCCGGCACTTGGACTTGTTAAATTTCATCCCATTAATCATAGCCCAGTGCTCCAATCTATCTAGATCCCTCTGCAAGGCCTCCTGTCCCTCAAGAGAGTCAACAGCACCTCCCAGCTTGGTATCATCAGCAAACTTGCTAATAGTGCATTCAACTCCTGCACCCAGATTGTTGATAAATATATTGAACAGAACTGGCCCTAGAATTGAACCCTGAGGAACACTGCTGGTGGCTGATCGCCAGCCAGATGCAGCCCCATTCACTACAACCCTTTCAGCTCTGCCCTTCAGCCAGTTCTTCACCTAGCGTACCATGAACCTGCTCATCCCACAGTTGTTGGACAACTTGTCCAGAAGGATGCTGTGAGGGACAGTATCAAAAGCCTCACTAAAATCCAGAAAAACTACATCCACCACCTTCCCTTCATCCACTAGGTGGGTGACCTTATCATAGAATGATATCAAATTAGTTAGACAGGACTTTCCTTTTGTGAACCCATGTTGACTGTGCCTGATGACTGCATTGTTCTTTAAATGCCTTTCAATAGTACGCAGTATAATCTTCTCCATAATTTTTCCAGGAACTGAGGTTAGATAAAAAGGTCTGTAGTTCCCTGGGTCTTCCCTCTCGCCCTTCTTGTAGATGGGAATAACATTGGCTAGCTTCCAGACAGCAGGGACCTCCCCAGACTCCCAAGACCTTTTGTAGATGATTGAGGGGGGTCCTGCCATAACATCTGCTAGCTCCTTCAGTGCTCTGGGATGAATCCCATCAGGCCCCATGGACTTGTGAACATTCAGTTGATACAGCTGGTCCTTTACAATTTCACTGTCCACAAATGGAAAGTCACTGTTCCCACACTCGTGGTCCTCTGACTCAGAGGACTGGACAGCCCAAAGTCTATCAGTATTATTAAAGACTGAGGCAAAAACTGCACTGAGTGCCCCCGCTTTTTCTTCATCCCTATTAGTCAGGTGACCATCTTCAACAAGTATCAGTCCAATGTTTTCTTTAGACCTCCTCTTGCTATTAACATACTTTAAAAAAGCCCCTCTTGTTATCTGACACGACACTGGTCAGTTTCAACTCTAATTGAGCTTTGGCCTTTTGTGTCTTCCCCCTGCATATACAAACCACAGCTCTGTAATCTCCCTGCAAAGTCTGACCTCGCTTCCTGAGATCATACAATTTCTCCCTGAGGAGTTCCCTGTTCAGCCAAGCTGGTCTTCCGCTCCACTTTGCTTGCCTTTCGACACAGTGGAATTGCCTGCTACTGTGCTTCTAAAAGGTGGTTCTTAAAGAGTGACAAGCACTCATTAACTCCTAAGGCCTCAAAAGCAGATTCCCAGGGTACTCTGCTAAATATCTCCCGGAATAGCTTAAAGTTTGCTCTCCTGAAGTCCAGGGTAGCAACTCTGATATCCTTTTTTCTCATTACACTGAAAATTTTAAACTCAACCATTTTGTGATCACTGTGGCCAAGACAGCCACCTACCATCACATTCCCCATGAGTCCTCTATTCACAATTAGCAAGTCTAGGAGGACACCTTTCCTAGTTGGCTCCCTGAGTACCTGTGTCAAGAAGTTATCGCCTACAAACTTCAAGAATTTCCAAGACCTGCTCATCACAGCAGTATGATATTCCCACTTGATTTCTGGGAAGTTGAAATCTCCCATGAGGACAAGGGCTACTGATCCAGAGATTTCTCCTAATTGCCTATAGAATAACTCATCAGTGCTATCATCCTGGCTGGGCAATCGGTAGTAGACACTCACTACAACATCTCCTTTGTTTTCCATCCCCCTAATCCTCACCCAGAGGCTCTCAACCACATCATCGCTAACTGCAAGGGCTGTACAATCAAATCCCTCCCTTACATACAGTGCGACACCTCCACCTCGCCTGCCCTGCCTATCCCTCCTGAACAGCCTGTAGTCCACCATCCCAGCACTCCAGTCGTGGGACTCATTCCACCAAGTCTCAGTAATACCATATCGTAGCTCTGGGAGATGACCAACTCTTCCGGTTCATCCTATATGTTTCTCATACTGCGTGCATTGGTGTATGACCATTTCAGATACACTCCTGAGCCTTCTGTGCTCCCAGGAGCAGTGTAAATGTTCCCACTAGCATTGCCACCCTCAGGCGATGCCATGCCAACCCTTGGCTTACCTACTGCAATCCTGTTGGTATACTCTTCCTCCATGGACTCTAGTTTAAAGCTCTCTCAATCAGTCCTGCTAGCTTACACCCAAAGATGTGTTTTCCCCATTGGGACAGGTGGATCCCATCAGGCCCCAGTATACCTTGTCTCTCAAAGGCTCTCCCATGGCTGTAAAACCCAAAGTTTTGGCAGAGGCACCAGTCCTGGAGCCAGGTATTGATATCCTGGGCTTGCCTGTTTCTTCCAGTGTCTCCCCCTATTACTGGGAGGATTGAGGAAAACATTGCCTGTGCTCCTGAATTTTTTAGCATTCTTCCCAGGGCTCTGAAATCTCTTTTGATTGACCTCAGACTTTTTGTTGTGACATCATTAGTACTCACGTGAAAGAGCAGGAATAGGATATTAGTCTGAAGGTTGTACCAGGCTCTTCAGTCTTGTGATGATGTCCCTGATTTGGGCCCCAGGGAGGCAGCAAACTTCCCTGAAAAGAGGGTCCGGTCTGCAAACGGGTGCTTCCGTTCCACACAGGAGGGAATCACCGATGACCATAACTCGATGTTGTTACTTCACAGAGCTGGTCTTAATGCAGGTTTTTGTTGTGAGTGGTTGGTCTCTCTGACCTTGGCAAGACTGCTTGTGCAGGTTCCTCCTCTTTCTCATTATGTGCTTCATCTACCGGTTGGAACTAGATGGTCTTTAAGGTCCCTTCCAACCCAAACCATTCTATGATTCTAGGATATCTTTGCTATTGCAAACAAAGCCACAGATAGTAGCAATGAGGGTCTCTGTGGAAAGACTCCCTCACCTTGTCTGCTTTGTTGCTTCTGTGTGTGTATGTGCGCTATAATATTTAAGAAAATTATTTGGAACTTTATCTCTAGTCTTAAAATACCCTAGCTTTAGGAATTCAGTGTGACTAAAAGCTATTAAACTGCATATAGATACATACATGTAGATAATGTAGCTACACACACCAAAAAGGAAATCAGTATGGATTGCAGGATATATTGTGTAAAACCTCTACCTCTTTCCTTGTGTGTGCAAACAAACAGAACGTTGATGCTTCAGGAGAAAAAGCGGATCATATGATGAATCAGCGTTACATAATTTGGTGTTCTAATGTGGACTGAAGATCCTGGAGTTACCATAAGGGTACAGTTTATAAAAAGCAGATGTGCTCTATTTTTAATGGTGCTCTAACATCTGTGTATATTCAGTTAGAGATGGGGTATTTATAACTGTCGTAAGACTAATTCTATCAACCAGATGGCTATTTAGCTGCAGAGAACACTAGCTTGTGGGGATCCCAGAGGACCCCACCACAGTTCAAGCACCAATGCAGCTGATGCTCCTGCTCTGCAATAATAGCAGAGAGCACTGAATGATCTGCTAAAGCAAGGCAAGGGGTCAAATGCAAACAAAGAGAAACCTGCAACTATAAATCTCTGAGATGAGACAGGAACATAGATTTTCAGTGCACATGGGGCCAGACACGCACGTGTAACTGGTCTTTCCAGAATATCACGTTGGTCAAAATGCTAAATGGTTGTATCTTCCACTACATCATCTTTATTAACATTCCGTAATTTACACTAAAAAAAAGGGAAAAAAAATCCATGCACTTAAGTAATCAAATTTGATTAGATTCTGATCAAATGAAATGTTTTAAATCACTTGTTGATCTTAAAACATTTCACAGCATTTGAAGATTTCAGTATTAAAAAACTCACAAAGCTAGTATTTCCAGGCAAATTTGCTTAAAAAAGCCCTTTTATTTTGGGAATGATATTTTAATAATCTGGTTGCTTAGTTATTTTTTCCACTCCAACGTTAATTCAAAGTGGATTAAAATCTGCATTGTCTATTAAGGAAATGCACCAACTAAACCTTTCTGAGCAGGTTAATTTTTGTAACCAAAGTACAGAAGAGTAGTATTACACAGCTTTGCATTGAACTCTCCAGGTACTCTTTGTTGACCCTTTTTAGCACAATACCATGTAATATCAATTATAAATGTCATTTTCAGCAAGTGCATGCAGTATAGCTTTTCATTCCTAAATCAGGTTTTTATTATATGGTGTCTTCTGTTTCTTAATCACAGCTAATAACTTTACCTTACAAATAACTGACATAATTTAACTCAGGTGACACTAAGGAAACATTGTGCTAGAAGAAAAAGAGACAGCAGCATTCCTGAGCACATTTACACATTTCTGACAGTCAGGTAACCAGCCAGCAGTAGGGAGTATGGTGCTGCCTTGAGGCACTAAGCCTTACTACAGTTAATGAGTGACAGATGGAAGAAAGGAAGCCTGCACCACCGTAAGTTATTAGATAAGGTCAATACAAGGGGTCTTATTAAAGAAGTCCTACAAGAATATGAAGTTAAGCAGGCTCAAGCTGCATGCTGAGAGACAGCCCAGTTCTCCATCCTTACTAGGAGATTCAAGCTGGCATTATGAGGATTCTCAGAGACAAGTATTAGGTTAAGATCAGACAGTTGTTACCACACCTGACAATCTGCCTTATTTCTCTATCAGTCATTGCCTCTAGTGGCAGGGAAAACTGAACCACTTGTAAATCAGTATTTGAACTCCGGCAATTAAGCCTGATAGATTAAAATCGGTTTATACCATCATACATAAAGATAAAAACCATGGTTGCACTGTCTTTCTGCACTGTTGACTTCCTCAGGATGCTGATGTGAGAAAACCAGAGGAAGCTCCTGAACGTATAAGTTTCAAATAGCAAGAAAAAGACAGTTTTACTGTTGTAAGAGACTTCAGAATTGGCAACTTTAAACAATTTGTTAATTATCTGTTAATTTTGTCAGTGAACTTTTTCTTAAAAGAAAAAAAATATTCATTCACAGATGGCAAATCCATGAAGGACAGCATAAGTATGCTTTGAGGGTACCTGCCTACCAGCCTGGCCCAAACTGGAGATTTCCCAAAACCAAAGCATAGTTCACAACCTGTTGTCAAAGTCAGCTTACTGTAACTGTCAGCGTCCCTACTGAAGTGGCATAAATCTCCTGTAGTAAGCAATAAACCACATTCCACTACACATACCCCTTCCCTCCATACCATTCTGATCTTAATCACAGTAATGAATGCTGTTAGTATGTAAGCACAATTTGAGCCAACAGCACTAGAAGAAGTGGTCACAACACTGATGGTCTCTGTGCTGGCCACACAGCAAGTCTCAGAAAATCCTCAAGCAGGACCTACCTGCCTGCCTGCCGATTTGATTCTTTGGAAGGAAGAGACAGAAACCCCCCAAAGTAATTTTATTTGTGTGGTGGGTTAACCTTGGCTGGACACCAGGTGCACACCAAGCTGCTTTATAACTCCCCCTCCTCAGCTGGACAAGGGGAAGAAAAATATGACAAAAGGCTTGTGGGTTGAGATAAGGACAGGGAGATCATTCAGCAATTACAGTCACAGATAAAAACAGACTTGACACAGGGAAATTAATTTATTGCCAATAAAAAGTCAGAGTATGGCAATGAGAAATAAGAACAAATCTTAAAACACCTCCCCCCCACGCCTCCCTTCTTCCCAGGCTCAATTTCACTCCCACTTTGCTCTACCTCCCTCCCCTGAGCAGCACAGGGGGACAGGTAATGGGGGTTTGTGGTCAGTTCATGACACAGTGTCTCTACTGCTCCTTCCTCCTCACACTCTTCCCCTGCTCCAGCATTGGGTCCCTCCCATGGGAGACAGTCCTCCACGAACTTTTCCAGTGTGGGGGCTGCGGTTCTTCACGAACTGCCCCAGTGTGGGTCCTTTCCACAGGGTGCAGTCCTTCAGGAACAGACTGCTCCAGCATGGATCCCCCATGGGGTCACAAGTCCTGCCAGCAAACCTGCTCTAGCGTGGGCTCCTCTCCATGGGGGTCACAGGTCCTGCCAGGAGCTTGCTCCAGCATGGGCTCTCCACGGGGTCACAGCCTCCTTTCGGCACATCCACCCGCTCCAGCGTGGGGTCCTCCACAGGCTGCAGGGTGGATATCTGCTCCCCCATTAACCTCCATGGGCTGCAGGGGGACAGTCTGCCTCACCATGGTCTTCACCATGGTCTGCAGGGGAATCTCTGCTCTGGTGCCTGGAGCACCTCCTCCCCCTCACTCTTCACTGACCTTGGTGTCTGCAGAGTTGTTTCTCTCACATATTCTCACTCCTCTCTCCCAGCTGCTGTTGATCAGCAGTTTTTTCCCCCCTTCTTAAATATGCTATTACAGAGGCTCTACCACCATCACTGATTGGCTCAGCTTTGCCCAGCGGTGAGTCTGTCTTGGAGCCAGCTGGAGCTGGCTCTATCACACATGGCATCTTCCCACAGAAGCCATCCCTGTAGTCCTCCTGCTACCAAAACCTTGCCATGCAAACCCAATACAATATGAAAGAGTAAGAGTTTCTAAAAGGAAATAAATAGAAATTTTCTGAATAAGTTGCTCACAAATGGGAGGAAAAAATTAAAGACTAAAATTGAACACAGCGATGATATAAGGCTAGTTCAATAGCATCAAAACTCAGATTTTATTCCTGCTCTACTTCGGGAAGCTTGTAAATGAGAAATTTGCATTATAAGATGAACAAAGTTTGGCCAAGTGATTCAGATTTGTTAGAGAAATACAAGTTGGAGTTCTCAATATAGTGAGAGCAGACCTGCTTCTGGAGCCTTCCTTCTGGTAGTGGTGGGCTACAGGAGGAACAAATATAATTCCCAGCAGGTCTTGGGGAAGATAAGAATAAACATAATGTTTTTCTAGGCAGTACTGTATTTTGGAGCCAAAAAGAGACTAGAGACATGCATGTCTCTCCTTCGACCTCTCACACTACTGGATATCAGCAAGATGTATGTCAAAACACAGTCTGCCAAAAGTGCTCAAAGCACTCAGTTTAGCTCTCTGAGAAGTTTCTCTATCTCAACCTGACAAGCTAAATCCAGATCTATTCCTGTTTTATCTTGTGATTTTTATTACAGCCATATGGAGAGAATGCCTTAGCTTAGAGACAAAGTTGACATAGTTGAGTATGAAATATAAGGGGGAACAGAGGGATGCAAAGAAAAATAGGCCAAACTATAGCCTTTTTTGTAACAATCCCTATTTTCGCTCTGAGAAGCAAATGAGTATTAAAAGGTCATAGGTAAAACCTGTTCTGTAAAGGAATCACTAAATTGGAGCTTACGGAGCATAAACGTTTGTGCACCAGAAGAAATGGCTGAGCAGGAGTTAAGCGAACATATATGCAGCAAGTCAAGAGAACAAACACAGGTAAAAGCAAAGAACTGGCAGTGCTGACAGCATCAAGGCCACACCATGGATAGGAGCATACCACAAATACAAAGCAACAACTGTATGTTACAACTCAACCTGGCTCTGAGCCTTCTTTGTCAAAAGAAAAAGGCTGCAGAGATCACACAGCATTGGCACCAATCAAGAACCAGAGAGACAAGATGAGGACATGATAGCTAGCAGTCCTTGTTCTCCATGCCACCACAAGTAATCCTGGTCTCTGTGAGAAAAAGAAATCAGTTTTGTTTAAAACAGAGCACACCTTCCCCTTCTGTATTGTGTGCTCTTACAATGAGTTTTGCTACATTTATTGTGGCAACAAAGTGGAAGGTGTGGTGGTGCAACCCCCCCCCCCCGCCACTCTCAGGCCTCTCGATACTTGGCATGATTCTCTCCCCATCTGGGCCACATAATAATACCATGACCAGAACAATACAGAATGGTCTAACATTAAAGGAAGAAATGGTGGAGAGCAATGGACTAGAACACTACGGCAACCCCTTAAGTGTACCTGGGTCCCATGGCTCCTACTGTTTGAACATAATAACTATAATTGATCACTCCTGACAACATATGGATTGTGGCCACAGAGAGGGGGTACCAGGACAACAAGTCCTAATGAGTTCTGGGCTTGTGTAACCAGCGGAAAGTACTGGACTATTCCATTGTCCAAGCTGGGCTGGAGTGGAAAATTACCTGACAAAAGTCAATTATCTCGGATCCTATAAGCAGCGATTCTAGTGAAGACCCTTTGAGCTTTTCTGGATCGCAGCGGGCTGTGGCCAGTATCTCCTCTGATTTGGGTGGAGTTAAACCACAAGAGTTATGTACCAAGTTGGAGGGTTGGAAGCAGAAGAGGGTAAAGGGGTCACACCTGGAGGGAGGAGCGGACAGGACAGGTGACCCAGAAGTGACCAACAAGGGTATTTCATCCCATCTGCCTCATGCTCAGTATAAAAGCTGAGGGATCAAAGGGTCAGGCTCTTTCTTCAATGGCCGGCATCCAAGGAGGACTCTGTCTGTTCATCTGCCTTTGATCCCGATCCGGAATCCAGTTCCCATCCATCACTGAGTCCAGTCTGGGACTTTCCCAGTGCCTGCCAGTGACGTGATCGTCATCCTGGAAGCTTGATACTGGTTTCATAAATATTATATATATTCCACTGTTTTCTTTTGATGTCATTATATTTTCTTTTTATTAATAATATTTAATTAAAGTACCTTTAGTTTTCTTTTCAACTCATAAGTCTCTCTCTCATTCTCTCTCCCTTCTCTTAAGGGAGAGGTTAAAGAGAGCATCTGTTGTTCATTTAGTGTCCAGCCCAGCCTAAACCACTACACGTTGAACCTCATAACATTAGCCTCAGCCCATCAATCCAGCCTATCCAGATCCCTCTGTAGGGCCATCCTACCCTCAAGCAGGTCAACACTCCCACCTAACTTGGTGTCATCTGCAAACTTACTGAGGGTGCACTCGATCCCCTCGTCCAGGTCGTTGATAAAGATATTAAAGAGAACAGGCCCCAACACCGAGCCCTGGGGAACACCACTTGTGACCAGCGGCCAACTGGATTTAACTCCATTCACCACCACTCTTTGGGCCTGGCCTTCCAGCCGGTTTTTGACCCAGTGAAGAGTACACCCATCCAAGCCATGAGCAGCCAGTTTCTCCAGGAGAATGCTGTGGGAAACCGTGTCGAAGGCTTTACTAAAGTCCAAGTAGACAACATCCACAGCCTTTCCGTCACCCACTGATCGGGTCACCTTGTCATAGAAGGAGATCAGGTTCGTCAAGCAGGACCTGTCTTTCATGAACCCATGCTGACTGGGCCTGATCACCTGCTTGTCCTGCATGTGCCCCATAATTGCACTCAGGATGATCTGCTCCATAACCTTCCCCGGCACTGAGGTCAGACTGACAGGCCTGTAGTTCCCCGGATCCTCCTTCCGACCCTTCTTGTGGATGGGCCTCACATTTGCTAACCTCCAGTCCACTGGGACCTCCCTGGTTAGCCAGGTCTGCTGATAAATGATGGAAAGTGGCTTGGTGAGCACTTCTGCCAGCTCCCTCAGTGCCCTCGGGTGGATCCCATCTGGCCCCATAGACTTGTGTATGTCTAAGTGGTGTAGCAGGTCCCTCACCATTTCCCCTTGGATTATGGGTACTTCGTTCTGCTCCCTGCCCCTGTCTTCCAGCTCAGGGGGCTGGGTACTCAGGCAACAACTGGTCTTACTGTTAAAGACTGAGGCAAAGAAGGCATTAAGTACCTCAGCCTTTTCCTCATCCTTGGTCACTATGTTTCCCCCCACATCCAATAAAGGATGGAGATTCTCCTTCGCCCACCTTTTGTTGTTCTTTTTGTAGGCTGGTGTGCTAGCTTTGTGGATTACCACCTAGCACCCATCTCTGCACAGAAATGATTTAAATAAATACCTCTGCTCTGCGTGTACATTGATGTCTTGCACACTGGGTAAACGACCCCACTTTTGGGACAACAATGACATATTTCAAGAGACAATGCAAAACAGGTGCACAATCAATACCTAAGAAACAAAACAGAGTATGGCTTACCTTGTTACGGCTTGATATGTATAAACTCTATTTGGGCTTCCAAAAGATTTTGCCAAGCCAAAGTTAGCCAATTTTAAAACCCCATTTTCATCTAACAACAAGTTATTTGGCTTAAGATCCTGTCAGTATAGAAAGCAAAAAATTAATTTTGTCAGTTTTGATAAAAATCAGACATATAATGAAACTCCCAGCAGGTGTGCAATAACAGTATTTGTCGTGGTTTATCCCCAGCCAGCAGCTAGGACCACGCAACTGCTTGCACAGTTCTCCCCCTTCCCCCCAAAAGGGCAGGGAGAAGAGGGAGAAAAGGAGGGGAAAGCGATAGGAAAAAAAACCCTAGTGGGCTGAGATAAAGACGGTTTAACAGAACAATAACAGAAAAGGAAAATAACAATAATAATAATAATGACACAAGTCACTCTCACCACCCAGTGAATTGGTACCTTCCCAAGCAGTGATCACCAATTCCCCCCCGCAGCCAGTCCCCATTTATATACTGAGCATGATGTCTATGGTACGGAATATTCCATTGGCCATTCCATTGTTCTGTCTGTGCTCCTTCTCGGCTTCTATGGGAAACGGAAAAGAGTCCTTGAAAAGTATAAACATCACTTAGCAACAACTAAAACAATATGCATTATTGACATTCCTTTTACATCAATCACTAGAAAGAAAATTAACTCTTTCCCAGCTGAAACCAGGACAGTATTCTAAAATGCAGACTTTTGACTCTATCAGAAGTCTACGCTGTGAGGAAATAATGCCCAAACCAGGACATCTATTATTTCATCATACATGAAAATCATAGTCAAACACCTCCATTTGAATATTATGATATTTAAGCTGCAGAGCTTAGAAAAGCTGCCTGACAGGTTTTAGTTTTGCTGCTGAAACAGTATTTCTGCCTTACTAGATAGTTGCCAAATGAATAATAAAAAGACGTTGTTAATTTTTCAGATGTAGAAATCATGGAAATTATACAGTTTAATACAGTAGCAGTGTGCTGTGGGTTGACTTCTGGCCAGCAGCCAAGCACCCACACAGCCAGTCACTCACTCCTTCCTCACCCCAGCCCCCTACCCCCAGTGGGACAGGGGAGAGAAAAGGAAGAGCAAAAGCAAGAAAACTCATGGAGCAACATAAAGGCAGCTTAACAGGTGAAAGAAGGGGGGAGGAAAGCAATACAACAAAAAAATCACTCACCACCTCCCAGAAGTAGACTGATGCCCAGCCAGTCTCCAAGCAACAACCACCTTGGAAGCCAGAAAACTCCCTTCTTCCTCTACCACAGTTTTTATTGCTGAATATCCCTCTGGCCAATTCAGGTCAGCTGTCCCAGCTGTGTCCCCTCTGAACTTAGAATCATAGAATCACCTAGGTTGGAAGAGACCTTTAAAATCATTGAGTCCAACCATCAACCTAACACTGCCAAAACCACCACTAAACCATGTCCCTCAGCACCACCTCTACCCATCTTTTAAGTACCTCCAGGGATGGCGATTCCGCCACTTCCCTGGGCAGCCTGTTCCAATGTTTGACAAACCTTTCCATGAAGAAATTTTTCCTAATATCCAATCTAAACCTCCCCTGGCATAACTTGAGGCCATTTCCTCTTGTCCTGTCGCTTGTTACTCGGGAGAAGAGATTGACACCCATCTCTCTACAACCTCCACTCAGGTAGCTGTAGAGAGCAATAAGGTCTCCCCTGAGCCTCCTTTTCTCCAGACTAAACCACCCCAGTTCCCTCAGCCGCTCTTTGTTCTTGTTCTCTAGACCCCCTTACCAGCTTTCCTGCTCACCACCTTTTACCCACCCCCAGCCTACTCATAGGGGCAGAGTGGGAAAAAGAGAAAGCCTTGATAATGCCCAAGCAATGTTCAGCAATAGCCAAAACGTTGCTGTTATCAACACTGGTATGGCCACAAATCCAAAACATGGCATCATACGGGCTGCTGTGAAGAAAGTTAAATCCATCCCAGCCAGACTCAGTTCACAGTGCTAATCAGAGTTATGTAACTTAAGACACTTTTATATAAATGTCTAAATAACAACTACATCAGTAATTCTTAACATTGATGGTATTGCTATTGTCTCTCCATAACAGCTAGCATGAAAGCTTATGGACTAAAAACCTGTGAAAGTCAAAACCAACTTCATTAGACTTTAGACTCAAATTCTATCAAATATAACTTTTATTACAGCACAAAGCCTGTCAATTTAGTACATGCTTACCCTGTGTAAAATCCAGTACTGATGTAAATATTATAATTCTTGAAGTGTCATCAGCATATATGCCTTGATGTGAGACTGTGTCAACACAATACTGATATCTTTTATAATACACTGTAAAGTGTTAGATTGATAGCAAAGCTTACGATGGAAGATTAACTTACTGCAGTTCTTTCAGCTCAAAAGTTATTTCATGCTTTAAGACAGATTAAGAAAGATTGAATTGGCAGCCACATATCCTCTACCATTCTCATCCTTTATCCAGAAAAATGGGTCTATTCTAGAGAACAGATATTGAAATGGGGAATCCACATAGCCTATGTGAACTTTGCATAACCAGCAAATGAGAAAACGGGTGGGAAAAATGAATTTATAATTTTATCTCGGTTCCAAGTTGATACCCAATCTTACAAAACAAAGTTATACACATAAGAGTGATAAGTGTGTCAGTAATCTTGACGAAATTATTTTCCCACTTATTTTGTAAGATCATAGAATGTTTTAGGTTGGAAGGAACCTTAAAGACCATCAAGTTCCAACCCCCCTTGCCATGGGCAGGGACACCTCCCACTAGACCAGGTTGCGCAAAGCCTCATCCAACCTGGCCTGGAACACTTCCAGGGATGGGGCCTCCATATCTTCCCTGGGCAACATGTTCCAGTGCCTCACCACCCTCACAATGAAATATTGCTTCCTAATATCTGTTCTAAATCCACCCTCTTCCAGTTTGAAGCCATTATCCCTCGTCCTATCACTACATGCCCTTGTAAAAAGTCCCTCGCCAGATTTCTTGTAGGCCCCTTTCAGATACTGGAAGGCTGCTATAAGGTCTCCCCAGAGCCTTCTCTTCTCCAGGCTGAACAACCCCAACTCTCTCAGCCTGTCCTCATAGGAGAGGTGCTCCATCCCTCTGATCATATTCGTGGCCCTCCTCTGGACCCGCTCCAACAGGTCCATGTCCTTCTTATGCTGGGGGCTCCAGAGCTGGACACAGTACTCCAGGTGGGGTCTCATGAGAGAGGAGTAGAGGGGCAGAATCACCTCCCTCGACCTGCTGGCCACGCTTCTTTTGATGCGGCCCAGGATGCGGTTGGCCTTCTGGGCTGTGAGTGCACATTGCTGGGTCATGTTGAGCTTCTCATCCACCAACAAACCCAAGTCCCTCTCCTCGGGGCGGGGGGGGAAGAAAAATTGGTCTCCACAGCATTAGCTTTTATGAAAGCTTAAAAATAGTCACGATGGTTGAGAACAGACATAATGCAAACTGGCAGCATAAAATGCTTTGTAGACACAAAGCTTTATTATACCACTAACGAGCTTTTCCCAAGGGAGAAGTGAGGCCAAAGTAATTTGCAGTTGTCTTAGAATGATTCTAATAAAATTAGTATACTCTGTAAACTTGGGCTGACTTAAAGTCCTTCTGTCTCAATCATCTACTGCCCTGAAATTTTCAAGTCCAGAATCCCATCATTGATATTTCCAGATTATAAAAGTTAAGAAAATATTCCAAAGCAAACAAGAATGTTTTCACAACAGCTGCTACTCGTAGCAACCATACAGGAATAGTATTATAATGCTAAAACGGATTAGGGTATCGAAAAAAAATTACTTACTATTTATATGGTTTAATTCACCTAGCAAAGTAGGCCCTTCAACTAAACCAAAGTACTGTAACATACATTTGCCATCCCTTACAAAGTACAACTAATCACCTTTTTTTAATAGAAAAACTTTCTGTAATCTCTTCAAATAATAAGAAGTGAAACACTTTATGAAAACACATATTTTTAACATTTATATTCAAACAGTTAAGTTGCAGATCTATGATCACTTTTGTAAATTTCTGTCAAAAAATTACCATCAGTTCTGAAAAAACTTCATCAGGAGTAACATTCCTGGACTGAAGGAAATAAGGTACAGCAGGAGGAAAGATTCAAAAAGCAAGCCACAAGCAAGAACCAATATAGCCTGAATTTTAGAAATGAGTGTTTTAAGTATACACCTGTTTAACAAATAACTAAAATTTCAAGTTACAGACCAGGTAACCCTTCAGAAACTCAGAAATGTAGTAAGACTGAAGCTACTCTGTCCTCTTGGAGGAAAAAAAAGTATTAAAGACAACTTAACTGGATCATTTAAATGAAAAACTCTAGAAACAAAATCTTCCCCCATTACCCATTAAGTTGGTCCAAAAAATCATTAGGCAGGCCAAGAGCAACCAGACACTTGATCACACAATAGGAAAATATTCTGACACTCATCTTTTTAATAGCAACAATCAATTTGGTTCGTGTTTTTATCGAGAGAGAGCAAGGGGAAGGGGAAGTGCGTGCGTAAAGACCCACCCCCCACTGCGCCAGACCCCGCCCCTGGTAACCGCCGGCGGCACCACACCTCTAGCCGCCCCGCACGCGGCTTCCCGAGAGCCGTCTGGCACTGTCCCCAGCTCCCGGTAACTCGTAGGAGGCGCGAAGGGGAAGAAGGCTGATGAAGCAATATCAGAACCGTTGTCTCCAGTGCCGGAGGAGAGGAGGCTGGAGCACAGCCCAGGAGGGGAACACGCAGCTGCTCTTCAATACCACAGGTTACAGCACTACATGGCCCCTTGGCTGATAGCAGCATGACTGACACTAACGCCGTTGGCTGGACCAGCCCGGTTCGCTTATGTCTGCTACATGAAAGGCTGTAGTTATAGACTACACATATTAAGGACTATGCAAATTAAGCCTAGAGATCAGGTATATTGTGGACTTCTAACCGTAATTGGATCCAAAGGGCTCTCTTCTGAAACAGTTAATAATTTAAATGCCAGAACAATCTATTTTTATTTTTTACCCAACCTCAGATCTGATATTCAGTTGTATAACTACTAAGAACAACCACACAGTCTTAATAATCTTTGAGAATACTTCAGTGTCCCTTTCCTGCCCATAAAAATCATTCCTGATGAGACATCTGAATATTTTTAAATAGACAAAGAAAACAACTCTATTGGCAAGTTTAAAATGGCTAATTAGAAAAATATTTTAATGGTGTGGACCTCAAATGCTAGTTAAATTTTCTGTTGATGGCTTTCTCAGTCACAAATTAATATATAGTGTGTCAACCTTCTCACCCTTCATATGGTTTTTTATTAAAGCTATTAGTATGCAATCATAATATTAAGGAAATGCTTTTATTGTGAACACAATAATTCATTCTTCAACAATGGCAAAAAAACCCCAACAACTATCTTTCATACTTATTCTGGACCTCCACGCTGTAGAATAAAAACAGAGAGTTAGATATATTTCATTAAAAGAATGGGAAATGGAAATAAAATCTTTTTCACAGTGCCAGATTAACAGAGTTTTAGTTTTAATTTCTGATTTAGACATTGATTTTTAATCTATAAAAGAACATGCATGGGACTGTCAAAGTATCAGCATCTACCCATAACATCTCAATTTTTTCCCAGGGGAGAATACAAAAAGATCAACACCTGCAACCTATATTTATAGCTGCTTCCAATTCTCCCACTCTGAAGAAACCTGACTCTTACTCACTTTAGAAAGATCCGATAAACACAGCAGTAGTAAACGGAATCTTTAAAATTATTTTCACTGCCCAAAGTGCAAAGTAAAAACAAAGTCAAGGTCAGCCATTACAATCTTTATGAGAAATCAGAAAGGTAGTCAATTCATTATCTTGCCAACAAAGTTATTTTACAACTTACCTCACCATTAGAAAATTTATGCTAGAGGTCAAGAAGAAAATAAATAATTTTTTTTCTAATTATAATACCCTACTGATATGCATGCAGGAAAACTGATTTGCTCTACTAACATGAATGCACTGTAGGTGTCCTTATCATTTAACAAAGCTATGTAAGTGTCTCTTCATTTCAAAGTCACACCCATCTCTCCAGTTCTTCAAATTTTGTGTGTTCTCCCTTTTTAAGCATCAGTGCTTACAACTGAAAATTGTTTCAGAACAAAAGCAGGTTTTTCTTGCCTTTCATGTACAATGACATATTTGCAAATATTGCAGAAAATATTTGTATCAAGTTTAATAAAATGTTTCCACTACTAGAAATATGAGAGTTAATTTGCTAATACATAACTTATAAAAACTAGTTTGAGAAATATTTTGGACTTCAGTCATCTGGTAATAGCCTTTGCTAGTCTAAGAACAGATTCTTGTGCTCCTGTCCAACATATTCAAATTACACATTAAACAGCTGTTACAAAACAGGTAGTGACTGTGATTAATGTAGGCTACGACTATCACTAGCTATCTGCATGTCTGTTATAAGTCTGTATCTCTCTAATCAGTGATACCACAAACTACTAATTAGTGAGATTTGGGTACCTTGTATATTCAAGATTCTGTTGTTTGGGTATTGTGCATCAAAGCTGTGAAAACTTCGAGTATACACTTACCAAGAATTACAATGTAATACCATATTTTAAACTTTGAAGAATTTGTAGAAATAAGATAAATGCTAGGTAAATACAAACAATACACACCAATAAATGAAACTTGAATATATTCAATCTCTTCACCTGACATAAGTTTCCTTCTGTATTTCTGAGGTAAGGTTCTTTCTAATTCAGAAGTGTCTGGTGTACCTTGTACTCTACTAACAGGTGAAATATTTTGAAATGCTGGTGATCTGCTTCCTACAGACTCCTGCGATTTTGAAGCATCGAGAGATGGCATACTTGCACGTAGAGATTCCTGTACTGAAACCCAGATTGCAAAACCATTACAGAAATATAACAAGACTGTAAAATTAATTAGTGAGCAGCCAATAAAGTTACCAGTTATTGTCAATTTTCTTCATTATACATACACTTAAAAGAATTAAAAGATGCTCTACTTCTCACAAGCTGTATTTATTGTTGTTAAATATACCAAGAACACAGTGAAAAAAGCTGAAAGTAAAATAAAGTATATTTGAGTGGCAGAAACACTGATGTGGAAACAGATGATAAATCAGCATATATCTTAACAAAAGCTTTTTCACTGGGAAGCTGTACTTGCAGAAAAAGAATAAAATATCAAATGTGTGTGGAGGGGTTATATAGAAAGATAACTAAGATAAATAAGTAACATCCACTAAGATGATGCTTTTTGTTTTCTGCAATTGTAAAGACAGACAAGTGAAAAAGAGGTAGAGACTTACAGAAAGATAAAGCTCACAACTATGACATACCACAACATGCAATACAATGCTGTACAAATTTTTAATATTGCAAAATGGCGTCAACAAAGGAAGGTCCCAAACAGAGCGAGGAGGAAGAGAATACATCAGGAGGAGCACAATCTGAACAGCGGGCATAACGTTAAGCTGGAATTTTAAAATTTAAGAGCACGAGGCAAAGGGAACAGAAGATAAAACAGAAGAAAACAACACACAGATGCAAATACTTGACTGCAAAGTATTTTTGTTTCAAAAAGTAACAAACCTTATATATGAAAAAAATCAGTTCCTCCAAATTTCTTTTATATACCACATAAAAGTTTAGAGATTTACCTAAGATTTTTCCTCTATTGTATGTTTTAATGTCTGAAGTGTAGTTGGAATAGAAGCATTAGCCAATTAAAAACCTGAAGACTTAAAAATACCCGACATAATACTACTGTTGCTTAAGCTCAGATAACTGTATCTACAGTTTTCCCTTTCCTGTTTGAGACCATCATGTTAGAGTAGTAATATAATAGAAATTGGCTGGCCTTTCAAGCACTCACATCCCTAAAAGTATAGTCTTGATCTGCAGAGGTCTGTTTAGCTATATAGAAGCAACAGTCTGGTATGGTGAAACACAGTTATTGCTACAGCATTCCAGCAAAGTGAGGTAGATTGCAATTTACTAGTGAGGCAACAGAAATTGATTAAGAGAAGTCTAACATACATAGTCACAAAAATCTTCTGGTGCAAAGATAAACATGAGCCAAGTAACGTGTTTTTAAGCCTTTGAGAAAGCAATTCACTGGTATGAGAGGTGGTACAATTACCTGAGCTGGGCACAAGATACAAAATTCTGACTGAAAGTTATCACAGAAAATAGTTCCTGAAGAATTCACAGGTAAGTCAGAAGCGGCACTGATGTGCACTGTAGATACTCTGCAATGTTAATGGATAAACAAAACTTAAAGCTAAATCCCAAATGTGATAATGCTGCGGCAAATACGTGGTACAGTATAATTTCTAAACAAGTGAGAATAACAACAGAGCTTCTTAAAACATCTACTACTTTAGTTTCAAAAGCTTTATTGACTCAAAAAGAATATTAAAACAACATACAGCTCATTAACTTTGATGTCTACATGTAACAGTATTGGGGTTCCTATTAATATAAACATAGCTATAGGTATAAAAATTTATGTCAAAGATTGCAATGCAGTTATTTTTTTTCCTCACCATTAATTAATAGCACTAGGAAACACTTCTTAAAATGCACAGTGGGATGGCTCTCAGCTATAATCAGGGTTTTAAATACCACAGACATCACAGACTCCAATTAGGAAAAGAAAGGATGAGGAAAATGCAACATCATTTCTGCAAATATCACCGAATACCTACGGCTGCTTCAAATTGACTTGGGCACTATCACTTCAGGCAAATATTAGTATTTGCAAAAATGGGACTTTGTATATAAGTTGGAAAAAAACACTGGAAGTCTTTGTGAATCTGCCTTTGCCGAGAAATAGACATGGGCGTATTACGTATATTCTCACAGTTGCATAGAGTCTGAAAAGGAAGAGTCAAAGAGTTGTCTTCAAACTAAAACAGCTATGGTTCAGAAACCCTGCTCAAAATCAGTTGAGCTGCATAATCGAAGCAGAAAAATTGTGTGCTGGTTCTTATATAAAACGGTTAACGCAAAGAAACGTGGCACAAGTAGTATCTATAGATTAAATACTTTTAGGTCTGGGACTACTTTTACTGTCTGGGAATTAATGGAGCATGTGGCTTGACTACCTAGAACAAGACAAGGTAGTAGGAGAAACAGGGAGAATAAATTATATTTCTAGACAAAACAGAGAGTCCAGCGTAGGGCAACAAAGATGATTGGGGGATTGGAGCACCTCCCTTATGAGGAAAGGCTGAGAGAGCTGGGACTCTTTAGCCTGGAGAAGAGAAGGCTGAGGGGAGACCTTATTCTTGCTTAGAAGTATCTAAAAGGTGGGTTGAAGGAGGATGGAGGCAGACTCTTTTCAGTGGTTCCCAGTGACAGGACGAGGGGCAACGGGCACAAGTTGGAACACAGGAAGTTCCATTCAAACCTAAGAAAAAACTTCTTTACGGTGAGGGTGGCAGAGCACAGGATCAGGCTGCCCAGGGAGGTTGTGCAGTCCCCTTCTCTGGAGATTTTCAAGACCCGCCTGGATGCAGTCCTGAGTAATGTGCTCTAGGCATTCCTGCGTCAGCAGGGGAGTTGGACTAGATGATCTCTAGAGGTCCCTTCCAACTCTGAAAATTCCGTGATTGAATCTCTGCATGAATGCATCAGTAGATAGGAAATTGCATGGCTGGGTGCTTCAGCTCCACCAGTAAACTGTTGGATTTATAAAATACAACATTTTGCTCCAAGTCCCGGTGCTCCCGTGTGTTTGCCTCAGACCTGCTGCTGTGCATCAGCTGTTTATATAGCGTGAGGCCAGAGCTGATTCCTGCGCAGATGTCTATCAGAGCTACACATCTAGTACCAACCTCCAAGAGAAGCTCACACTGTTGGTCTGAAGAGCAGGTTGTTGACATGGCAGCATCTCTGAGACCTTTCTACCAGTTTTACTGTTGCTGAACTTGAGACATGCCTTCACCTGAATAAAATCAACCTGTTCAAAAGATAGAACAAGCTTAGCTTTGTCCTGCCAGAAAACAGCAGTTGAGCAGATGAAGCAACAAGCCAGGATATGGGAGATGTGACTCCAGTCTACTCCTGGTTGCCCCTCTATGCTGGGGGCACCCTTTATCATGTGGCAAAATTGCTAGAGGAGCAAAGACGACTGTAGTAACACTTCCAGCACTGCCAAACAGAGCAGGCTGTCTGTCCCTGAAACATTGTCAAGCTGCTGTCCAGACCCACCCCAAAAAATCCTACAGAGATGATATCTGCATTCTTTCCATTCTGTATCAGTCAGCAGGTTCTCATGCTAAGGAAACGTTTGTGTGATTGACCAAGTTGGTTTTTTAAGCCATCTTCTGGATTTGAAAGCTCACATGTGACATAAGCAGATTTTATTTTTGTCATCGTCTGTAAAATCCTTACGTATAAATTGAGTCTGATCAGGCATACCTTCTCCTAAGCAAAATCCAGGTATTCCCAGAGGCTCACCCGGCTCATACCAACACCAGTACAAAGAAACTTTCTT
This sequence comes from Burhinus oedicnemus, assembly GCA_008921705.1. Taxonomy (NCBI): domain Eukaryota; kingdom Metazoa; phylum Chordata; class Aves; order Charadriiformes; family Burhinidae; genus Burhinus; species Burhinus oedicnemus. The sequence goes on along the minus strand of VFFE01007690.1, from coordinate 205,733 downwards.
CCACATCCAATTTTTTGAGTTCTAAAATTCACAGAGCAGCTTTACCTGTCAAAAAAAGTTAATGAAAAATCTACAACACTTAGAGTAAAATTCTCCTTTATCCTGGACATGGACTGAAGAAAAAATTTTGAGATGTGATAAATCTTCAGATATCAAAATATCCAAGGAAATGGCTTGTGCCTTTTTTTTACAATATGCTTTAAACAATTTAACAGAACAAAGAAACAAAATATCTCTGTGATTTGGCAGTATTGCTATTTATCGTACTCAGTTTTGATTCACCTCCACCTGAAACAGAATCTCATGCAGGTACAGAAGGGAAAGCACTGAAGACCTGTGATGGTGTGCTTCCCCCCCCAGAAGCCAACTGATCTTTATTTCCTGTAACCCTGCCCAAGCAACAACCACTCATGCTGGTCATAACGGGTGCATCTAGTCGTGATGGTGGCATTCAGGGCTCAATGTGGTTCCGGGGAGACAGATAACAACACAACAGCCAAGGGCTAACTTGAGCAATGCTGCTTCTGTGGTCAATATGCAAATATGACTATAAGGCAATCATCTTACCCCCATAAATTGTGCACAGCCCAAGAGCCCTTTGAGCTCTCCTGAAC
>VFFE01007690.1:189132-200401 GCA_008921705.1 Burhinus oedicnemus | reverse complement strand
TCGCTTGCCGTTGGCTTTGAATTCATTGCAGTGAAGGAAAGAAGGCCAAGAGTTAATTTTTTTTTTAAATCCCCAAACCCAAAAAACCCTATTGACCAATATCTAAACTTTTATTGCTAAAAAGATAGTGCTGGAAAACTACTCAGAACTTCTAATGACATGTCTTCCATCTCCCTGCAGAATTTGGGGAAACTGATTTTAAGCTACCTTTGGTGAAGTTCCATTTTTAACAGAGTATCTTCCTTAATGTGGTTTGTCACATTTACAAAGAGAGACTGTTTTCATTATGTTAACTGGACTTCCAGATGTTTTCTCTTAGTCAAAATAGGTGCCACTGAGGAAATCAGGTGGATGAAGCAATCTAGCTAAAGCTTTTTAGATACTTTGCAGTGTATCCGGATCACCCTATTTCATACTTTAATCAGAATATTTCCCTCCACTCCAAATAAACATAATCTTAGAAAAATAAATGCTAACATTCCCATGTAGGTCTGTTGCTGTATACAAGTGAAACTATGATGTGCATTGGATTAAATTATCTGAGTTTCAAAATAGTCCACTCAAAAATCTCAGTCAGATACTTTTTGTATGTGTTTCTTATTTTCCTCACTGGTTCGTTCACCTACAGTTGTTGTGCATTTAGGCTATCATTTGCATGGTTTTGGAAGCTATCCCTAATAGCATAACCTGTATTCCGGAAGATATTTTAACCTGGTATCTTCAGTGCTAGCAGGCACCTAAATATCAAAGGTTTGCATTTGGCACAAGCAATTGTGCAACCAAATGAGTTATTTTTTAGAAGTTCACAATAATACCAGGTAACAGTATTAAAACAGCTGTTGTTTACAAAGTCTGTGAAAAATTTAGGAGCAAAAAATTACTATGCGATAGAGTATTGTCATAACACTGGGAATGCAAACACAGTTTCCATGAAAGCTTTGAAAGTAGCTGATGTGGTCCCACATTTACATAGCTGTGGTCTATTAAAAAAAAACACCTTCTCCCAGCAAAAAGAAAAATAAAATAGCTAGCACTGTTGTCTTAAAAGAGCATTTTGTATTATTGTTATTATCATACTTCATACTGAATGCGAGTCTTAAATCCCCTGGTACCATACAGAGTGATCCCACTTTCATGACTTTCCCTGGCAATGTCAAATATCTGAGCTCACAAATTTTACAGCATACTCATGGGAAGACCATAAGTTCAGATATCTGCTGCCTTTGTAAAAATGAATTTTTCCTAGTTTGGAGACTATTATATGCTGCACAAAAAAAAAACAACACCCCATGTTCATGTCAAGTGTGCTGGTTGACAACAAGCTCAATATGAGTGTGCAGTGTGCCCTGGCAGCCAAGAGGGCAAACTGCATCCTGGGGTGCATCAAACACAGTATAACCAGCTGGTCAAAAGAGGTGATTAGTGTTGGTGCGGCCTCACGTGGAGTACTGTGTACAGTTCTGGGCCCCACAATTTAAGAAGGATGTGAAGTTCCTTGAATGCGTCCAGATGAGGGCAACAAAGCTGGTGAAAGGGCTGGAAGGCATGTCCTATGAGGAGCGGCTAAGGACTCTGCGGTTGTCTAGTTTGGAGAAAAGGAGGCTGCTGAGTGACCTCGTTGCTCTCTACAGCTTTCTGAGGAGGGCAAGTGGAGAGGGAGGTGTTGAACTCTCCTCCCTGGTATCCAGTGATAGGACGCATGGGAATGGTTCAAAGCTGTGCCAGGGGAGGTTCAGAGTTGACATTAGGAATCATTTCTTTACCAAGAGGGTGGTCAAATACTGAAACGGGCTTTCTAGATGGTCGATCCCCCTAGCCTGTCTGTGTTTAAGAGGCATTTGGACAATGCCATTAATAATATGCTTTAACTTTTGGTACGGCCTTTTCTTGGTTTGAAGTAAAACAGGATCTGGAGCAGCTGGAATAGTGACGGTACTCATTGTTGAGGCTAGAATAGCTCGTGCCGGTGCAGGCTGTGGAGTGGCCTGTGCTTGTATGGGCAGTGGAGTGGTCTGTGCTACTACAGGCGGGGGAGTGGCTTTTGCCGCAGGCAGCAGAGTGCCTTTGCCAGTGTGGGCGGTGGAGCAGCTTGTGCCGGTGCGGGCTGCAGAGTGGCTCATGGAATTTTAGTAGCAGCAGCGCATGTCACACAATATGCACTCCTGCACCGATTTTTAATAAAAAACAAGCCCTGCAACACTATCAGGAAAACCAAAACCAAAATCATGATCTTAAGAAAGTAACATTCATTTTTGAAACAGTCCAAAAGGTTTTCATTCCCTAGCTCTGGTTGTGTCTATTTGGCATAAGCATTAAAGGGCGAAGTAAACTTTCTCCAGGTAAAATCCACAGTGCAATTAGTAATATAATTCATTACGTGATGTCCAAGATATGCAGGTGAAGTCATTGTCCAATTTATCATATTATAGATCTGTATCCCAAACCACAAAAGAATAGCACGTTTAAACTACTGCATACAAAGAGCAAATAAAGCACAATACATATTTGGCAGGTTAAGCAGATTTTCATCAATTAACTTTAAACAAAGCTCTCTAAATGCACGATATAACATTTTGCTTAAGAAAGACATGATGTGAGCTGTCTGTTTTAATTTCTGAGAAACATGTAATTCTAACTGTTCAGGCAATCTATCAGAGGCCTGCTCATGCCCCACATTGGGCGCCAATAAATCTGTCATGGTTTGGGCCGGAATGGCCACTGAATATGAGCGACACATGCTCTCCCCACCTCTCTTTCCAAGGAGAGGAGGGAGAGAAAGAGACTTGTGAGTTCAGAAAAAAAAAACCTACTTTAATGAAATAGTAATAAAAAAGAAAATAATGAAATATAGACAACATATACAAAACTAGTATCGAACCACAGTATGATGAGCATGTCACCAGCAGGCACTGGGAAAGTCCCAGACTGGACTCAGTGACGGACGGGAACTGGATTCCGGATCGGGATTAAAGGTAGATGAACATACAGAGTCCTCCTTGGATGCCGGCCATTGAAGAAAGAGCCTGACACTTTGATCCCTCAGCTTTTATACTGAGCATGAGGCAGATGGGATGGAATACCCTTGTTGGTCACTTCTGGGTCACCTGTCCTGTCCCCTCCTCCCCGCAGGTGTGACCTCTCTACGCTCTTCCGCTTCCGACCCTCCAATGGGGCAAGTAACAAAGTTGGCTGGCCTTGGTTGTTATAGCAATAAGGATAAGCAAGAGCCTCTCTGCACACCATTCCTTGGCATAAATTGTAAATAATCAGGTCTTATCACTCTGGGAGTCAACAGTGTCTGGACAATATGCTGTTAATTTCATTCAGAGAGTTCAGTTATTTAGAAGAAGCTTAGCTGCAAAGTAGAATTACTGAACAAAAAAAATGTTTCTGTTTTACCTCAACCCAGGACAGGCCTGAAGAGTTCAGGCAGTTGGACTAGATGATAATTGTCGGCCCCTTCAAACTGACCTAGTCTATTCATACTAGCATCAACAGAAAAAGCTGTGCATACTGTTGTATGTAGAAATCTTCAGAAATGTATTATTCACCCTGTTGTTCTCTTTGAGCCGAATTAAATTCAGACTTAGTTGTGTATCCTTCAAAGCATTGTACATCTCTCTTACTCCTTCCTTCTCTGCTACACAATTTCTTTCTGATTCTCCTACTGCACATTTTAACCAACGTGGCCTTTGGCTGTAGCATTAGCAAACCTTTCTGACTATCCTGAAAGTTTATCTCATCAGCCTTTTACTGAACCAAGAGAACTCTGGAGCAGCGAGGATGGTCCTCTCTCTCAAGCCTATTTAGATCAAATAAGCACGTGTTTGCTTGCACTTGCCTGTTCATGTTCTCTGTTTCTGTTACCGCTGACTGCACTAAGCACTGCTAGGCAGGAGGCTCTGTCTGGTTTCAGGAAGGTGACTTACATTGTGATTTCTAGTCAAAGGAGCTTAAAGTTTTGGAAAAAATCCACCTGACCACCTTTTGTAGCTCCTCCTTACCCTGCTATACAGAATTAGACAAAGCTCTGCAAAAGCAGAAATAACTTCTTTCAATGATGCAGAAAAATGCTGCTCTTCATTGGGGTGTGTGGGGAAAAAGATCCAAATTGTCTGGCCATATCCCTCTGTGTGTTTCTATTAATGTATGCAACTGAGAGCAAAAACTCCCAGTATTGCAATAACAGATACGTTGAATTGCACATATCTATAATGAACACAGCATCTCCTTAACTCTGTACAGAAACCAATATAATCTTTTCCAAACCACGTCACTATCTCCTTCTTGCTTGCACAAGGAGAGATGGTGGGTTTTGCAGGCTCTCTGGAGGTCTGATGTCTGGGACACCAGTGAAGGAGTGAGCCCAAGGTCAGTGACAGGGTGCAGAGAGGCGTTTGCCAGCACTCTTCCTCTCTTGACTTCAGCTTGAATCTTCAGTTGTCCAAACTAAGCATGGCTCCCACCCAGCCTACATACTCCCTGCCATTTCTGGGCTGCCAGAGGAGCTGGTGAGTGCTGGGAAAGGAATCAGAGTTACTGAGATATGCAGCCAGACCTGTGAAATCTGAAGTGCTCCTGTGCCCACCAATACAGGTGTAGAAACATTCATAAAGGCCCAGAGCCGCAAATAACCTGGACCCTCAAAGGTTTGTGCATTCACAGCTCTCCATGAGATTTGGCATGTAGTGAGGAAGTGACACGCTGAGAAACAGCCTGTGTCAGGGTGGTTTGCCCTGTGAAGGGACTCTGAAATCCCAAGAAATCTGTGCTTTAATAAAAGCTATTATGAAAGGGAAATAAAATTTGCAAAATGAAATTGAAGGAAGAAAGACACGGAATACTTTTAGGACTGTACAAATCGAAAGAAGTCAGAAAAACATGACGAAACAAGATTCCTGGTCAGATTTTCAAAATCTGTAAAGCATAACAGGCATTCAACCCAGTCCACGGACAACACACAACAGGAATATTACAATGTGTTATGTCTGTGACATGCAGCTTTGTTGATAGTAACACTTGGTTCCTGAGCTGCTGTTACCACTTCACTATCTGAACTGCATGGCCATAGATGTTTGACTTTAACTCAGAGGAGGGCTGTCAGAATTGTCCGATGTTTCTGAGTTTGACAGCCTGCACAGTTCAAGTCAAAATTTTCTTTTTTTTGTTTGGGGTTTTTGGATTTTTTGTTTTTTTGCTACCCAAACCAACTTAGTTCTGATTTTAAATTTGTTAAATGCCACATGCTCCAATTTAAGCAAACACAGGGTAAGATAAATTTTCTTTTTTTTTTCCTGTTTTTTTGGATTTTTTCCTACTAAAGCATATAAAATAAGCTACAGCTGTTTTGTTTTCAACTTTTCTAAAACTCTGCCAATGACAATTATAAGCTCACTGAAAAATAGCAATGACTGAATCTTACCTGTAGAGTCCAAAAGTCTCTTTGGCAACACTCACAGTCTTTTTCTTTGTGCATCAATCCTCAAAAATTTGCCAAAGCTTTGTCAAATAAGATGGCAATATGTTGGGTTTTGGGACTTTTGAAACTCTTTTGTGAGTATAACAAGTGCTGATAGCAGATTAATAACTCTGAAGGCTGCTCTGAAGTTCCTTAAATTCCCCAGGAATATAGCAATTTTAGCTGCCCACAGAGATACAGGACAAGGATTTACAGCTGGAGGAACTGGGCTGGGGGAGGTCGTCACACAAAACCAATCATCTGTAGGGCTGAGGCTAAGAGGATTTGTTTCCATGTTCAGGCCATAACTAAAGGAAGGAAATGTGATAGTCTTTTGTGATGGGGGTATTTTTCATCTTCCACTACAAGAAAATAGGATGAAAAGATTTTGTTTTACTAGTGAAGCTTTGTTGATTTACAGCACTTGGGTTAAAAAAATGAAAAGAAAATTATGCAATTGCAGGATCACCTATTTTTTTGTTGCATTGGTGGCTGGAAATTTGGGTTTTAAGCATTGCAAGATAAAGGGAGATCATAAGAAATCCCTATTTTGGAAAAGAAAGAAATCAAATCTGTGTCTAATCATTTTTCCTCATCAGTCTTGTCTGTGACTAAGCTGACATTTTGAGTATGACGTAGATATTTTCTGTCCTTTTTATAAGACTCTCTCCTATAATAGACTGATATAAATCTGTTCTATCATACTTCTCTGTGCCATTAAAACTCATAATACCCTTGTTACAACATTGTTTACAATACTCCAAAGTAACCTGCAGATATTGCTATAAAGAATTTTTACTGTTATTTTCATGTTTTCCCAGACTGCAGGCATAATGTGATTCTGGTCTCTAGATTTTTAAATTTTAAAAATAAGGTAAATTTAAAAAGCAGGTTTCAATTTTATTTTAAATGAATGAATATTACTTAATTTTTCAGTTCAGATTCTTCACACAATTCCAAAAGCCTAAAATATAATTTATGAAACTGTAGAGAGTGGATGGTAGGAAAAGTCTTATCCTCTTTATAATTTACAAAGCTATGTCATTTAGATGTAGATTGTGTAAACTTTACCTGTGTCCCACATGTAAGTAATCTAATCTAAAGCACACGCCCCCATGCCCACGATCGCAAGGGAGTGTCAGGGCTGTACTTCCATTCCCTTTTGAAAAAATCAAGCTCTTGGCAGTATCTCCCACCTACATAATTCTCATTCAGCTACAAATTCTAAAATGTTATTAGCCCAGTTCTATATCCTCTTATATACTTGGCCCAAATAAGATCCAGATGCAAATAAGAAAACCGAATAAGATCCAGGAGAAAAAGAGACAATAAATAGATTTTTGTTTATTTTGAAAAACTTTACCTAAAAATTTTGTTGGACCAACAAATCTTTTTTTAAATGTGACCTTTTAAGGCTTTCAGGTTTAGTATGGGAGAGAAAGAAAACGGGTGCCCCAAACCCACTGTACATGAGAAGAGAAACAAGAATTTTAAAAGGCTGGGGGAATCTGCTTTCATTAGTCCTGCCCTTTTTTTTCCTGGGGAGAAAGCAGGGAAATATTTCTGCTGCTTCTCCATTTACGTAACTGGCCACTGGAAAAAGATGAGGAACAGAGAATGGAATTTTTCAGGAAAATAAATTTAATTTCGTTAAGATTGATATCTTCTTGCAAAATGCTCTCCACGTGCCTCAGAGTTCAGTGTTGGCTGGCTGTAGCGCAGGCATATGAAGCAAGTTAGGGAAGAAGCACAGTCACCATGCAGCATTACTCAGCCCTCTCTGAGCCAGATGGTATCTTTCTGAAATAAACCACTGACCACCCGATGGGATGTTCCCGTGGTGGTTTTTCTTTACAACAAAATGCAAATTAATTTCATGTTTCAAATGCTGTCACATTCCACTTCAATTTTCCCTTCTGTTTTAGGGGGAGGAGATCATCCATGCAGGTGTTACATAAGCAAGTTTTTTTTGAAACACAGATGTGATGGATAAGACATGGCCATCCTTCAGAAGTGTATCTACCATCTATATCCCAGCTGACCTCAGCCAGGGGCTTGGAAGTGCCCGAAGCCTCACTCCATGGTGAAGGAGTGCACCCTTGTCTCCCTGTCATGCCCCACTCAGAAGAGGGGGGTGTGTGTGTGATTCAGATTCGCAAATCCCCAGCAGCATGGACTAAGGTGAGACAACTCTCAAGGTCCATAAACAAACATTTATTAGATTCCCACAGTGATTAATATATGTCTTAACTAGGTCCACGATAATTGGTTGGGTATATAACAAATTATGGCAAGCGATAAGGTACGCCTTGCGTTACGTAGCAACTCAAAGAGAAACAGAGGGATAGAGAGAGATCACTGGTTCTTGTTCCAGCGTTGGTCCAGCCAAAGGGGGTGGGGTGTTTCTGGTTCATAGGAGTGCTCCTCTGTGGATCCCCACCAGTGGCACTTATTTTCCCCTTTTATGTTCACTGTATCGATATGACTGCTATGGTGGCAGTTTCGTCTCAGGTTTCTCTCCCCCAGGTGATGTGTAGCATGATTTGGGTGGAGAGACGAGTGCTATAGTCATATATGTTTAGCATGATCTCTATAATCTTCATTAGCTTATGCAGGGATGTCAACTTTAATGTGCATTTCACGGATAATGAGGCAAAGGTCATTCATCAGATGCGATGAAACAGAGGACTAACAAGCTTCAAAAGTTGAGCAGAAAGTCCTGTCTTCACAAAGCTTCCTCCCTCAGATAAGCAGGTGTTAGACTTATCAGTTCCTTGAGCACAAGGCCCATGTTATCCACCCCAGGGCTACAGCTTCATTTCAAGGTATTTTTTTTGAGTGTTTGAGACATTCCTCAGAAAGGCTCGGAGGGCCTCCCCTTATCTCTCCTCAGGCTGTTTCTCTCAGTCTTTGTTTTGGGAAGTTACAAGTCACCTCCTACACTCCTTCCTCTTGGGGTAACAAGCCAGCTCCTCGGAGTGAAGTTGAGCCCGGGAAGAAGGGAGGGGTTGGAGGAAATGTGTTTTAAGATTTGGCTTTTTCTCATTAACCTACTCTGATTTGATTGGTAATAAATTAAATTATTTTTCCCCACGTTTATTCTATTTTACCTGTGATGGTAAATGGTGAGTGATCTCCCTGTCCTTATCTCGACCACGAGCTTTACATTATTTTTTCTCTCCCCTGTCAACCTGAGGAGGGGGAGTGATCCAGCGGCTTCCTAGAGAGGTGGTCAATGCCCCAAGCCTGTCAATGTTTAAGAGGCATTTGGACAATGCTCTTAATAATATTCTTTAACTTAGTCAGCCCTGAATTGGTCAGGCAGTTGGACTAGATGGATAGAACAGGGGATAGGAAGTGGCCCCGGGGAGGGTCTGTGTTTAATGACATGTTCAGTTAGGCTATGACGGCCACATGGATTTCTGGCAGTTTAATCAAATGCCAGAAAGTCTTGACAGTTACTTAAGGAGAACCTCTATCGAGCCATCCCTGCTGCACCTGGAGGTGCGGGGGGGGGGCGGGGTTAATGAACTTCCCAGGCAGGTAGCAGGAACGCAGCTGAATCGGGGGGAAACCATGAACTTACTGGGTGAACTCACCAGAGAGACAGAAAGGAAAACTTTCAGTCCTCCTGGAAATCCCCAGCTGAAAGTGGCGCAGGAAGCAGGGGGCAGCACTTCTGCTAACTCTCCAGGACAAGGAGACCATATATGTACATTGTCTTGGGGTCTTTCTTAAAAGGAATATTTCCATCCCACTCCTCAGTGGCTTCTTCCCAAAAATGGGTTACTGGGGGACGTGTCCTCATAACCCTGACTGTGCAATGTAGATCATGTGAGTGCACAGACTCTGTAGAATGGCATTGAAACATCTATCACCTGTGTGACCACAATTTTTCAATCCTTAAATCAATGGCCCTGTTAGGTCTGACACATTCTCTATGGGAGTGGCTTTGAAGCATGGTGATGTGGCTCCCAGTTCCCAACCAGACACCTTAGAGGTGGCTTTCCATCTTTTTAAATTTTGCATTCTGGGTTGGCGATTTCATATGTTAGTTCCAACGGTGACAAACGCTGTTGTCCATAACCCCAAAACTTCCCCATATAAGGGAAGGACTGCCATAGGTTGCATTCAAAAATTAGGTGGTTTTTTTTAGTAGATGGGAATGTGTTGAGCAAAGCTAAAAGCAAGTTTGGTCTACAGAGCTAGGAGACAGAGTTGCACCCTACCTGGTGGTATCCCTCTCTCAAGCCTACCCCATCTCACCTGGTCTTCCCCAGGCTGAGACCATCTTAGTGAAAGGCTTCTACCATTATGTGAGAAGCCGCGGGTGCAAGTGGGGGGGGTGGGAGTAGGCTAGGGGTCAGCTTTGCCAGGAAGTAACAAGTAAGTTGTGGTACTTTTTTTCTGTTGCACTCTGTTGTGCTCCTGTTCAGAGTGCAGCAGAGATGATGCGGAGTGAAGCTACAAGGGCATGTTGGTGAATGAATATGAAGGGCTCTGGGGCAACAAGACCACGACAAGCTTTGTTCTAAGTTTTGTTGAGGTTGGTCTGCGCGGGGAGGGGGGGGTGTGCGATCAGAAAGAACGTGAGCATGTCTCATCCCTCACCAGCTGATCAGAGGCCCCCCCCAGGCTCCCTTTGTGGATCATAAAGGCTGCATAAATGTAGCCTAAATGTCTCTTTAAGTATCAAAACTCAACTGTCAGGCACCGCTATTACTCACAACTTGTCATTTGACAGGGTAAGTTCTTCTGAATCTGTTTTTCCAATAAAAGTCTTTATATCTGTTCTTTTTTTTTTTGTTGGTTGTGGAGTTGGATAGACATCCAAATGATAGTGCTGTCCAGGGAGAAACTTGTGACTAAGTCTTCCTGGAATTCACAAAATTTACATCCTCCTAGTTATTCCATTTTGCATTTCATTGTCACACACATAACCTGAGCCTACTGAACACAAAGGATGTGTGGAAAGTAAGAAGAGAGAGTAATCATCCTATCACTTCCTTTCACCTGCTGCTGAGCACCTCCTCAGAAAGGCCCAAGAACAGGTTGTGCTCACAGCTGGAGTGCCCTGGAGTTCAGATTGGCGCACCCATCACAGTCAGGAGCCTGTAGCTGGCTAGGTCAGTTGCTGCCCAGACAAATATCCTCATCCCTGGATGATCTGAAAGAAGAGCTCTGCCAGGTCTTGTGGTGTCCCCTTGCAAAGTGGGAATGACACCTTTTCTCCACACTAGTGATTTGAAAGATGAGTTTAGACTCCTAAGATCAGGACAGTGTCCATGAGTCAATAAATCATCAACTTTCCCCAAAAAAATTTAATCACAAAACCCCTCCCTGCCAACTCTAATATAGATCGATGTCAGATTAATACCGTAAAATAATATCTCCAAATCCATGTTTCTATATTAAATATGGGTATGGCCAGTTCCCATTTTGTAACAAAAATGCACACCAAAACTGTTGTTGACAGCGCCTATTTGATTTATATTGTCTGAAATTCTCTATAAATTTGGGGGAAAGGCCATGTTTTGTAGCATTGTTCCAGGCAAGTAGAGGGGGACAAGAGGCAGGAGGTGGCTAAAAAAGGGTCTGCAGATTTACCATACTAAAGACACTGGAAGTAGCATTCTGGTCTTCTGGGTTAGCTGGAACAGAAGCGAAAGTCTCAGGAACATTTAGCGGTTTAAGTAAAAAGGAATGAAGACTGTGGATCTTTTAACAAAAACTTCCTTATTTCATCTGTTAATTAATAATTGATGTTACCTAGGTATTAATGAAAGCAAACAAAAGACAAAGAGCTTTGAA
>VFFE01007690.1:172294-185760 GCA_008921705.1 Burhinus oedicnemus | reverse complement strand
GAGCTTTGAACAAGTCACCGTGAAATCCTGTAACTCCCACCTGTTCATACTGAGCATTTTTTTTCCTTATGTAATCTCACCATTTCATTAGCTCCTCACTCATCTTGGTCTTCCTAGTCTGCAGGGTTTTCTAGCCTGCATTTCTGATGAAACAGCAATAGAAATTCATAGGGGAAATAGTCTTTTTGCTATTTATTATTGCAGAGCCTTTCTCAGTCACTGGGATTCTAATCTAGAAGCAGGACCTTTAGCTGCTATGCCAGTAGCAACGACATGAAGGGCGAGAAGAGCTGATGTACTTTAGAAAAATAGAATCTTTCACTGAGCAAGAACAAGAAGCTATAAAAAAAAAGTTACAAAGGTGTTACGAAACAGGACACTTTGTATAACCAATGCGTGCCTTGCTAATGACTATACCCTTGAAGACGAACATAAGGTGGTTAAAAGGGGAACATCCCACCACAGGAGGCACTGAGAACCGTGTAACTGCTAAAAGAAGCATGAAGTCAACAAAGATCTGTTGTAACCGGGGGGAAGGGTAAAGGCAGCAGTGGGAGACCTTGACCATAGACTCAGAGACTGGACAGACATACACCCCCCCCACTGGACTGAGCATGCACACATCAGTCAAAGGACACTGTAAATTTCAATGAAAGCAAGAGACAATACTAACCAAAAGAAATTGTTAAGATACTAACCAATAATTATAATTAAAGGTGTATATTTCTATGTTTTGAATCATATAAATACACTGAAGGTTTTGTAGACCGGTGTGCTAGCTTTGTGGAATACCACCTAGCACCCATATCTGCGCAAATATGCAATAATAAAATACCTCTGCTCTGTGTGTACATTGGCGTCTTGCACACCAGGTAAACAAATCCACTTTTCGGACTACAGAGCCACCCTTGTCTTTTGTCTGGGGACTCCACCATGCTGAGTCTTTACATAGTGCTGTGCACCACTGTCATGTCTGTAGTGCTGCAAGGGCTCACAGCAGACAGCATCACAGTGAAATCAGCCTCTCCTCATTGAAGTCTCTATAACTCCAGAGGTGCTGAAGAGTGACCTCTCAACAAAAGACTAAATATTTTCTTTCGTTCTTAATTTACAGCCATGGGTCTGAGAAGCTGCATCACAACCCTCACAGGGAGGGCTTCATAAAAAAAGTCACTGCAATCTAAAGCAAAAGAAATTTTGCTATTTTCACTCCCATTCCTCACTGTGAAAAGTCAGGCCTGTTGACATGCAAAGACAAAAATAAATGACATATTCTTTTGTTCACTTTTACTTTTGTTGGAAATACATTTTTTGCTCTCAATAATGTTTTATGCCCAATCTGATATGAGCCTATGGTATGACTTGTATAATTTATATTTCTTCTTTCTTCAGGCAATGACATTATTATTTCTCCTCTTCATTGCAACAGAACATATGACACTTACATTTTTTCAAACACACAAATGACCTTTCACTTTTGTCTCGAAAAATCTCTTTTAATGGAGCCTAGAGCTTTTGCTGGGACATTAACTTTCCATCTAAACCCAAATCAAACACTAACTGTGTCCTTTTCATAGTGAACATAATTCAGCTCCTCCCTTTCCAAGTAAACACCACCCTGAATCTTTTTGGTCTCCACAGTGAAAAAATGCTGAGTGAATAAAACCGTAAGTGTCTGAGATGGATCACACCCAGACCTTCAATGGTTAAGTAAAGGTAGTTCTTTAGAAGTGCTGACTTCATCCCTTCAGGGTTTTTCCATCCCCTCAGACACATAGTACACTCTGTCTTTCCTTGTTCTGATGCAATGAAGTCTACATTATTGAAACGCTCCATTGCTGATTTACTAATTAGCCTTTAGTACTAGAATTGGTCTGACCTTATCTACCTTCAGTACCGTTCTTCCTGGCTCTGTTCCTCCAGAGCATTCTCATCTATTCCCATGTACAATGCATAATCAGGAGCTTGTTTGGGTTATGAGTCAGAAAATAAGCCTGTCTCCCAATCTGCAGCTGTAGCTGAAAGTCTCCCGAGGTTTAGCTATAATCTCCAGTGTTCTTTACAGTAATTGTTATTTTCTTTACAGGGTAGAGTGAAGGATCAATATCTAAAAGCAGTAGAGATATAATTTGCCTGGCATTTGTAATCCAGACTGTAGAGAAGATTTTTACAGAAGTGCATGCCTGAATATCTCAATTTTTTTTCGTGCTGTTAAGCAGAGTGGGATTGTCGAGAGTCTCCAGTGTGAGGGGAACAGTCTCCAGAGGCGGAGTAAGGTTTGTTCCTCTTCTTGCTCTGACAAGGATGGCAGAGGTTGGTGGGAAGCTCTTTTCCCACCTTCTCCTTCCTGAGCAGCTGTGCCAACAGTGCCATGACATAAATAATCAAAATAACATTAACTTAAACCAAGAACTAACCAACACAGAAAAACCTCTCTGTTGGAGCAGGCGGCCATATGCTGCAGTCTCCTAAAAAACATGCTTATCTTTTCACCAAGCTTAGTTGGCATGTAGGAAGCCTGCCCAAGGGGGCTGATTTACTAGCAATCAGCAAGATTGCACCAGATTACAGTCATTCTTATCTGAAAGGCTTGGACTTCTGTGAGAAGCTGAGTTCTGCCCAAAAAGAAAATGGGTCCTATCAGTTATGTGCAGAATACATGGGAGATTGCTTGTACTTGATGTTTCATACAGGCAAAAGAGCTGGAGTGTTTCTCTGAGAGGCTCTGTTAAGTTGTTCATTCCTTAGAGCTTGTCTGATTTCTTCAGACCCCCTGAGCCTGCTGCCTTCAGGGGAGCAGCAGCACCCTACAACAGTTCAGGATTTAAGCACAAGGAATATGTTCTTGAATAACTAGTCACTTTAAGAATGTCACACTACACACAGCAGCCTTAACATTTTGCTAGCCAGATGAAATGTGTAGGAAGAATTCCCTGTGTTACAGGAATGTGACTACATCACTCTAATCACAACACGATTTATCATAGAGTTTTGGGAAAAAATTTCTGTAAAACACATTTTTGCCCTGGAAATGGAAGAATTTCCACAAAGTAAGAAGCACTTCTTTTAGAAGGCTCTCTGCCTTTTGCTCCCCTTCATATCAGAAAGATGCACTTTATACTGTTATTTTTATTATGCTTATAGTATATTTTTAAGCAGAACGCCTAGGACTTCTAGCAGAACACTGTGGATAAAACTGTTGTTTAATGTTGTCTCCTGCATTTGTAATATAGACTGTACAGACAGTTGGTACATGAACTATAATGTAGGCAAAGATGCAAAACTGTTTCCTTGTGAGGCATTGTTAAATTTTTGTCAACATAGAACTGCACAGTTATGAGCAGGTCGGAGCATATTGTAGTGTTTAGAATAACACCTGCAATTTTCCCCATAGATTTTGTCTTAAGAGAAGATGGTTCAGTCATTATTCATTCTCTTTATAAAGCTATAGCAATTTGGCACTCAGTCCCTCAGTTGAGAGAGAAGAAGGAGACTGTGGTCTCCCTAATAGCTATTTGTCAAGAAAATACAGCTGACAATGACAGAAGACTTCCCAATAGCGTATACAAATCAGGGACTGAGGGGGAAAAAAAAAAACCCTCCAAATTTCTCCCAATAGTGCAAGCAACCCTCCTCAAATAAAGAAAACAATTCTTGTGGTAGTGATCAATTTCATGTTCCAAAGCAGGTGAAAAGGGAAAAATTTACCAGTTCTTTTGGTAAAACTATTTTCTTTTGATTGTACTGGGACAACTAGAAGATTGCAAGAGACTGGTTAAAAAAAGAAAGCAAAATTACTAACCAGCCATAATATTACCATGGTAGGAAAGACCATCACCTGCATCAGCAGTATCCAGCAGTGACAGACTAGGAGGCTCCATCCAAAATCCTAGAAATTCTCAAAAATCATACTCAACTTCCCAAAGACGTAAAACAATATCTTTTCAGCAGCAGTCCTCACAAAGAGAAAGAACAAGAGACTAAGCAAAGAGCAAAGCATGCAAATAGTTGTCTTGAGCAAGGAGCAGCTCATAAAATGTAAAGCAGTTCAGGCTAGATTCATAATCAGAATGAGAGGCAAAGACATTCGAAGGAGAATGACCCAAAAAGCCATGTAACTCCACCAAGATTTATTCTCTTGCGCAAGGCTAATGGGCAATTTTTGCATCCAAAGACAGAGCAAAAATGAGATAGGCAAAGGGACTGCTGCCAGAAAAAAATGTGGTGGCATAAACAGGGAGAGCATGCCCAAATACAGAGAAAAAAACACAACCAGAGAAACCACTCTGAATGCTGTGATGAAAAAAAGCGTACAAAGAAGGGAAAAGAACAAAATCACAGAAACAGGCAGGCATCCAAGGGGTGAGTTCTTGCACATATATCAGCTCAGTATGTTGTAGAAAAATTGATATTAACTAGAAAAATGAAATGTAAAATGTAATTGAAGCAACCAAGGAAACCTGCTGCCGCTAGAGTCCTCTATGCTGCCCCAACCCTATTTAATTATTTACCTAATATTAAAATAGAGAAATAGTGACTAGACACGATTTATCTGTGATTCAGTTAAGGAACTAACCACTAGACAATGTAGCTTTGTTGATAAGTAGGATATTCTTGTCAAGAGAGCGATGAACTGTAGGCCTGGTCAGCAAACAGAGAAAACCTCCTGGAACTGCCAAGATTAGAGGAGAAGTAGGTAAAAGGTAATTTCAGCAGGGGGAGATTGCGACCACCGACTCATTGACCACCTACCCAAATGACACCACCTGCTCAAAAGAGAACAATGGAAGAAGAAAACACAGTCTGAACACTAATTTACATGGGAAGCGAAGAAATCTTGACGAATCATTAAAGAGAATAACCATGAATATGTATTAATTGTTTGAATATATAATAATCAATGTATAAAAGTGGAGATTTTTGAAACTAAAGTGTGCTCCCGATTTGGGACGAGCACCCCATTTCTGCACATTAATGGAATAAACCTGGAAATACCTCTGCTCTGTGTGTTATTGGCTTGCACACAGGGTAAAAAAACTCAAATTTGCGATAACAAGCACAGCACAAAACAGCAAAGGAAACCAGCAACCACAAAACACACAAATGAACAGATGTCTGTAAAGCTCGGTGGAGTACCAGATGAAAGACAAGGGCAGAAACCACGAATAGACTAGAAGCCAAACAGACAGTGTCTGTCTCAGTGGTTGATGTCACAAAGGCATCCTGAAAGTTTTGCAAGGAAAAAGTGAAATTGAGGCAAAACAAAGCAAATTAAAATCATATGATAGCATGCTCACAAAAACATAATGTAACTTAAAAGCAGAGTACAGGGAAAGAGAAAGGCTGGGATTTCAGGTAGAGAACAAAGAGAACTAAGAAGCCTCTGCTTTTATTAAAGTATATGACCCTAACAACACCGACACCAAAAGAAATGTTCCTCTCATAGACAAATGACAAACTGAAGGTGTAGCAGGAGGAACTAAATCTTCTGTTCCATCAAGGCAGCCAGAAGGCTAGTAAATTTCCATGATGTTATTTTTTTTTTTTCAGACCAGGATGTTTTCCAGACTTGTTACATGTGATAATAGATAAAACAGTTTGGCTATTGTAGGCGCTGACTCCCAGAAAATCAATTCAATTACAAGAGCAAAAAAACTAACAATGGCAGCTACAAAGATAATGGAAAAGGAGATAATATTGTCGCAGAAGACAAGAGTTAGACAGTCGCATGGTACTCACTGAGAAAGCAGGCAAGCTATTTGCAAGAGGCCCACTTGCTTCAAACAAAGCACTAAAAAGAGCTCAAAATCAAAGGCCCGCAAAAGGAGAAATATAATCTGACTTGACATCAACAAAACATTTTGGCAGCCATTGCCAAAAATGGATATTAATAAATTTCATGGGAGATATTTCACAATATTTGGGATGTCATCAGGTTGATAGAAATGGCAAAAAATGATATTTGTGGTAAAAACTGAGGGCAAGAATTTGATGTTACTAGAAAGATGTACAAACAAAATTCTTAAGAAGTCACATCATAGCAGATGATGTTCTGGCAGCACAGATACAATGATAGCTTGGCGAAGGCTTCTGAGAATCACAGCAGAAATCCCCACTGCCTGCTGGGACCATCCTGGTATGCAGGATTGCAATTGGGAGTGGTGTCACATGCAGAAGACTGCCAACCACACCAGGTCTGTGACCTGACCTTGGGAAAGTCGAAGTAATATAACAGATATCCACACTAAAGTAATTCAACCAGTGTATAGACTATTAGCATTTGTAAACTATCTACACCTCCCCCCCAGAACCTTTAGCTGTAAGTAAACTTTAAATGTGGCATATGGTTAATTCAACATGACATAGCTATCCCATAACTCAGAGACTGTGCACTCATCCCAAAATATTGGGATGTGTACAGAAAGATGTGGCAGAAGCTGCAGAAGTAACAGTAAGTGGCTTCTGTGTCGAAGGCTAAATTGAACTAGGGGCTTGCAGGACCATGCACATGTGAAAAGTACATGGGGAAAATAAATCGAGTCTGTCCAAGCGTGGAAATCCTACAAAGAAGTGACTGTGAATTACTAGATAGTTTTTAAAAAAGCCATTGCTATCAGCTTCTGAAAGGTTTCATCACATGCTACAGATATCGCAGAGCTGGCATTTAAATATATGCTGACCTGGTGGTGTAGGTGTTGCCAGAAGCAACAAGGGAAGATTTAAACGTGGCAAAATGGAAAGCAGCACTGAGCTGGCGAGGAACACAGTGGTGGCAACGGTAAGGTTTGTGCCTGGGTGCCAGATTGAGGCAGACAGGGGAGTTCCTGGAGCCAGGGAAAGTCGAGGAAGAGCAGAGAACCCTGCCAGGAGCCAGCAGCACTCCTGAACGAGGCTGATGTGGTGCTGGTGTGGGCATTGCCGAAAGAGATTTAAATGGCCATAGAGAGTGCTAGTTATGTCTGTTTGCACGATACGGCATGCAGGAAGGCCCCTGCAACCTGCTTGTTGGCCCACAGCCCAGGGAAGTGCTCAAGCTCTCTGCCAAAATGGTGAGCACTTGCCTCAGAGCTAAAACCAGTGCTCCTACACAGAAAGTCCTTCAGATGTCTGATGCATCCACCCAGATGGAAATGGTAAGGAGACTTCAGTACAAGGAAGGGGTAGGCTGTAGTGAGTGCCCATACTCTTCTCCTGGCAGAAAGGTCAGTACGTGCACATAGTGTGCACAGGTCGATAATTTGTTATGTCAGGTGGCTCAGCCGCAAGAGACGGATAAAAGATTGCGTCGTATCAGAGGAGCTGAGACAGAGATAGACAGGTGGTTTCATAACCATGTTCCTGTAATGGATACCACTGAGAATGAGGCACCTTGAACTCTGGTGACCCACAAAAGCAGGACTCTGCTTAAGCCCCCAGAATCTGGCATCACAACAAAAAGCAGATATGAAACTTTAATGGCTACAGACACCAAGGAGCAAGGTCTTCCAGGAGGAACTGCACCTGCAGTACACAGTAGATATCATAAAAAAAACCAATGATGAGTGCTAGTAGTGGTGTCTCTCTGTTAAAGGGAACTGAGTTGCTCATTTGCTTTTCTGACAGACAGTCACGTGAAGTATGCTTCCTTCTGGGAGCTAAGGTTTGAGATGTTGCTGAGAATGCCACAACTTGTCAAGAGCATGGCCTACTATCCACTGTTACTCTTTCATGTGGGCATGAATGACACTGCAAGCCTAGGCAGAATTAAGGAACACTATAAAGCTCTGGGGGTGTAAGTGGAAAAAAATTGGTGCCCAAGTTATCTTTTTCTCCATTTTACCAGTTAGAGGAAAGGGAGCAGCTAGAAATGGACGTATAATGCATATCAACTCCTGGCTACGTGGCTGCTGCCATCGTTAGTGTTTTAGCTTTTATGACAATGGGACATTCTTTGACGAATATGGCCTGTTAGAGAGGGATGGGATCCACCTGTCTAGAAGGGAATCTTTGGCAATAGGCTGGCCAACTTGGTGAGGCAGGCTTTGAACTGAAGGACTGGGGAGATGGTGTCCAAAATGGCAATGCTCACACCAATTTATCCAACTGAGGAATAAGCTAGGCCAACCAAAGCTGAGACAAATGTTCCTTAGCTGACTTCCAAGATGAGAACAAGAAGGTCAAGCACTTCAAAGCTGTGTATGGCTGTGGTGGATCCTCTTGCATCCCTCCCGGGAAAACTGCATGCTCAATTACGTCTCTGAAATGCCTGTACACCAACATACGCAACATGGGGAACAAACAGGAAGAATTAGAGATCTGTGTGCGGTCACAGGGCCATGATCTCATTGCAATTACTGAGACATGGTGGGATAGCTCTCAGGACTGGAATGCTGTCATGGATGGCTAGGTCCTCTTTAGGAAAGAAAGGCCAGCAAGGCGAGGTGGTAGAGTTGCTCTTCATTTGAGAGGACAACTGGAATGTATCGAGCTCTGCCTAGGGGCGAATGAAGAATGAGTCAAGAACTTATGGGTAAGAATTAAGGGGCAGGCTAATATAGGTGATACTGTTGTGGGTGTTTGCTGCAGACCACTGGATCAGGAAGAGGAAGTCAATGAGGCCTTCTACAGACAGCTGCAAATAATCTCACAATCACAGGCCCTGGTTCTCCTGGGGGACTTCAACCACCCTGATATCTGCTGGAAAGGCAACACAGCCAGGTGCACACAGTCCAGGAAGTTTCTGCAGAGCAGAGGAGAGGTGTACTACTTAATGGACTTTGTGCTAACAAACAAAGAAGGACTAGTTGGGGGTGTGAAGGCTGAGTGTAGCCATGGCTGCAGTGACCATGAGATGGAGGAGTTCAGGAGCCTGCATGGAAGAAGCAGGGCAAAAAAAAACCGATTTGCAACCCTGGACTTCAGGAGAGCTGACTTTGGCCTCTTCAAAGACCTACTTGGGGAAATCCCATGGGCAAAGGCTCTAGAGGGTGAGAGGTCCAAGAGAGCTGGTTAATATTCAAGCACCACTTCCTCCAAGCTCAAGATCGGTGCATCCCTAGGAGAAAGAAATCAGGCAAAGGAGGCAGGAAACCTGCATGGATGAGCAAGGAGCTTCTGGAAAAACTCAAATGGAAGAAAAAAGTTTACAGAATGTGGAAAAAGGGACTGACCACTTGGGAGGAATGTAGGAACGTTGTCAGAGCGTGCAGGAATGCAACGAGGATGGCTAAAGCCCACTTGGAATTAAATCTGGCATGGCTTCTTCAAGTACATCTGTAGCAAAAGGAAGACTAGGGAAAATGTGGGCCCTCTGCTGAATGAGCTAGGTGCCCTGGTGCCAGGGGATTCAAAGAAGGCAGAGTTACTGAATGCATTCTTTTCTTCAGTCTTTACTTCTCAGGCCGTCCCCAGGAATCCCAGACCCAGACCCAGACAGAGTCTGGAGAAAGGAAGAGTCTCTCTTGGTCAAAGAGGATTGGGTGACAGATCATTTAGGCAAATTTGACACCGACAAATTCATGGGCCCTGATTGGATGCACAAGCTAGTGTTGAGAGAGCTGGCAGAAGTCATTGCTGGGCTGCTCTCCATCATCTTGGAAAGGTCCTAGAGATCAGGAGAGGTGCCTGAGGACTGGACAAAAGCTCAAGTCACGCCAGTATTCAAATAGGGCAAGAATGAGGACCTGGGAAACTACAGTTGTCCTGGTTTGAGTTAAAACGGAAGTAACTTTCTTTTTAGTAATTTTACTTTGCAGCTAAGCCTCTTAGCAACGCATTGTGCAGAAAACTATTTGCTCTCAGAATAAAACCTGATAAGCTATAATTTCTGCCAAGGAATGGTATGCAGAGAGTCTCTTGCTTATACTTGTTGCAAAAACAACCAAGGCCAGCCAACTTTGTTACTTGTCCCGTTGGAAGGTCGGAAGCGGAAAAGCGTAGAGGAGTCACACCTGCGGGGAGGAGCGGACAGGACAGGGGACCCAAAACTGACCAACAAGGGTATTCCATCCCATCTGCCTCCTGCTCAGTATAAAAGCTGAGGAATCAAAGGGTCAGGCCTCTTTCTTCAATGGCCGGTGTCCTGGGAGGACTCTGTCTCTGTGTCTGCCTTTGATCCCTATCAGGAATGCAGATCCCGTCTGTCACTGAGTCCAGTCTGGGACTTCCCCAGCGCCTGCTGGTGACGTGATCATCATCCTGGGAGCTTGATATGGTTTTGTATATATTTCATTATTTTATTTTTTATTATTTTATTATTAATATTTCATTAAAGTAGTTTAGGTGTTTTTCTAAAATCATAAGTCTCTTTCTCTCTCTCCCTCCTCTCCTTGGAGGGAGAGGTGGGGAGAGCGTCTGTCATTCTTTTTCGGTGGCCAGTCTGGCCCAAACCACGAGAACAGGCCAGTCAGCCTCACCTCCGTCCCTGGAAAGATGATGGAAAAGCTCATACTGGATGTCATATCTAAGCATGTAGAGGAAAAGAAGGCTATTTGGACTGGTCAACATGGATTCACCGAGGGAAAGTCATGCTTGACCAATCTGATAGCCTTCTACAATGGCCTGACTAGCTGGATGGATGAGGGGAGAGCTGTGGATGTTGTCTACCTTGACTTCAGCAAGGCTTTTGACATAATATGCTCATAGGCAAGCTTAGGAATTGTGGGTTGGATGAATGGACAGTGGGGTGGATTGAAAACTGCCTGAATGGCAGAGCTAAGAGTGTTGTGATCAGCGCCGCAGAATCTAGTTGGAGGTCTGTAACTAGCGGTGTTCCCCAGGGGTCAGTACTGGGTCCAGTCTTGTTCAACATATTCATCAGTGACCTGGATGAAGGGATAGAGTGTACTCTCAGCAAGTTTGCTGATGACACAAAACTGGGAGGGGTGGCTGACACACCGGAAGGCTGTGCTGCCATTCAGCGTGACCTGGACAGGTTGGGCAGCGAGAAACCTAATGAAATTCAACAAAGGGAAGTGTAGGGTACTGCACCTGGGGAGAAATAAGCCCATGCACCAGTACAGGTTAGGGGCTGACCTGCTGGAAAGCAGCTCGGTGGAAAGGGACCTGGGAGTCCTGGTGGACAACAGGATGACCATGAGCCCTTGGCAATGTGCCCTTGTGGCCAAGAAGGCCAATGGCATCCTGGGGTGCATCAAGAGGTGTGTGGCCAGCAGGTCGAGGGAGGTTATCCTCCCCCTCTACTCTGCCCTGGTGAGGCCGCACCTGGAGTCCTGTGTCCAGTTCTGGGCTCCCCAGTTCAAGAAAGATGGGGAAATACTGTGATATCAAAACCTCTATGATTGTAACTCTGTAAATCTATTGGGTAAATGACTCTTGATAGGACAATGGGATAGAAAGAACAACCGGACCTAAAATCAGATAGCAGAAACTTCAGTGGTCTGATTTCCCAAGAAAATTGTCTATACAGCATGAAATGTGTCCTTAATATGAACTTGACTAATTATAATATGAAAACCACTCCTCTAGAAGCCTGCTTGAAGATCCTCACCCACTGAGCCTGCAGAGTAAAATTAAGAGACACTCTACCTTTAATTGAAGATGAGGACATTTTACACAAATCAACTTCAAGATAAGGAAATATGAGCACCAGTAAAAAGCTGAAAACAATGAATTATGCTAATTTACAATGTATAAATGACAGAGTTTTTCAATGCTTTGCGGAGATACCCCCTAGCACCCTTTTCTGGGCACAACTGCTAATAAATGGATAACACCTTGTCTCTGTGTGTTATTGGCTTGCACACCAGGTTAATGATCCGACAAGTTTTGGGACAACAACTGGAGAGAGTCCAGCAGAGGGCTACAAATACGATCAAGGGAATGGAGCACCTCTCATGAAAAAAGGCTGAGAGAGCTGGGTTTGTTTAGCTTGGACAAGAGAAGACTGAGAAGGAATCTCATCAATGCTTATAAATATCTAAAGGGTGGATGTCAAAAGGATGGGGCCAGACTCTTTTCAGTGGAGCCTAGCAACAGGACAAGAGGCAATAGGCACAAACTGGAACACAGGAAATTCCATCTCAACGTGGTCTGGTTTGAGCGATGCAGGATTAATTTCTTTTCTAATGCCTGGGAAAACTGCACTTTTAGAAGACTCTGGTGTCTGAATTTGTGAAAATATTTACTTTATAGCCAGCTATGGTGTGTGGGTGTCAAGGTCTCAGTGTTTTCAGGCTAGCCAGGTGCAGGGATGAGGAGGAGCAAGACCCGGGCACTTGACCCAAGCTGGCCAACAGGATTATTTCATACCATGAATGTCACATTCAATATAAATTAGAAAGTTTGCTGAGGAGGGGGGCTCTCCCTTGATGGCGGCGATCCAGAGAACTCCTTGCCCCGGTGCCGGACCCCTGAGGCCTTCCCTTCCTCCTGAAGCCGTAGCACTCTCAGTGTCCGACATTTGCTGTCCACTGTTGGGAGTGCACAGCTTCCTACTGCTATAGTTGGCTGAGTATAATCCTTAAATATCTTTAGATTGGTGTCGGGATCATTATTGGTTCTTTAGTGTTATTACTGTTAGTTATTTAGTCTTATTCTATTAAATCTGTTTATATTTCAACCCCTGGCTTTCCTGGTTTTCTTCCCGATTCCCCCTTCCTGGGTGGGGAGGGGTCATCGGGTAATAGAATAATTGTCTAGATGACAATAAATTTTTGTGGATTTCTCAAACCATAACAAATTTGGTGCCTAACGTGTTATTGTAACGAAGTTGGCACTTAATGTGATATTTTGGACTTAAATAGCGTGGGGAGAAACATAGGCTTTAATTTGAGTGTTTTGAGGGGTTGAAGTTTTAAACAGATTTGACTGGATTTGTTGAACGGTCGCTATGACTTTGTTGGAATGGGTTCAAAGGAATGTAGTCAGAGTCCTCCGCCGTCTCTGTACAGACTTATGTTGGAAGTTATGGCAGCTGTGGGGGAGTTCATGGCCGTTTTTCACTGGTTTAGGGCAGCTTATCATTTCTAAATGTGGACTTAAAACAATTGCCTTGTTAGCTGGTGTGGCAGTATTTTGCTATGTTATCGGGTCCTTTGCAATCTTTCCTTTTTTGTCACTTATGTAATGGCATCTTAGGAAACGCCGCGGTCTGACTCACTCCAGGACGGCGGGATTCCTCTGCTGGGTCTTGTGCATAATTACACTTTGGGGTATGTTACAGGCCATTTGAGGAGGGCACGTCTATTGAGAATTTGTATGTTCCGGTGGCATCAATAGTAACAGTTTTTGAGAGTTTGGAGTATTTTCATTACTGTGCTGGTGTTGTTAAGTTTTACGGGCTTGGTTTTCTCCATTGGCTGGATCTGCGGTACAGGGAAAAAGCCCGTACAGTCACCACCGGCCCCTGAGATAGGCATTGCGCCCTCACAGCCCCCACCGGCCCCCGCGAAAGTCATCAATCCGGTCCAGACTCTGCCGGCTTAGGTCCCACTGGCTCCTTTGACACACACGGCACGGCACCGCTC
>VFFE01007690.1:135865-163187 GCA_008921705.1 Burhinus oedicnemus | reverse complement strand
GTGATTTACCATCAGAACTCTGGTGGCTGTACGGTGATCAGCGTGCCAGAAAGCAGTTGCCAGGAGACTGGACTGGCCACTGTACCCTTGGCATGCTGATGCCAGATCTTCAGATCATTATAGTATGGTTAAGAGTTTTGATTCCTTCTTTTAGTGTTTTGTAGTTAGAATGAGCCATAGTTAATATATCTGCAGAAATGGAAATTATTGTTAAGATACATAAGATATGGGAACACGCCCAGATTCTTCATGCTATCAGTATGGATGACACATCATGGTTTGACTCACTGTATAGCTCGTGGGTAATTACTGGGTGGCTAGTTTCTATACTAAAGACAAGCTTGTCTGTTTTGCTCATTATCTTTGTTGTACTATTAATTGTGCCTGTTTATTTCAGTGTTTGTACGATGCCTTCGAAAAAATGGTCCGTTATGTGGTTTAATCAAGTGCCAATTCCACTTGACGAGACTTGGATTGCTCAAAAACAAAAAGGGGGAAATGTGGGAAGATTCTTGATGGAAAGTGAGCATCCTGTGATCACTCCAAGTCTCAATGATCTGTGTGTGGCCTGTAGGTAACTTATGTAAGTGCTGTACTGGAAAGGTTACTTGCGGTCAACACGGTAAGAGAGTAAACAAGAATGGAGGAGGAGGTTGCAGTGAAGGCGGAACCTGAAGCAGGATATAGGCGGACAGAGCATCCGCTTGGACTTGTACTTTGAGCCAATCAAGAGTAGCCTTAGGCGCGTGCTTAATGAGGTAAACCAATCAGTAAGTTGTTGGCGCGTTATCTCGAACAGCACAACGTATATTAACTGAGCTATCTGCGCAATAAAGCGGCATTAACCTGATCATATTGGTCGTTGTGTTGTGTCCGAGCCTTCTGCGTCAACAATCGAGTTTATTGGACTGTGTGGATTCGATGGCCTGGCACATCAGGACCACAAAGGTATAGGGCCTAGGTGGACACTGGTGCACAGTGCACCATAATGCCGTCCAATCATGGAGGGGCAGAATCCATCACTATTGCTGGAGTGACGGGGGGATCTCAAGAACTGACTGTATTGGAGGCCGAAGTGAGCCTAACTGGGAATAAATGGGAAAAGTTCCCCATTGTGACTGGCCCGGATGCTCCGTGCATTCTTGGCATAGATTACCTCAGGAGAGGGTATTTTAAGGGCCCTCGGGGGTACCGGTGGGCGTTTGGTGTAGCGGCAGTGCAGACAGAGGACGTTATGCAACTGTCTACTTTGCCTGGCCTGTCAGAGGACATTTCGGTTGTGGGGCTGTTGAGGGTCGAGGAACAAAATGTGCCCATTGCTACTACAACGGTGCATAGGCGACAATATTGCGCTAATCGAGATTCTTTGCTCCCCATTCAGAAACTGATCCATCAGCTGGAAAGCCAAGGGGTGATCAGTAAGACTCATTCACCCTTTAACAGCCCTATATGGCCAGGGCGAAAGCCTAATGGGGAATGGAGATTGACAGTAGACTATCGTGGCCTGAATGAAGTCACACCACCACTGAGTGCTGCTGTGCCAGACATGCTAGAACTCCAGTATGAACTGGAGTCCAAGGCAGCCAAATGGAATGCTACAATTGACATTGCTAATGCATTCTTCTCTATTCCTTTAGCAGCAGAGTGCAGGCCACGATTTACTTTCACCTGGAGGGGCGTCCAGTACACCTGGAATCGACTGCCCCAGGGGTGGAAACACAGCCCTACTGTTTGCCATGGACTGATCCAGACTGCACTGGAGAAGGGTGGAGCTCCAGAACACCTGCAATACATTGACGACATCATTGTGTGGGGTAACACAGCAGAAGAAGTTTTTGAGAAAGGGGAGGAGGTAATTCAAATCCTTCTGGAAGCCGGTTTTGCCATAAAACGAGGTAAGGTCAAGGGACCTGCACGAGAGATCCAGTTTTTAGGAATTAAGTGGCAAGATGGGCGCCGCCAGACCCCAATGGATGTGATTATCAAAATAACATCTATGTCCCCGCCTACTAACAAAAAGGAAACACAAGCCTTCTTAGGTGTTGTGGGTTTCTGGAGAATGCATATTCCTGGTTATAGTCAGATGGTGAGCTCTCTCTATGAAGTGACTAGCAGGAAGAATGATTTTAAATGGGCCCCTGAGCAGCAATAAACTTTGAGCGAATTAAATTTGAAAGTTTGCTGAGGAGGGGGGATCTCCCTTGATGGCGGCGACCCAGAGAACTCCTTGCCCCGGTGCCGGACCCCTGATGCCCTCCCTTCCTCCTAAATCTGTAACACTCGCAGTGGCCGACATTTACCATCCACTGCTGGGAGTGCACAGTTTCCGACTGATATAGTTGGCTGAGTATAATCCTTGTACATTTTATATTGGTATCGGGATCACTATTGGTTCTTTAGTGTTATTACTGTTAATTATCTAGTCTCATTCTATTAAATCTATTTATATTTCAACCCCTGGGTTTCCTGGTTTTCTTCCTGATTCCCCCTTCCTGGGTGGGGAGGGGTCATCGGGTGATAGAATAATTGTCTAAATGACAATAAATTGTTGTGGGTTTCTCAAACCATAACACATCTCCTGCCAGCAAACCTGCTCCAGCATGGGCTGCTCTCTCCATGGGGTCACAGGTCCTGCCAGGAGCCTGCTGCAGCGCAGGCTCTCCACAGGGTCACAGCCTGCTTTGGGCGCATCCACCTGCTCTGGTGTGGGGCCCTCCTTCGGGCTGCAGGTGGATATCTGCTCCACCGTGGACCTCCATGGGCTGCAGGGGGACAAACTGCCTCACCATGATCTTCACCAGGGGCTGCAGAGGAATCTCTGGTCGGGTGCCTGGAGCACCTCCTCCCCCTCCTTCTTCACTGACCTTGGTGTCTGCAGGGTTGTTGATCACTCCTCTCTTTTACGGCTGCTGTTGCACAGCAGTTTTATCCCCTTCTTAAATACATTATCAGAGAGGCGCTACCACCGTCGCTGTACTTGGGCTGATTGGCTCAGCTTTGGCCACCAGCGGGTCCGTCTTGGAGCTGGCTGGCATTGGCTCTATCAGACTTGGGGGAAGCTTCTGTCTTCTCACAGAAGCCACCCTGTAGCCCCCCCCCACTACCAAAACCTTGCCACAGAAACCCAATAAAATAACAAACGCTGCAAGACTGAAGACAGTCTACCCTAATAAACAATTTGTTTATTTCAGAAGCATTATATTTTGGCTTACTTCCACTTCATGACAAACAGTAGAAAACAGACAACAATGAAAAGACACTGGATTTTTTTTTAAGAAAGTGTTTAAAGTATAAATATCAAGATATTACTGTAACTCCATGATATTGTTCAGATTAACTGGCGACAGGCAAGTGCAGGCCTCTGGTTTAACAGTTATTCCAGGGACGTTCTGTGCCATGTATTAGATACCTGCCTCTCCGCTAAAAAGGAATACTTCTTATATCATCAGTATGTAGGTCTAAGGAAAAATCCCCCTTCCTCAGCAATCAAGAAGTTTGCCAAGCACTGAAATACCACAATTGTTAGGCATAATTGGCAGCGTTGAGTGACAATCAAGGGAGATCACTGGTATGCAAATATGACTATAGGTCAATCATCTTACTCTATAAATAGTGGACAGCCCAGGGCCACTGAGCTCTCTTGCATGGCAGCGGGCTGCATGCCAGGATACATGCCTTGCTAATGAAAGTACCCTTGAAGAAGAACAGAAGATTGACAGCAAGGGAACATACCGGCGTGGAAAGTGCCGAAACCAGCTGAAAACCGGACAGCTGCTGGAAGAGGCCCAAAGTCAACAAAGATTTGCAGTAACTGGGGGAAAGGTAAAGGCGGCAGTGGGAGATCATGACCACCGACTCAATTAGAGACTGAGCAGAACTACCCCCCCCCACTATACTGGAGCATGGGCACAGCAATTAAAGGACATTGTATCTTTAAATGAAAGCAAGAGACTGTACTAACCAATAGAAACTGTTAAGAGAAGGTACTACCCAATAATTATAATTAAGGGTGTGTATTTCTGTATTTTGAACCGCATAAATATTCCAAAGAGTTTGTAGGCGGGTATGCTAGCTTTGTGGATTACCACCTAGCACCCATCTCTGCGCAGAAATGATTTAAATAAATACCTCTGCTCTGTGTGTACATTGGCGTCTTGCACACTGGGTAAACAATATGTAGCAAGATCACACAGCTCAAAATTGAGTATTCTCACCCAGGGTTAAATTTCCTTGAGATACACATTGAACTGCTCCATTCTTCAGCATCACCCACCAAGCACATCCAGGCCCTTGAGCA
Organism: Burhinus oedicnemus; assembly: GCA_008921705.1. Taxonomy (NCBI): domain Eukaryota; kingdom Metazoa; phylum Chordata; class Aves; order Charadriiformes; family Burhinidae; genus Burhinus; species Burhinus oedicnemus. The sequence continues at coordinate 158,890 of VFFE01007690.1, read as the reverse complement.
AAAACAGTCCCACGAATGGGCTTGCCTTTGTCTAAAGCAGGAGAAACCCAAACAGTTTTCCCCAACAAATTCCTTTCATGCACCACAGGGACTTTATCCCCTTCTACAGTATGTAAAAGGTCTGACTGAGCAGAACCAGCTCGACTGATTGGACCCCCGGTGTTAACTAACCAGGTAACTTGCGCTAAATGCTTGTCCCAATTTTTAAAGGTTCCATCCCCCCCCCATTGCTTTCAGGGTGGCTTTGAACAGTCCATTGTATTGCTCAATTTTCCCAGAAGCTGGCGCATGATAGGGGATATGATATACCCACTCAATGCCATGGTTTTTTAGCCCAATTACTCATAAGATTGTTTTAAAAATGTAGTCCCATTGTCTGACTCAATTCTTTCTGGAGAACCATGTTGCCACAAGACTTGCTTTTCAAGGCCCAGGATGATATTCCGGGCTGTGGCATGAGGTACGGCATAGGTTTCCAACCATCCGGTGCTTGCTTCCACCATTGTAAGCACATAACGCCTACCCTGGCGGGTTTGAGGGAGTGTGATGTAGTCAATCTACCAAGCCTCCCCATACTTATATTTCAGCCATTGTCCCCCACACCACAAAGGTTTTAACCATTTAGCTTGCTTGATTTTGGCACATGTTTCACAGTCGTGGATAACCTGCGCAATAGCGTCCATGGTTAAATCCACCCCTCCGTCATGGGCCCATTTATATGTTGCATCCCTTCCTTGATGACCTGAAGTGTCATGGGCCCACCTAGCTAAGAATAGTTCACCTTTATGTTCCCAGTCCAAGTCTGGCTGGAAAATCTCAGCAGCCTGATCCACTTGCTGATTGTTCTGATGTTCCTCAGTGGCCCGACTCATGGGTACGTGGGCATCGACATGATGTATCTTTACGACTAGTTTCCCTAGCCAGGCAGCAGTATCTTGCCATAATTCAGCAGCCCAGATGGGTTTACCTCTGTGCTGCCAGTTGCTCTGCTTCCATTGCTTTAACCATCCCCACAGAGCATTTGCCACCATCCATGACTCAGTATAGAGATAGAGTAGTGGCCACTGTTCTCGTTCAGCAACATCTAAAGACAGCTGGATGGCTTTTACCTCTGCAAATTGACTTGATTCACCTTGTCCTGTAGCAGCTTCTGCAACTCGTCGTGTAGGACTCCATACAGCAGCTTTCCACCTTCGATGCTTTCCTACAATATGACAAGATCCATCAGTGAACAGAGCATACTGTTTCTCACTACCTGAGAGTTCCTTATATGGTGGGGCTTCCTCAGCATGTGTTACCACCTCCTTTGGTGGCATTCCGAAACCTTTGCCTTCGGGCCAGTTTGTGATCACTTCTACGATTCCTGGACGATTTGGGTTTGCTATTCAAGCTCGCTGTGTGATGAAGGCAACCCACTTGCTCCAGGTAGAATTGGTGGCATGATGACTAGAAGGAACTTTACCCTTGAACATCCAGCCCTGGACTGGTAATCGGGGCACCAGGGGAAGCTGTGCTTGAGTACCAATTACCTCTGAAGCAGCTCTAACTCCTTCATATGCTGCCAAGATTTCTTTCTCAGTTGGAGTATAGTTGGCCTCGGAGCCTTTGTATCCTCGACTCCAGAATCCTAGGGGTCGACCTCGAGTCTCCCCTGGTGCTTTCTGCCAGAGGTTCCAGGTAGGGCCATTGTCTCCAGCTGCTGTGTAGAGCACATTTTTAATGTCCTGTTCTGTTCGGACTGGCCCAAGGGCTACTGCATGCACAATCTCTTGTTTAATTTGCTCAAAGGCTTGTCGTTGCTCAGGGCCCCACATAAACTCAATTTTCTTTCGAGTCACTTCATAGAGAGGTCTCACAATCTGACTATAACCTGGAATATGCATTCTCCAGAAACCCACAACACCTAAAAAGGCTTGTGTTTCCTTTTTGTTAGTAGGTGGGGACATAGATGTTATTTTGTTAATCATGTCCATTGGGATCTGGCAACGCCCATCTTGCCACTTAATTCTCAAAAACTGGATCTCTCGTGCAGGTCCTTTGACCTTACCTCTTTTTACAGCAAAACCTGCTTTCAGAAGAATCTTGATGATTTTCTTGCCTTTCTTGAAAACTTCTTCTGCTGTGTTACCCCATGCAATGATGTCATCAATGTATTGCAGGTGTTCTGGAGCTCCACCCTTCTCCAGTGCAGTCTGGATCAGTCCATGGCAGATGGTGGGGCTGTGTTTCCACCCCTGGGGCAGTCGATTCCAGGTGTACTGGACACCCCTCCAGGTGAACGCAAACTGTGGCCTGCACTCTGCTGCTAAAGGAATAGAGAAGAATGCATTAGCAATGTCAATTGTAGCATTCCACTTGGCTGCCTTGGACTCCAGTTCATACTGGAGTTCTAGCATGTCTGGCACAGCAGCACTCAGTGGTGGTGTGACTTCATTCAGGCCACGATAGCTTACTGTTCACCTCCAGTCTCCATCAGACTTTCGCCCTGGCCATGCAGGGCTGTTAAAGGGTGAGCAAGTCTTACTGATCACTCCTTGGCTCTCCAGCCCACAAATCAGGTTATGGATGGGAATCAGGGAGTCTCAGTTGGTGTGATACTGTTGTCAATGCACTGTGGCAGTCGCAATTGGCACCTGCTGATCTTTAACCCTCAGCAGTCCCACAACAGAAGGGTCCTCTGAAAGACCAGGTAAGGTAGACAGCTGTGTAACGTCCTCAGTCTCTACAGCTGCTATACCAAAAGCCCATCAATACCCTTTTGGGTCTTTGAAATACCCTCTCTTGAGGAAGTCTATGCCAAGGTTGCACGGAGCGTCTGGGCCAGTCACAATGGGGTGTTTCTCCCATTTTTTTCCAGTTAGGCTCACTTCAGCCTCCAATACAGTCAGTTCTTGAGAACCTCCTGTCACTCCAGAAATAGTGACAGATTCTGCCCCTTTATGATTCAATGGCAATAGGGTACACTGTGCACCAGGGTCCACTAGGGCTTCATACGTTTGTAGGTCTGATGTGCCAGGCCATCGAATCCACACAGTCCAATACACTCGATTGTCCCTCTCCTCCTCCTGGCTGGAGGCGGGGCCCCTCTAATGTTGAGCATAGTAGCTACGATTAGCAGATGGGTTCCTACCTGGTCTGGAGGATCGCCCACCGTAGGTCAGAGCAGCTGTCCTCCTGGAAGAATTCATTCTCCTGTCATCTGCTTTAGACTGCAACTCATACACCCGTGTCTGTAGGGCTGAGGTAGGTTGTCCATCCCACTCCCTCATGTCCTCTCCACAGTTGCAGAGGCAAAACTACAGGATATCTCGGAGCAGGTTCTGTTTCTCCTGAGTTGGTTTTGTAGGAGGGTGTTTTTTCTTAGTAGCTGTAACATGGGTCTGTGTAGGGGAAGGGTGAGATCTTTCCTCTATTCTAGAAAGTTTATCAAACAGTTTATCATTTTGCTCAACTGTTTTCTCGATCAGTTTCTCAGTCAGTTTATTGGTTTTCTCAGCCATCTTCTCAGTTTTCTCAGCCATTTTCTCAGTAAGTGTTTCCATGGCTGCCACAGTGAGGGAACGAGAGAGACTGTCCTCATACTGTCGTACTCTGTTAGCCACTTCATTTACTGTTGGTGTGTCGGCATCAGATCCTCCCCAGACCATTGTTGATAATGTGTGGGAATACATTGATGGTGCACTCTGTACAAACTTTCTCAGCATAGATCGTTTGCATGGCATTTCATCAGGGTCTACAGTTGCTTGCCGGTCACTATAAATCACCTCTCGCACAGCCAGTTCTCTCAGGTATTTAATACCTTTTTCCATGGTGGTCCATTTGCTTGGACGGCATTCGATATCATCCTTAAAGGGATACCTGCCCTTTACGGCTGACACCAGTTGCCTCCAGAGACTGAGAGCGTTTGTCTCAGTCACTTTATCGATACCTCCATCTCTGGCCAGGTTTCCCAACTGCCTAGCTGCTTTACCGTCCAAGTCTATGGTGTCAGCCCCATTGTCCCAGCATCGGAGCAACCAGGAGATAAGTGTCTCACCTTCATGACGACTAAAATCCTTCCTCATATTTCGCAAATCCTTCATAGAGAAGGATTTAACAAGTATCTCTGCATCTGAGTCCTCCTCCTGCATTGATGCTACCCGAGAAGGACCCTCTCCTGAATCTGCTTGAGAAGGACTCCCTCCTTCATCCGTTTTAAAAGGTCTTTTTCCCTTGTCTGGTTGAGAAGGACCCTCTCCTGGATCTCCATCGGAGTCCTCTCCCAAGCTATCTGGCTTGAGCTGGTCCTTATCGTAAGGGACAGGTGAACGAACTGATCTCTTTTTCTGCTTCCTGGTCACTGGGGCAACTTGTACCGGTTCTGATGGAGTTTGAGTAGCTGGAATAACTTGTGCTGGGACAGGCGGTGGTGTAGCCTTTACCGCTAGCTTGGGGGGGCAGCTGGTGCTGGGGCAGATGGCGGTGGTGTGGCATTTTCTGCAGGCTGCGGAGTGGGTGGTGCAGGTGGGGACACGGTTTTGTCCAGGACTGGTGGCGGCGGGTTGGCTCCTGCCGGTACAGGCGGTGACGTGGCCTCTACCGCTGGCTGCGGAGTGACTTTTGCCGGTACAGGTGGGGGGGCAGCTGGGGTTTGAGTGGCAGCAGCGCATGTGACCCGATAGCTACTCCTGCACCAATGTTTCATAAAAAACCACCCCTGCAGTACATTCAGGAAAACCAACAACAAAATCATGATCTTAAAAAGGTAACAATCCTTATCGAAACAGCCCGAAAGGTTTCCATCCCCTAGCTCTGATGGTGTCACTTTGGCATAAGCATTAAAGGGTGAAGTAAATTTTCCCCAGGTAAAACCGAAAGTGTAATTAGTAATAGAGTCTATCACGTGATGCCCGAGGTATGCAGGTAGAACCGTTATCCAAGTAATCATGTTATACATCTGAATTGCTAACCACACCAAAACAGCATGTTTAAACCTTCACATAAAACCACAAAGAGGAAATAAACCATTCATCACATTCGGCAGGTTAAACAGAGTTGTGTGAATTAACTTCAAGCAATGCTCTCTAAAGGCACGATATAGCATTTCATTTAAGAACGACACGATGTAAGCTGTCTGTTCTAATCTCTGAGCAAGCTGGAATTCAAACTATTCAAGCAATCTATCAGCACTGGTCGAGTATGGGAAGTGAGTGGAGCGACTGAAAAAGTGAGTCTTGAAGGCATAAAAAGACCTTGGGCGTCAAGCCAGACTGCCTTAGGACTGAACAAACCGTGGGAGCAATAGACAGCGGTATCTGCGGTTGCCGCTGGATTATCAGGTAGCAGAAGAACAGCTGCACATGAGATGCGTGTATTGCTTAGTGTTGAACAGTGGAAAAGTACTAGGAGGATCTGTACAGGGTACAAGCTCTGGCATATATAGCCTCGCTGTAGCAAATAAACTTGTCTCAGTCTCAGTATCACTGCCGAACTGAGTCTGTGCCTTAATACGCCACAGTCGAGCCCTGTTCATGCCCCACGTTGGGCACCAATAAATCTGTCATGGTTTGGGCCAGATTGGCCCAATCAGGTGGAACGACAGATGCTCTCCCTCTCCTGCTCCGCTCCCGAAGGGAGGCAAGAGAGAGAGAAAAAGAGAGACTTAAGATTTTAGAAGGAACTAAACTACTTTAATGAAATATTAATAATAAAATAATAAAAAGAAAAATAATGAAATATATACAAAACTGTATCAAGCTCCCAGGATGACAATCACGTCACCAGCAGGCGCTGGGGAAGTCCCAGACTGGACTCAGTGACGGATGGGAACTGGATTCCGGATCTGGATTCAGGATCAGGATCAAAGGCAGGCGAACAGACAGAGTCCTCCTTGGACGCCGGCCATTGAAGAAAGAGGGCTGACCCTTTGATCCCTCAGCTGAGCATGAGGCAGATGGGATGGAATACTCTGTTGGTCAGTTTTGGGTCACCTGTCCTGTCCGCTCCTCCCCGCAGGTGTGACCCCTCTACGCTTTTCCGCTTCCGACCCTCCAACAGGGCAAGTAACAAAGTTGGCTGCCCTTGGTTGTTATAGCAATAAGGATAAGCAGGAGCCTCTCTGCATCCCATTCCTTGGCATCAGCTATAAACATGGGTCTTATCACTCTGAGAGCAAACAGTTTTCTGCACAACATGCTGTTAATTTCGGCAGTTAGAAGAGGCCTAGCTAAAAAGTAAAGTTACTGAACAAAATTGGTCCTGTTTTACCTCAAACCAGGACACCCATGCTGCGTGCATTTGTATATAAGCATTTCAGAGAGGCAGATGAACGTGTAGTTTTTACCCTTGAAGGGTTGTAGGCCTTCTGATTCTCAAAAATACTAGCATGCTGCCCCACAATGCTGGGCTGATTCTCGAGATTGTTAATTACTTCTGTTTTGCCCCATTTTGCTGTGGTTGGCAGAAGGTATTGAGAAACGCAGGTTACTTTAGACTGCGGTAGCGCAGGAGCAAGCTGCAGGGTCCTAACATGGGCAGCTTCTGCACCTCGACTTCTGAAACTCCATATCTTGCCATTAGGTAGGTGCCACCACCTGCCCGCTAGTACATCAAATGCCAATGTATTTCCCTTATGAGGGCTTAGAGCCACCTCCACGGCCATCATTCTTTTCTCCCTGGGTAGCCAAAGTTGAATCTGAGCTAAAGGACATTTTTCTGCTATATCCATTACCCCTATTATGTTTATAGCTTTTCTTGAGGGTTTAATTCCTAATTCCTCAGCCTGTTGCTTCTTTAAAACGCTAATTTGGGCTCCTGTATCAATTAAAAATTCTAAACTTAGCCGTCTTGTATATGTATATAAGGTCCCCTGTCAGCGGACCGTTGGCAGGAATTCACCATGCGGAGTGGGCGGCCCGAACCCCAAACCGCGGCTCCTAGATTTTTAACTCTTGCAACTCCTCTTGCAGAGACGTGAAAGGGTTAAGTTTCCCTTCCTGAGGGGGCGCGGTTCCCGGCGCCCCCTTTTGTTCCTTAGTTTTCCCCTCCAGCAATTCCACCAGTTTCCGGATCTGAGCCTGAATTGCCCGTGCAGCATTGTTCAGGGTACCCCTAGCGCTAATGCTTTTCGCCAAAGGTCATTTCTTTCTAAATCGTAAGTCCGATCAGATCTACCCTGGAAAGGCTCAGAACCCCGGCGAGTAGGCCGGTCGGGGTGGCGTTTGCGACTGGCTTGTCGGACCCTCCCTCTTCCCGTCTGCGCCACCCCCTGGATCAATCCATCCCATCTCGCGCCCATAAATCACTATATTGTGTAGCGTCTCCGCCCAAGTCAAAACGTGCACGGGGGGGTTCTGAGGGTATTGCTGATGTTATAAGTTGATCTCACAAATTCAGGAGAGACAGAGCCAATTAAAATTTGAAGTATTTATTTAGCAAGCGGCAGCAAGCAAAACAGCGCTGGGTGGCCTGGGAGTCCCACTCCACCGACGGCGCGCACCCAATTCCCGAAAGTCACTGGTTTTATATCCTTCGTCTTCCGGTATAGGCATTTTTTTTAGTGGTGTACTCTGCGTCTGCGCGACTTGTTGCTGGGGTCTTGGGGATGAAGGCTCCTTTTCTTCCTCACGTCACGAACTCCCTGTCTTCATGAGCCCCCCCCCCCTCCCCTCCTTCAAGTCTTTTTACAATTTATAACCTGGCCTTGCGATTTAGTCTTGCTTGCATACCTTTTACAATTTACAACTTGACCTTGCGACTTAGCCTTGCTTGCACATCTTGTTTATACAGCAGAATGTTGGTTATCTTATCACATCCTATTAAGCAGTTACATTCTTATGAACCAATTTAGGTTTGATGAACAAACCATATGGAGCTTATCACAGCTGATCGCGCTCAATGGCTCTCTGAATCCTTTCTCTCAGGGACTGAACGTGTATTTTCAAAGCGTACGGTAATCCCCTAATAAGAGGTCTAATAAGGACTTCCCAGACAAGCCCCTGGTTCCAATAAAGCTGGGAGATGAAACTTTTAACTTCTTAGTAGACAAAGGAGCAAAATATTCTGTTATAAATACTTGTAAAGAACCTTTGAGCAAATTTACTATGCCTATTGTTGGGATCACGGGAAAGAGAGAAATTAAACCATTTCTAAAACCTTTAAAATGCAAAATTGGAAATAAGACAGTAATGCATGAATTTTTGTATATACCAGAGTGTCATAGGATGGGATTTAGTGAATAAGTTAGGAGCACAAATTGTCTTTGAAAACGTAAAGATCCAAGGTCATTTTCCTGAAGCTAATGCTTGGCAAGCTCAGATCTCTTTGTTACAGACAGAGACAGAGGAATTTGAAACCATTCCAGAAGAAATTAAGAGTGCAGTTAATCCTTTTGTCTGGGCAACGGAAAAACCAGGGAGAGCGAAAAATGTGGAACTGGTAAAAACTGAACTAAAAGCAAGAGCTCGACTGGTAAGAAGGAAACAATATCCTATTAGTATAGAAGCAAAGAAAGGTTTGGAACCAATAATAAATAATTTCCTTAGATATGGACTTTTGAGAGAATGTCAATCTGAATATAATACTCCCATTCTTCCAGTGAAAAAAATGCATAATCAAGGATACAGATTGGTCCAGGATTTGAGAGCAATAAATCAGCTGGTGGTAGATATCCACCCAGTGGTTCCTAATCCATACACATTGTTATCAACTATCAATGAAGCAAATGCATATTTTTCTGTTTTAGACCTAAAAGATGCTTTCTTTTGCTTACCCTTGGATGAAAACAGATTTTCACTTTTGAATGGGAAGACCTCTCGATTGGAAGGAAAACTCAGCTTTGCTGGACTGTGCTACTGCAGGGGTTTAAGAATAGCCCAACCATCTTCAGAACAATCCTGATGAAGGATCTGGAACAATGGCTGGACAAAGAGGATCAGGTAACCCTCCTTCAATACATTGATGACATTTTGTTAGGAACCAACACTATCGAGACATGTAAAGAAAAGACTGTTAGCCTCCTAAACTTTTTGGGAATGGCTGGATACAGGGTATCAGAAAAGAAAGCACAAATTGCAAAACTGACTGTAGTTTATCTTGGATTTGAAATATCCCAGGGACAACGGAAACTGGGAAATGACAGAAAAAAATCCATCTGTAGGATGGCTCCCCCTCAATCAAAAAGAGAGTTAAGAAGATTTTTTAGGAATGGCTGGATGGTGTCGCCTTTGGATCCCGAATTACAGTTTATTGGCAAAACCATTGTATGAGGCAACTAAGGGCCCTGAAGAAGTCTTAGAATGGACTCTGGAATGCCGAAAAAGTTTTGATGACATCAAACGGATGTTGATGGCTGCCCTGGCATTAGGACTCCCCAGTTTAACTAAGCCTTTTGAACTGTTCGTCCATGAAAGAGGAGATGTGGCTATGGGAGTCCTGACACAACTGTTGTGGGATTGGAGGAGACCAGTCACTTACTTTTCTAAAAGGTTGGATAAAGTAAGTTTGGGATGGCCTGGCTGTTTACAGGCATTTGCCGCAACTGTCTTCATCATCCAAGAAGCCAGAAAATTGACTTTGGGACAAAAGATAATAGTTCACATCCCTCATGCAGCGCTTGCCTTATTAGAGCAGAAAGGACATCATTGGTTAACTCCTAGTCATCTATTGCAATACCAAGCCCAATTGATAGAACAAGATGATGTAACTTGGGGCCCTGAGCAGCAATCAGCCTTTGAGCAAATTAATTGAGAGATTGTTCATGCAGTAGCCCTTGGGCCAGTTCGGACAGGACAAGATGTAAAAAATGTGCTCTACACTGCAGGAGGGGAGAATGGACCTACTTGGGAGTCTCTGGCAAAGGGCACCTGGAGAGACTCGAGGGCGACCCCTAGGGTTTTGGAGTCGAGCATATAGAGGACCAGAGGCTCGCTATATTACTACTGAGAATGAGATATTGGCGGCGTATGAAGGAGTTCGAGCTGCTTCGGAGGTGACTGGTACCGAAGCACAGCTCCTCCTGGCACCCGAGTTGCCAGTGTTGAACTGGATGCTTAAAGGGAAGTCTCCTTCCACACATCACATAACTGATGCGACGTGGAGTAAGTGGGTAGCACTAATTACTCGGCGAGCTCGAATAGGGAGCCCCAACCATCCAAGAATTTTGGAGGTGATCACGGATTGGTCGCAAGGCATGGATTTTGAAGGGTCCCTGGAGGAGAGGGTGGTGCGTGCTGAGGAGGCCCCACCATATAATCAATTACCAGAAAATGAGAGGCGATATGTGCTGTTCACTGGTGGATCTTGTCATATTGTAGGAAACCAGCGAAGGTGGAAAGCTGCTGTGTGGAGTCCTACTCAATGAGTCACGGAAGCGGCTGAGGGAGTGGGTGAGTCGAGTCAATTTGCAGTGGTGAAAGCCATCCAGTTGGCTTTAGATATTGCTTAGCAAGAAAAGTAGCTCGTGCTTTATTTTTATACTGACTCATGGATGGCGACACATGCCCTGTGGGGGTGGTTAAAGCAGTGGAAGAAGAGCAACTGGCAGCGCAGAGGTAAACCCATCTGGGCTGCTGACTTGTGGCAAGATATTGCTGACCGAGTAGGAAAGTTGTCTGTGAAGGTACGTCATGTAGATGCCCATATACCCAAGAGTCAGGCCACAGAGGAACAGCAAAACAACCAGCTGGTGGATCAGGCTGCTAAGATTAAAGTGTCCCAAGTAGACTTGGCCTGGCAACATAAGGGTGAATTGTTTTTAGCTCGGTGGGCCCATGACACTTCAGGTCATCAAGGAAGAGATGCAACATACAGATGGGCTCGTGACCGAGGGGTGGATTTGACTATGGACATCATTTCACAGGTCATCCATGAATGTGAAACATGTGCTGAAATTAAGCAAGCTAAACGGTCAAAACCTTTATGGTATGGAGAACGGTGGCTAAAATATAAGTATGGGGAGGCCTGTCAAATTGACTATATCTCCCTTCCACGAACCCGCCAGGGCAAATGCTATGTGCTTACAATGGTGGAAGCAACCACCGGATGGTTGGAAACATATGCTGTGTCTCACGCCACTGCTCATAACACTATTTTAGGCCTTGAAAGACAAGTGTTGTGGCGACACGGTACTCCAGAGAGAATTGAGTCAGACAATGGGACTCATTTCCGAAATAATCTTATAGATGCCTGGGCTAAAGAACATGGTATCGAGTGGGTATATCACATCCCCTATCATGCATCAGCTGCTGGAAAAGCCAAATGATGCAATGGACTATTGAAGACTACCCTGAAAGTTATGAGTGCTGGAACATTTAAAAACTGGGATGAGCATTTAGCAAAAGCCACCTGGTTAGTCAACACCAGGGGAACTGTCAGCTGAGCTGATCCCGCTCAATCGGAGCTCTTACTTGCTGTAGAAGGGGATAAGGTCCCTGTGGTGCATGTAAAGAATCTGTTGGGGAAAACGGTCTGGGTTATCCCAGCCTCAGGTAAAGGCAGACTCACTCACGGGATTGCTTTTGCTGAAGGACCAGGGCATACCTGGTGGGTGATGCAGGAGAATGGAGAAGTTCGATGTATACCTCTAGGAGATCTGATTTTGGGTGAGAATCCTTAATCTTAAAATGTGTGGTGTTAATTGCTATATAACATTAACAGTGTTCAATAAGTGTTTTTCAGGATAACATGGTGGTAATGAAACCAGAGCCAGCTTCGTCGAATGGCATCCAGCAACAGGAAGCATGCTAGCCATGAGCACGACACCTTGTATTGCTGCGCCCAACTCCACCCGTCCGTCATCTTGTATTGAGGCCTGGTCCTGACCTGACAGCTGAGTGAATGCCACATTGCTTGTTCCTACCCTAAAAGACTATTATGATAGATGGAACTCTCAGTTCTGAACTAAAGAAACTCAATGGACCTTTTAAAGGAATAGTTCATAGCTTTGGAGGATTATATTTGTGTGTGTGTGTATATATATTAGAAGACAAATAGACTAGTAACTTGAGTGTGACATATGTATGGTATGAAATAAGGGGTGGAATGTCCTGGTTTGAGCGACACAGGACTAATTTCTTTTCTAATGCTGGGGAAAACTGCACTTTTAGAAGACTCTAGTGTCTGGATTTGTGAAAATATTTACTTTATAGCCAGCTATGGTGTGTGGTTTTCAGAGTCTCAGTGTTTTCAAGCTCACCAGGTACAGGGATGAGGAGGAACGAGACCCGGGCACTTGACCCAAGCTGGATAACAGGATTATTCCACACCATGAATGTCACATTCAAAATAAATTAGGAAGTTTGCTGAGGAGGGGGAGCTCTCCCTTGATGGCGGTGATCCAGAGAACTCCTTGCCCCGGTGCCGGACCCCTGAGGCCTTCCCTACCTCCCGAAGCTGTAGCACTCGCAGTGTCCGACACTTGCTGCCCACTGCTGGGAGTGCACAGCTTCCTACTGATATAGTTGGCTGAGTATAATCCTTATATATCTTTAGATTGGTATCGGAATCACTATTGGTTCTTTAGTGTTATTACTGTTAATTATCTAGTCTTATTCTATTACATCTGTTTATATTTCTTTCCCTGGGTTTCCTGGTTTTCTTCCCGATTCCCCCTTCCTGGGTGGGGAAGGGTCATTGGGTGATAGGATAATTGTCATTTAGACAATAAATTGTTGTGGGTTTCTCAAACCATAACAGAAGTCTGTTATGGTAAAGTCCAGTTCATTGATTCCACACCCCCAAACTCATAACCAGCCACCACTCAGGGGTTTTGTTGTATGGATAGCATCCTTCAAAGTCCAGTAGTTAAGAAAAAAAAACAACCCAGACTTTATAGAAATCAAGTTTGAAATAGAGATCTGGAATAAATGTCTGTCTCCTCTTCAAAAAAAACAAAAACAAAAAAAACCCCAATACCCCAAAACACCCTAATAAATGATATGATTACATTATTGTTTTTAGATGATTGCAAAGGGAAAAAATGTTTCTAAGCTGTTTCCTGCTGTTGTGTTGCCAGTAAAAATACTGAGGTATTCCTATAGCTCATTAAGCATAGTGTTATGGAAGATCTGTTTATGAAAATATTATCTAATTGTATCTGACTTCAACATAAACCATAAAATATCTCTAAGTTTTTTACTAGAATTTCTCAGGGTTTAATTTCAATTACAGCATTATGACATGCTATTGTGGATTAGTAACGTAGTTTAAGTTGCATAGAAAAGTCATAATGTATTTAAATTAATTATTTTATATTTGCTATAGCAAGAAACTCTCTGGATGGGAACTTTACTACAGTAAAATAAGACATTTTATCAGACTGTACAAAATGCTGTCATGGTTTGAGGCAAAACAGAACCAATTTTCTTTTCAGTAATTTTACTTTTCAGCTAAGCCTCTTCTAACTAACTGAACTCTCTGAAATTAACAGCATATTCTTCAGACAGTGTCTGCTTCTAGAGTGATAACGCCTGATGTTTATAGTTAATACCAAGGAATGGGATGCAGAGAGGCTCTTGCTTATACTTATTGCTATAACAACCAAGGCCAGCCAACTTTGTTATTTCCCCCGTTGGAGGGTCGGAAGCGGAAAAGTGTAGAGGGGTCACCCCTGTGGGGAGGAGCGGACAGGACAGGTGACCCAAAACTGACCAACAAGGGTATTCCATCCCATCTGCCTCATGCTCAGTATAAAAGCTGAGGGATCAAAGGGTCAGCCCTTTTCTTTCTTCAATGGCCGGCGTCCTGGGAGGACTCTGTCTGTTTGTCTGCCTTTGATCCTGATCCTGTATCCAGATCCGGAATCCAGTTCCCATCCATCACTGAGTCCAGTCTGGGACTTTCCAGTGTAAGCTGGTGACGTGATTGTCATCCTGGGAGCTTGATATGGTTTTGTATATATTTCATTATTTTTCTTTTTTTTTATTTTATTATTAATATTTCATTAAAGTAGTTTAGTTCCTTCTAAAGTCTTCAGTCCCTCTTTTTCTCTCTCTCTCCTGCCTCCCTTCAGGAGCAGAGCAAGAGAGAGCGCATCTGTCGTTCCACCGGATTGGGCCGATCTGGCCCAAACCATGACAGTCAATTTGCAGAGGTAAAAGCCATCCAGCTGGCTTTAGATGTTGCTGAACGAGAACAGTGTCCAGTACTCTCTATCTTTATACTGAGTCATGGATGATCGCAAATTCTCTGTGGGAATGGTTAAAGCAATGGAAGCAGAGCATCTGGCAGCACAGAGGTAAACGCATCTGGGCTGCTGAATTGTGGCAAGATATTGCTGACCAGCTAGGGAAACTATTCGTAAAGGTACGTCATGTAGATGCCCACATACCCAAAAGTCGGGCCACTGAGGAACATCAAAACTATCAACATTTTCCAGGCAGATTTGGACTGGGCACACGTGACGGTGTGCTCCCCCTCCCCAGGTGCCAACCTGATCTTTATCTCCCATAACCCTGCCCAAGCAATAACCAACCATAGTGGTCATAATGGGTGTATGTGGTTATGATGGCTGCATCTGGCTCAATGTGGTTTTGGGGATATAGATAACAACACAATAGCTAAGGGCTAACTTGAGCAATACTGGCACTGTGGTCAGTATGCAAATATGACTATAGGGCAATCATCTTACCCCCATAAATAGTGCACAGCCCAAGAGCCCTTTGAGCTCTCCTGAACGGCAGCGGGCTGCACGCCGGGATCTCCCCCTTGAGTCAGGATGCTGATCAAGGTTACTCCTCAAGGTTCAGAGATTCCTTGCCGCAGCAGATCCTCGTTAAGTGACTAACAGCATGCTGAACTTGGAAATCTTAGCTAAGTGATATAAAGGATTGATTTCGCATATATAATCCTTTAGATGTAAACCGTTGACCAAGTCTGGGACTAGGACTGGATCCAGCCGCACCTAGACTCCTCTCTGAGAAGGAGTTTAGAAAGCAAGGGGGTCCTTTCTTAACCTCGTGACTCAACGGGAGGGTCTCCCTGACAGTTCTGTCTGACCCTGTCCTCTATGCAGTAAATAACCAAATGTGCCTTGCCATCTTGAATCTTGTTAAACCACTGTCGCATTTACTATCCAACTTTGTTAAATCCCCGTTTTATATCAATAAATGTACTGCTGCTTCTCTCTACGCGTGAAGTGCATCACTCCATCCACGACAGAAAATAAAAGAGAACTATTTTTAGCTCAGTGGGCCCACGACACTTCAGGTCATCAAGGAAGGGATGCAACATATAAATGGGCTCATGACTGAGGGATGGATTTAACCATGGACGCTATTGCGCAGGTTATCCACGACTGTGAAACACGCGCCGAAATCAAGCAAGCTAAACGGTTAAAACCTTTGTGGTATGGAGGTCGATGGCTGAAATATAGTTATGGGGAGGCCTGGCAAATTGACTACATCACACTCCCTCAAACCCGCCAGGGTAAGCGCTATGTGCTTACAATGGTGGAAGCAAGCACCGGATGGTTGGAAACCTATGCCCTGCCCCATACCGCTGCCTGGAATACCATCCTGGGCCTTGAAAAGCAAGTCTTGTGGCAACATGGTTCTCCAGAAAGAATTGAGTCAGACAATGGGACTCATTTTACAAACAATCTTATGAGCAATTGGGCCAAAGAACAAGGCATTGAGTGGATAAATCATATCCCCTGTCATGCACCAGCTTCTGGGAAAATTGAGCCATACAACGGACTGTCAAAAACCACCCTGAAAGCAATGGGGGGGTGGAACCTTTAAAAATTGGGACAAGCATTTAGCCCAAGCTACCTGGTTAGTTAACACCAGGGGGTCCATCAATCGAGCTGGTCCTGCTCAATCCGATCTTTTACATAAAGTCCCTGTGGTGCATAAAAGGAATTGTCAGGGAAAACTGGGTCTTTCCTGCTTCAGGCAAAGGCAAACCCATTCATGGGACTGTTTTTGCTCAAGGACCTGGATGTACTTGGTGGGTGATGCTGAAGAATGGAGCAGTTCAATGTGTACCTCAAGGAAATTTAACCCTGGGTGAGAATACTCAATTTTGAGCTGTATGATGTTAACTGCTACTTAATAATAATAATAATAATAACAACAACAACAACCGAGAACAGGTTGCCCAGGGAAATTGTGGAGGCCCCATCCCTGGAAGTGTTCAAGGCCACATTGGATGGGGCTTTGAGCAACCAGGTCTAGTGGTAGGTGTCCTTGCCCATGGCAGGGGGGTTGGAACTAGATGGTCTTTAAGGTCCCTTCCAACCTAAACCATTCTATGATTCTGTAATACTAACAGTGTTCAATAAGTGTTTTTCAGGATAACATAGTGGTGATGAAACCTGAGCTAGCTTCATCAAGTGGCGTCTACTCTTTGAAGTGGGCATGCTACCCGTGAGCATGAACAACGATGAATTTCATGCCGTCTTTCCTGCCCTGAGAATCTGCTATGATAGATGGAATCCTGCAATTATGAAATTAAGGAACTTTTGTGTATAAAGATAAACCATAAATGAGTTATCTATATATATGTGCATATATTTGAAGGTAAAAAAAGTAGTAGTGATCTGAGCACGATGCAAATGGTATGGAATAAGGGGTGGAATATCCTCATTTGAGGTAAAACAGAACCAATTTTCTTTTCAGCAATTTTACTTTTCAGCTAAGCCTCTTCTAACTAACTGAACTCTCTGAAATTAACAGCATATTCTTCAGACAGTGTCTGCTTCTAGAGTGATAACACCTGATGTTTATAGTTAATACCAAGGAATGGTATGCAGAGATTCTATTATACTTATTGCTATAACAACTAAGGTAAGCCAACTTTGTTATGTGCCAAGTTGGAGGGTTGGAAGTGGAAAAGCATAGAGGGGTCGCACCTGTGGGGAGGAGCGGACAGGACAGGTGAACCCAAAACTGACGAACAGGGTATTCCATCCCATCTGCCTCATGCTCAGTATAAAAGCTGAGGGAACAAAGGGGTCAGCTTTTTTCTTCAATGGCCAGTGTCCAAGGAGGACTCTGTCTGTTCATCTGCCTTGGATCCCGATCCGCACGTTCCTGAATCCAGATCCAGAATCCAGTTCCCGTCCATCGCTGAGTCCAGTCTAGGACTTTCCAGTGCCTGCTAGTGACATGATCGTCATTTTGGAGCTCGATACTCATTTTATATATATTTGATATATTTCATGGCCCAAACCATGACAAATGCATTCATTTTTTAGGTCTCAATCGGTAGTAAATTTTAATATAAGCTGAGGTAAGTAAAACGTAAAATAAGATGAGATCTAACCTTAACCCTGTTACAAATCTGTAACGGGAAAAAACTCATCCACACAGCATAGGTGAGCAGGCACTTCTTTATTGCAGCGCTGGGGACGTGGGGGATAGCTCCTCCAAACACATGTCCACCTTTGCATTAAAATTCACCAGTTCTTATACACTTTTCACTATTACATAAATTGTTTAGCATAAAAATGCATACTATGTTCGCTATTAGATTTAACCTTTACATTGATTGGTTTCTTTGATTATATAACTTCATCAATATTCATATCCCAAAATAATCACTGGTCACTTCTACTGATGTCCACTGATTAAAATTCTTGATATTCAAATCAAGATGGGAAGGGTAAGGGGGTTTCCAAGCAGCATCACTGATACATAACAGGTTTCTATAGCAAGTTTCCTTAGTTTCACAAAACTTAACAAAATGTAATAACTAACAAATACGGGTCCTAAAGTTACAAGACTCAAACTGAACACCTCTATTCTATTCTTTATTGTTTCATCCAGTTTCTATTAGTTTCTTAATACAAAACAATAATTACCTGGTGAGGGTTCTATGGTTACAAGTTTCAGAACACACAACACACTAACATTTTATTTCTACTATAACCAAATCTGGAGATTTTTGCAAGAACCCAGCACTTCATTAAAATTTCTGGTGAGATAAATGAAAACTCTACTCCTTAAGTTACTTAACATAAAGATTCAATTAAAAGCCATGCTCTCAGTTAATCTAAGATGCAAAATTATCAAGTGCAAATCATTAATATACCATCAGGGGTGGCTAATTGGGAATTAGTGTGTATCAACAAAGCTGTGATTTTGTGCCAGTGTATTTAGTTTTAAACAGATATGTTTACAAGTGTTTTTATTATAGAGACTTAAGAAATTCCTAGTTATGTTTTCATTCTTGCTTTGCAGAAAAAAGTACCTCAGACTTTGATAAGCAAGTACAAGAGTGTGAATGCCTGCTCCTTTTATTTTTCTAGTAACTTTAGATAATTGAGCAGCTGACGTGATTTTACATAGAAAAGAAGATAAGAGCATGTGTGTATTTTATGCTAAAATGATTTTTCTCTAAGTAATATATGTAGTCATGTGTGAAGGTATAATTGGGTATTTTAGAGGAAACTAGTTCCCTTTTTCTTTTTGGTTGATTCTGTATCACTTCAGTCTAATTCTCCTATTTTTTTCCATTCACTTAACAGGCCTGATGATCCAGCTTTGGGGCATAGGGTTTAAGGCAGGATTTGTTGCTTAAGTTGCTTTTGGCATACTGTGAAGGACTGTAGAACTGCATTCTGTTTGTAGTCTGTGTGTTTTACAACTCTGTGTAAACAATAAAAAAAATCAAGTGCATTAATGATACCTGAGTTACAGCAGTTAAAAAAAAAAATTTAAAAAAAAGTTAATATTGAAAAGGAATCATGTCTGTTGTCCAAACATGTAAAGTGAAAAGAACCTGTGACTTCCATTCCTTAGTCCAAAATAAAGTATCCTGAACCGTATCTAAAGCAGCACCTAAAAAGAGAAAGCAGAATGTAGACCTGTAGCTGGGATGTAGTTGTATGGATGCTGAGCATATTAAAAATATCCAAATTTATTGCAGGTTTCCATTGTCCTTAAGTTTGATCTGATTTTAATTTATGTGCTGTTTTTGGCTGGGATAGAGTTAATTTTCTTCACAGTAGCTGGTAAGGGGCTATGTTTTAGACTCATGCTGGAAACAGTGTTGATAACACAGGGATGGTTTAGTTACTGCTGAGCAGTGCTTACACAGAGTGAAGGCCTTTTCTGCTTCTCACACTGCCCTGCCAGCAAGTAGGCTGGGGGTGCACAAGAAGCTGGGAGAGGACACAGCCAGGACAGCTGACCCCAACTGACCAAAGGGATATTCCAGACCATATGATGTCATGCTCAGCAATAAAACTAGGGTGGACGTTGGCGGGGAGGCTGCCGCTTGGGGACTGGCTGGGCATCGGCTGTTGGTGGTGAGCAATTGTTTTCATTTGCATCACTTGTCTTTCATGGGTTTTATTTCTCTCTCTTTGTTGTTTTCCTTTTCATTACAATTTTATTGTTATTGTTATTATTATTTTATTTCAATTATTAAACTGTTCTTATCTTAACCCACGAGTTTTCTCACACTTACCTTTCCGATTCTCTCCCCCATCCCACCAAGGGGGAGTGAGTGAGTGGCTGTGTGGTGCTTAGTTGCCTGCTGGGGTTAAACCACGACAGTCCTTTTTGGTGCCCAACATGGGGCTCGAAGGGTTTGAGATAATAACAGATTGACCGGAGCATATTAGAAGGGATTTATATCTGTTAACTGTTGCAGGTCACAATATTGATTCATCTGTTCTCGATATTAGTTTATCTGATCTGTGCCATGCTCTTTTTTTGCTGTACATGTTAAAGACTGGTGTTGGCTTTTGCAGTTTGCTGTGCTCTATAGTGATTAGTGATGTTTTGCCTGGGAGATTTGTTATTAAAACACTGACCTTGAGCTTAATCTGGTATTTGGGCTCTGTACTGAAGCAGTGTCCTGGTTCGAGGTAAAACTGTGGCTTTTACCGCAGGCTGTGGAGTGACTTTTGTCGGTGCAGGCGGCGGCGTGGCTTCCGCCGGTATGGGCAGCGGCATGGCTGTTAACGCTACAGGTGGGGGGGTAGCTGGTGCCGGTACGAGCGGCGGCGGCATGGCTTTTACCGCGGGCTGCAGCGTGGCTGGTGCAGGCAAGGAAATGGCTTGTGCCGGTACGGGCGGCGGCAGCATGTCTTTTACCACTCGCTGCAGAGTAACTTTTGCCGGTGCAGGTGGAGCCGTAGCTTCCGCCGGTAGAGACAGCGACGTAGCTATTACCGGGACAGTTGGTGGAAGCGTGGCTTCCACCGGGACAGGCAGTGGCAGCGGAGCTTTCACCGCTAAAGGTGGGGGGGGTGGCTGGGGCTGGTACGGGCAGAGTGGCTTCTGGGGTTTGAGTGGCAGCAGACTATGTTACACTTCAGCTACTCCTGCACCGATGTTTCATAAGAAACCACCCCTGCAACATATTCAGGAAAACCAACAACAAAATCATGATCTTAAGAAAGTTAAAAAAATCGAAACAGCCTAAAAGGTTTACACCCTCGCCCTCTGATGGTGTCACTTTGGCATAAGCATTAAAGGGCAAAGTAAACCGTCCCCAGGTAAAACCAAAAGTGTAATTAGTAATAAAATCCATCATGTTATGTCTGAGGTATGCAGATAGAACTGTTATCCAAGTAATCATGCTATACATCTGAATTCCAAACCACACCAAAACAGCACGTTTAATCCATCGCATACAAACACAAAGAGCAAATAAACCATTCATCACATTAGGCAGGTTAAGTAGAGTTACAGAATCACAGAATCACAGGGGTTGGAAGGGACTTCTGGAGATCATATAGTCCAACCCCCCTGCCAGAGCAGGTTCACCTAGAGCAGGTTGCACAGAATGGTGTCCAGGCGCGTTTTGAATGTCTCCAGAGTCGGAGACTCCACCACCTCTCTGGGCAGCCTGTTCCAGTGCTCTGACACCCTCAAAGTAAAGAAGTTCCTCCTCATGTTCAGGTGGAACTTCCTATGTTCAAGTTTGTGCCTCTTACCTCTTGTCCTATCACTGGGCACCACTGCAAAAAGACTGGTCCCATCCTCCCAGCACCCTCCCTTTAAGTATTTATAAGCATTGATGAGATCTCCCCTCAGTCTTCTCTTCTCCAGGCTACAAAGACCCAGGTCCCTCAGCCTTTCCTCATAAGAAAGATGTTCCAGTCCCCTAATCATCTTTGTAGCCCTCTGCTGTACCCTCTCCAGCAGTTCCCTGTGCTTCTTGAACTGGGGACCCCAGAACTGGACACAGGACTCCAGATGTGGCCTCACCAGGGCAGAGTAGAGGGGGAGGATAACCTGCCGCGACCTGCTGGCCACACACCTCTTGATGCACCCCGGGATGCCATTGGCCTTCTTGGCCACAAGGGCACATTGCCAAGGGCTCATGGTCATCCTGTTGTCCACCAGGACTCCCAGGTCCCTTTCCACCGAGCTGCTTTCCAGCAGGTCAGCCCCTAACCTGTATTGGTGCATGGGGTTATTCCTCCCCAGGTGCAGCACCCTACACTTGCCCTTGTTGAACTTCATGAGGTTTCTCTCTGCCCAACTCTCCAGCTTGTCCAGGTCACGCTGAATGGTAGCACAGCCTTCCAGTGTGTCAGCCACCCCTCCTAGTTTTGTGTCATCAGCAAACTTGCTGAGGGTACCCTCTGTCCCTTCATGCAGGTCATTGATGAATATATTGAACAGGACTGGACCCAGTACTGACCCCTGGGGAACACCACTTGTCACAGGCCTCCAACTAGACTCTGTGCCACTAACCACAACCCTCTGAGCTCTGCCATTCAGCCAGTTTTCAATCCACCCCGCTGGCCATTCATCCAACCCACACTTCCTAAGCTTGCCTATGAGGATGCTGTGGGAAACAGTGTCGAAAGCCTTGCTGAAGTCAAGGTAGACAACATCCACTGCCCTCCCCTCATCTATCCATCTGTCGTGGTTTGGGCCAGATTGGCCCAATCCGGTGGAACGACAGATGCTCTCTCTCTCCTGCTCCGCTCAGGTGGCAAGAAAGAGAGAGAAAAAAGAGAGACTTAAGAGTTTAGAAGGAACTAAACTACTTTAATGAAATATTAATAATAAAAAAATATAAAAAGAAAATAATGAAATATACACAAAACCATATCAAGCTCCCAGGATGACAATCACGTCACCAGCAGGCACTGGGGAAGTCCCAGACTCGACTCAGTGACGGACGGGAACTGGATTCCGGATCTGGATTCAGGATCGGGATCAAAGGCAGACGCAGAGACAGAGTCCTCCTCAGATGCCGGCCATTGAAGAAAGAGAGAGCTGACCCTTTGATCCCTCAGCTTTTATACTGAGCATGAGGCAGATGGGATGGAATACCCTGTTGGTCAGTTTTGGGTCACCTGTCCTGTCCGCTCCTCCCCACAGGGGTGACCCCTCTACGCTTTTCCGCTTCCGACCCTCCAACGGGGCAAGTAACAAAGTTGGCTGGCCTTGGTTGTTATAGCAATAAGTATAAGCAAGAGGCTCTCTGCATCCCATTCCTTGGCATCAACTATAAACATGGGTCTTATCACTCTGAGAGTGAACAGTTTCCTGCACAACATGCTGTTAATTTCGGCAGTTAGAAGAGGCCTAGCTAAAAAGTAAAGTTACTGAACAAAATTGGTCTTGTTTTACCTCAAACCAGGACACCATCCAGTCACGCCATCATAGAAGGCTATCAAGATTAGTCAGACATGACTTCCCCTTGGTGAATCCATGTTGGCTGCTTCTGATAACCTTCTTTTCCTCCAGGTGCTTTGAGATGATGCCCAGAACAAGCTGTTCCATCATCTTTCCAGGGATGGAGGTGAGGCTGACTGGCCTGTAGTTTCCCGGGTCTTCCTTCTTGCCCTTTTTGAAGACTGGAGCGACATTGGCTTTCCTCCAGTCCTCAGGCACCTCGCCTGTTCTCCTGGACCTCTCCAAGATGATGGAGAGCGGCCCAGCAATGACTTCTGCCAGCTCCCTCAGCACTCGCGGGTGCATCCCATCAGGACCCATGGACTTGTGGATATCCAGTTTACTTAACTGATCTCTAACTTGATCCTCCTCAACCAAGGGAAAGTCCTCCTTCCTCCAGACTTTCTCTGTTACCTGCAAAGTCTGGGACTCCTGAGGGCTGGCCTGAGCAGGAAAGACT
>VFFE01007690.1:93296-106321 GCA_008921705.1 Burhinus oedicnemus | reverse complement strand
AAAAAAAAAAAAAAAAAAAAAAAGGAGAAAAATCAGCCTAGTCGAGGCCTTGCTTATTTACTGAAAAAAATACAATAGCTGCTCAAGAGCTTCTGGAAGCTGGGTGGAGCCCAGAGCAGAAATAGTCCAGAGCTGGACCAGATAGACCAGAAGTAATTGCCCTTCCTTTGGCAGGTCTGCCTTCTGCAGGAGCATCTTCCCATGCCAGACACTACTGAGCGATCTACCAGCACAGATGGAAACTGGCATGTTCAGACCTGCCAAGGGTAGATCTCACTTCTTGCCCTCAACATCCACAATCTCTAGCGGAGAAACTAATCTCAGACATTAACCTTTGGGAAACGCTCCAACACAGTAAGTGATGCCAAGCATATACGAACAGATCCAGTGGATTATACAAGCAAATTGTCTGACAGCTAACTGAACTGTTAAAGACCTTTTTCATCATTCATGTCATAGTTTACACAGTAATTTTGAAGTACAAGATAGTCATAAAAGTCTTTAAAAATTTTAAAGTGTACAAGCCATATGCAATTACATCTTTCCCTAACTCAGGGCAGTAGTGTGTTTTTGAAACTCTGTCCTGGGGATTTTTGATTATAGATCTTTATCACCTGAAAAGCTGTCAGCCTAAATATTATTTTTAAATGCTGTCTTACATGCAAACTGTTTTATAAAATGGATCAATATGTGAAAATAAAGAATAGTGTTTGGGTACTATTCTTCTGGACTGTTGCATACAGCATTCATAAAAGACTGAACAAAAAGTAGTCAAGTTAGTACAAAAAGTTACACCTGATAACACTTTACCAAAAGACTTCGGGCAATGTCCAAGGATGCATGCATTTCTATAACAAAGTGCAAAAAATGTAATACATAACAAAAAAACCCAAAAAAACTCTTCTATTAATGAACACACAAAATAGGATTGTATTTTAGACATATTTTGCTGAAAGCATGAACAGGAGTTAGCAAGTATTAACCACAGTTGTTAGTTGTTTCTTTTTAAAAGCCTAAAATTCTCTGTAATTCTCATAAGTACCTAGATTCTCACCAAAGTATTCCCAGGACTTAAAATCCTTCTCCAGTTGAAATAAATATTTCTTTAAAATCCTGTAATTCCCCTTGTCATTCCTAACTATGAAAATAAAGCAGTTCTTTGTATTCTAGCCTTCAGATTGATTTCGTGGATGTTCATCATGGAAAGCAGCTTTGGAGCAAGACACAGATGTGAGAGAGTGCACAGCCAGCTGTAGTTACAACACCTGTGTTCTTTCACACAAGAAAATCTGGATGTGTATATGGCATCACACAACTATTTAAGTGGGCACAGTTATTCACTCAGAGTTCAGAATTCTTGGCAAATACTTAGCACCATGTGTTGCTGAAACTCACAAACTGATGTTATCATATGCAAACTTAAGTAAGAACTATTTGTTAACCAGTGGGATTTTTTTTTTTTTTTCAGATGTTCCTGGATCACAGCTACAGGAACAGATCAAGATGATTCCAAGGGAGAGGAGCAGGCTACTTCACCTTTGCCTTGCTTTAAATCTGCCCCAGGAGCATTCATGTCAGCAGGAGGTATTAAAAGACTGAACCAGTATTACAGAAGACTAAAAAAAGGTAAGCAAAGTCACTCAACATAATATCACTGTTGTAACTATAGAAAGGCATATTAAAATTGGTGCAATACAAAATAGACAAATATTTCTTATAGCATCAAAATAGTAGCGCTTTCTTCTTTCAGTTTCTTAAAGCAAAATGTGTGAGGAAAGGCTGTTTTGTTGGGTTTTTTTAGACTAATTGATACAGCTGGGGAAAAATGCTGAGATCATCCTTGAGAATCAAAAGGAGGTTCTGTGTGCTCCAAGTAATATATTTTTCCCAGAAACATCAATTGGTCAATTAAAATATTCTTCTCAAAAGTTCTCTCTCATCTTTAATCATATCCCATCACGATTAAAACATATGGAAGATACTGATTTTGAAGCTGCTTTCTCTTCTACCAGCAGGTGGGGCCACGCATCAACCATGAACTTGCGTATGCCAACTGTTACTGTGCAATTTGAACAAGTATTTGCAAACATAGCCCCGTGCTCTCTGTGGTGCTTACAAACACTTCTTTAGTTATCATCATCCTGATCTTACCACTGTGAAAAAAAAATGCTCCGCTTTACTTTAAATGCAGCTTGCAAAAATCTTTGTTTTCATTAGCGATAAAGCAGGTGGTGAGAACTTTGTTTTCATATGCATGTGCTAATCTGGCAGTTAGAAA
The DNA here is from genome assembly GCA_008921705.1 of Burhinus oedicnemus. Taxonomy (NCBI): domain Eukaryota; kingdom Metazoa; phylum Chordata; class Aves; order Charadriiformes; family Burhinidae; genus Burhinus; species Burhinus oedicnemus. The sequence continues at coordinate 104,043 of VFFE01007690.1, read as the reverse complement.
TTTGCCTCATACACTGAGAAATATTACCATGAGTAGCTGACGAGGCTCTTCGGCAGGAACCTGCCCCATTTCTCATTGCAAATCAAAAGCAATCGACTTGTAAAGTTCATGACTGCAGGGCAGTTCTGACAACTCCAGCAGGATGAAGGCTTATGCTCAAACTGGGCTTTTTAGAATGAACACAAGGGTTCTGACCTGAACAGCAAATACGTTTACCAAATGAGATAGTGACTCATCACTTCAGTCCATAACTTCCTTTTCCCATTTGCCTAAATCGGGAGAGATGATGAATGTTTTCTTCCCAACTGAGGCTCCAGGCTCGCTACATTCCATTCACTCTTATGTCCCCTACTTTACAAATGTAAATAATTTTCAGAAACACAATCTCTCTGCTAGCTTTATAGAAAATTAAAGTAACAAATCCTACAGCATATTCAGTTCAAGCATGCACAAATGGTTTACTGCTCTCCATCAGTTTGGATCTCTGTCAGACACTACATAACCTGGTCTTTGAAAGGAAAGAATTTCCATATGTTCTGTGTCATTATCTTTGTCTAATTTGCCGATCTGTATCTGTTCTAAGAGAAAAGTGTAAAGAGTTTTGGTTTAGGGTTTTTGTTTGGGTTTTTGTTTTTTTGGGGGTGGTTTGTTTTTTTTGGGTTGTTTGGGTTTTTTGTTTGTTTAGGGTTGTGGAGTTTTTTGGTGGGTTGTTGTTTTTTTTTTCTTTTAAGAGATCTATGTTATAGTTTCATTATGAGAAGGAAGAGCTTTGGATTTTTAGGCTCTAAACCAGCTGAAATGGTACAAAGTGTCAACATATACAATCCTTTTAAGTTAATCAGGAAGTTGCAGGAAGCTCCAAAACACCAAAACAGATTATTCATATAAAGTTCTGGTCTGCCTTCTGCAATCTGACCTTCATTTCAAAGTGGGAATTTAGCATTCCAAGTTAAATCAGAAAATATTTCTGTCAATCAATCAATCAAAGCTTTATGCTCCAAAGTCTTCTTAAGACCAGCCTTCACAAACCAGGTATAAAAACAATATTGTGTGAACCAACTCTAAAAGCATGCAGCTGTATGAGGTGAATCAAAGTTCACAAAACTCAGCTGGACTCAGGACACTTCATTTTCAAAAGGAGTTGGGTGAGATAGGGCTAAGTGAGAGGAACCAGCCCTATGTAGCTCCAATTTAAAAAAGAAAGCATTTCAAGACACACACAAAAAAAAAATCATATCAAGTCTCTACAGCTTAACATAAACTTCACATGTCTAGTGGAGGACACAAAGATGACCCTGTGCTGAGTCTCCACTGTTGCAAGTGCCTTGACCCCTCCAGTGGCAGCCAGTCACCCTTGCTTGGTGGGAGAAGTAACCTGGGGAAAAAAAAAGCTGGTTAATATTCAAGGACCACCTCCTCCAAGCTCAGGAGTGATGCATCCCAACAAAGAGGAAGTCAGGCAAAAAAGCTAGGAGGCCTGCATGGATGAACAAGGAGCTCCTGGACAATCTCAAACAGAAAAAGGAAGCCTACAGAGGGTGGAAGCAAGGTAGCTTGGGAGGAATACAAAGAAATTGCCTGAGCAGCCAGGGATCAGGTTAGGAAAGCTAAAGCCCAGATAGAGTTAAATCTCACCAGAGACATCAAGGGCAACAAGAAAGCCTTTTATAGGTATATCAGTGACAAAAGGAAGACTAGGGAAAATGTGGGCCCTCTCCAGAAGGAAATGGGAGACCTGGTCACCTGGGATATGGAGAAGGCTGAGGTACTGAATTACTTTTTTGCCTCTGTCTTCACTGGCAAGGGCTCTAGCCACACCACCCAAGTTGCAGAAGGCAAAGGCAGGGACTGGGAGAATGAGGTACCACCCACTGTAGGAGAAGACCAGGTCCGAGACCAGCTGAGGAACCTGAAGGTGCACAAGTCCATGGGACCTGATAAGATTCATCCACGGGTCCTGAAGGAACTGGCAGATGAAGTTGCCAAGCCACTATCCATCATATGTGAGAAGTCGTTGCAGTCCGGTGAAGTTCCCGCTGCCTGGAAAAGGGGAAACATAACCCCCATTTTCAAAAAGAGTAAAAAAGATGACCCAGGGAACTACAGGCTGGTCAGTCTCACCTCTGTGCCTGGCAAGATCATGGAGCAGATCCTCCTGGAAACTCTGCTAAGCTACATAGAAAATAAGGAGGTGATTGGTGGCAGCCAACGTGGCTTCACCAAGGGCAAGTCATGCTTGACAAATTTTGTGGCCTTCTATGACAGCATTACAGCGTTGATGGGTAAGGAAAGAGCAACTGACATCATCTACCTGGACTTGAGCAAAGCATTTCACACTTTCCCATGGATTTGATGGATGGACCATTCAGTGGATAAGGAATTGGCTGGATGGTCGCACTCAAAGGGTTGCGGTCAATGTCTCTTTGTCGAAGTGGCAAGCAGTGACGAGTGCCGTTCCTCAGGGGTTGGTACTGGGACTGGTGATGTTTAACATCTTTGTTGGCAACATGGACAGCGGGACTGAGTGCACCCTCAGCAAGTTTGCTGACGACACCAAGCTGTGTGGTACAGTCGACACGCTGGAGGGAAGGGATGCCATCCAGAGGGACCTGGACAGGCTTGAGAGGTGGGCCTGTGCGAACCTCATGAAGTTCAATAAGGCCAAATGCAAGGTCCTGCATGTGGGTCAGGACAATCCCATGCACAAATACAGGCTGGGCGGAGAATGGATTGAGAGCAGCCCTGAGGAGAGGGACTTGGGGGTGTTGGTGGATGAAAAGCTGGACATGAGCCAGCAATGTGCGCTTGCAGCCCAGAAGGCCAACCGTATCCTGGGCTGCATCAAAAGAAGCATGGCCAGCAGGTCAAGGGAGGTGATTCTGCCCCTCCACTCCACCCTGGTGAGACCCCACCTGGAGTACTGTGTCCAGCTCTGGAGCCCCCAGCATAAGAAGGACCTGGACCTGTTGGAGAGGGTCCAGAGGAGGGCCACGAAGATGATCAGAGGATTAGAGCACCTCTGCTATGAGGACAGGCTGAGAGAGTTGGGGTTGTTCAGCCTGGAGAAGAGAAGGCTCCAGGGAGAACTTATAGCAGCCTTCCAGTACCTAAAGGGGGCCTACAGGAAAGGTGGGGAGGGACTCTTTATCAGGGAGTGTAGTGATAGGATATGGGGTAATGGTTTTAAACTGAAAGAGGGCAGATTTAGATTAGATCTCAGGAAGAAATTCTTTGTGATGGTGGTGAGGCACTGGAACAGGTTGCCCAGAGAAGTTTTGGAGGCCCCATCCCTTGAGGTGTTCGAGGCCAGGTTGGATGGGGCTTTGAGCAACCAGGTCTAGTGGGAGGTGTCCCTGGCCACAGCAAGGGGGTTGGAACTAGATGATCTTTAAGGTCCCTTCTGACTCTAACCATTCTATGATTCTATGAAAAAGACAGGTTGGGGCAGTGAGAGCCTCACACCAGCAACAGGAATTAAATCTTCCTTGCCATAGCTCTGACTCACACCACGCCTGAAACTGAAAGGTGCTAGAACCTTCCTGGGGCTCTTTTATTCCCTTTATTTTCATATCTTTTCAGATGTAATTAAAAAAAGCCCCACAGTCTCAGACTAAATCTACTACTTTATTGACAAAGGTAAGGGGAAGACAGGCAAAATGCAGCAGTCCTAAAATTTCATTCAAAGAGCCCCAGTTCTGATCTTGACCAATGGTTCTAGAAATTTAAAAAGGTCATTGATAAAACAGAAATCTGGGGAAAGATTTGAACCAAGTGTTGTAATAAATAAAGATTTTAATAGAATTTGAGACCACCAGCAGTTTTATTTGTTTTCAAATTAGCATTTAATATTTAAAGAGCTCCCTATTTATAAGTAAGACTGTGATTGCTTAAGACACTGGCCTGATGAACAGCTCTGCCCATGTCACTGGCCTCACTGACTGCAAAGTCTGTTCATCAGATGCCTACAATTATTTGTGTATGAGTACCTGCAGCATTGTGAATACTGGCAGCATTTTGCCTAAATATTGCAAATTTGATCTAATACAAAAGAATCTGGACACTGATGAGCAAGTGATCAAGCTTAACAAGGCCGGGGAAAAAAAACATTCAGAATAAATAATTAAATATTTAAGATTATTTAAATTATTAGAAAGTAATTTTAAAGAAAAAAATCTAATTCTGTTGAGGGAGGTCTAATCCCTGATCCTAGGGCATTACCAAAGGTACCTAGCCTTTTACATGAAGCTCTAAATCTTTAATTCAAAAGGAGTTATGGGAACTTTTTTTTAAATCCGAAAAATACATGGCTGAATCGCAAGCTGATTCTTAAACATTTTGGAACATGGCAAGATCATGTGTGCAGATCTTGAGATTAAGATTCCCAGTTAAATTATCACATTTTCTTGTTTCAAATCCCCAGTCCCAAGCTATTAAAAATAAACACAGTATATGTAAATAGTACTCTGTCTAGAGGCAATAAACTTCAGGTTAGAAGTGATCTAGTCACTAAGGCTTGGGGCACTGTCTCATCCCAAAGAAGCAGAAAAGTCTACATTTAAACAGAGCGCCCCCCCCCCCCAAACCTGCAGCAGATTTTCAGAGTAACTCCCAGCAGCCGAAACTCCCATAAATGTCTGTTACAAACACAGTCCCAGGGCAGGCTCGGAAACTGCAAGATTAAAACCAGGACTTTTCAGCACAGCACTGTGGCCAGCTCACAGCATGGAGTTGTGAACAGGGGCATCAAACAAGTGTGAGTACAGAGACCAAGCAAGTTACAAAGCACTACTTTTGTGTTTAAAGCAATAAATCCATCAAACCCTCAGATGACGGTTAATTCACCACAGCATGCATAAATGAAGAATCAGATTTTCTTTCCACCCTCTGCCTCTCAAAATGACCTACCAGTGTTGAGGTGTCTATCCAAAGAGTCATGTTTATTCTGCAGTTACATATGATGGAGACAACCATCTCTGCAGGTAGGTTAAGAAAAAAGTCAATGTTACCTGATCAGCACACATTAATATCCAAATCAAGGAATTATCAGAGAGTAGTGTTTCCTTTCAAAAGCAAATACCCCATTTTCAGAATTAATCTAATGAGAAACCACGAGAGACTAGTGACTAGAGGCTGAAGAATGAGGACTTAAGAAATAGGGACAGTATAACCTAAAATGCCACTACACCCCCATCTGCCCCCACCTTCATTCTAACAACAATATATACCTAGACATTACATACTTGCAAGCAATCCTTGAGGGCTTATGTAAAACAGTTCAGGTCTACTCTTTATTAAGCCCCCACCAACCTAGAAATGCTTCTGCCAGGTTTCCACTTGGTTGCCACATACAATTTTCTACATTTTCATTCTTAACTTCTTTGATTACCAGCACAGCAGAATATAAACTCTTAGGCAAAGTGGAACGGAAGCTGATAAATGGATACCGCAACTTCACAAGTGATACTGCAAACATTTCTATGGAGGCAGAGGGTGATGATACTATCTAGGACTATGATGTCACTTTGCGAATCAGGATCACACGCTACAACTTGTATTTCCTACAGCTAGAAATACTGAGAATTTAAGAAGTATTAGATGTTGAAGCAGTATAAGCCATTCTAGACTTGAGAAGTGAAAGACCAATGTAAAATCTATCCTAAGATGGACTTGGCTTGTTGATATGTAAAACCCAAATATCTGAATGTCAGTAGGTAAAGCAGAAAAATCATTTTGAAGAAGGTTTGGTTTTGCTTTTTTTTTTTGTTTGGGGTTTTTTAACCTAAAGCTTTTCCAATTCTTAAGACTCTTTCTTCTATTAACAGAAGAGTTCTGATCAAAATCTGAGTTCTGTCCAACTCTGCAAATGTAGGGTAGAAAGCAACTTATGTTTAAACAAAGGAAATATCTTCCTTTGTTTATATAAGTGCTATTTTTTTCTACTGCATGCCCTACCCCAAAACAAAGTTAAATCTGAATTTCTCTATTATCATTCCATTGTTCATTTTTAAATGCCTGCTCTTACTTTTAATGCCACATGTAAACCTCCATGACAAAGTATATATTTTTTGCTGTTAGCAAGATATTTATGATAGGAACATACTGTTTATTTGGAATTCATATTGTCAGATTCACCAAGTTTCTCAATAGTGAGTTTGATGAACCAGGGGAAATGCTTCCATCAGTTTCTTAGAAACCTAAAATAAATGCTACCCTGCTCATTCTCCATTTAAGTCTTGACAGTTGTGAATTATAAGCATACTTTCCAACCTGTGAGATGTACCTCAGAGTAAGGCACCACAGAGACCAGTAACTGAGACAAAGCACATGAAATTACAAAGTATATGAGCTAAATATTATGAAGTAGAAACAACTCTTAATTGACTGAAATGAGGCATGCACTAAAAAAGCCGACCAGCAGGTATTATAAATGTAAATGTATGGTCATGCAAGTCTATGAAACAAAAACACCTGAAAAATGTGGGACACACACACGAGTCTTCTGAGAACAGTACTAACCTTGTTGCTCACTCTCTGATTCAACTTTTGCAGGACTTGGTGCTACAGGAAGGGGTCGAAGAGGACGAGGCTTTGGAGTTGGGGGAGATATTTTTTTTCTTCCAATGTACTCTACATAAGTTCCTGGGAAATCCCCCCTCTCCCCTGTGCTTTCATTAAAGCCATTTAACCAACCAATTTCCTCAGGCTTTGCTTCTTCCCCTTCACTGAATCCGAGTGCTAGTAAGGTACCTTTATTCACAGTTAATATATCTCCTAAGTGCAAGTCAATGTCATCTTCTCGCTCTTTTTTGTAGTCATATAAAGCTCTGTATTGATATCCTTCGGCACTCATCTTGGCAAACAATTTAACGTTCAAAAGTGTTATTAAACAGTATCAAAATGCAGTTGTCCAGTTATATTTTTATGTACCGATAGATTCAAGATGTATTAAATGGGATAATAAAAATGTCAATAGCAATGTCTAAGTAATAAAATCCACCAGAGAATCAAAAGGCACCAGGATCTGTCATTTCACTGCTGATGTTTTTACTGATGTATTTATTCCGAGTCAATGACTGTTGCAGAAGAATGTGTTCCACTTCTACGTCTAGCAATATTCTTCCAATTAGTTCCTTTTCTGAGCTTACTGGCACTTCTGGATCTCCATACTCAATTCAGCTGATTCTTATAGCTGGTCACACCTTCTTCAGATGTACTTGCCATAGATTGCCCTCGTACCTTAAATATTCTGCCACGGAACTCCGCATACATACTTCCTGGAAAGAGAAGAGAAAACTGGTGAAGTAGTTTCAAATTCTCTTGATGCTTGTGAACTTGGGATTCCACTTATGACTTAAGCTTTATGCAACCCTGGCAGAGGTCACATGTCCCACAAAAGAGCCCTAAATAACAATAAAAAAAGCAACCTCACAAAAAACCCCACCACTTGTCAGCTAATGCTTGCATTTTTATAAAGGATACATGTCTAATTACTTGAACTGAATTTGCATCCCTGCAGTATGAGGCATGCTGCTATATGTTCCCTGCTTCCTTCTCTGTGGCTTATGGCTACTGAAGTCTCCGAGAGTGAGAGGGCTAAGCCCTGATGGTATTCCTGTAGTGCAGCACCTAACCTGGCAGCACCTAACCTGGCAGCAAGATTTTACATGTTATCTCCCTGAAGACACACAGCCACAACCCTTCCCCTCAAGAGGTCTGCCAGGACTGAGGAGGAGCTCACTGTAATTAGCACTGACACTCACCATTGAGGTATTCAATCGCCTGCTGTTTATGCAGAGGGTGAGGATGGGCAACGACCTCCAGCCCAAAAACCTATTGGAGAGAGGGATCTTTTCATAATCTGCAGGAGAACCAGAAAGTCCAAAATGCTTTTACTTGACAGGTACCATATTTCTGTTTTCTTAAAAAGAGGGGCTTCCCCGCTCCCCTATCTTTCAGATATTTTTTTAATGTGTTTATGGTATAATATTAGAAAAACAATCAGTAACTAAAACAGGCATATCCAGACCACCTAAGCAGCACTAGCAGGAGAAAAGTATCAGGGTATATGATGAAATTATGATAAAGGCAAGAGACTACAGGCCTAAACATTTGACTCAAGGTTGCCTGACCATAAAGTAAGAAGAAAAAATATGATTTAAAAAACAAAAAACCAAAACCAATCACAATTTAGAAAACAGTAGCTTAAAGACATACAGAACAGTGAAAGTTTCCTAAACGTTATTTCAACTATTACTCATTTTTTATCTACTTTAAAAGACAAGCACAATCATAATTTGAAATGCTACACTGGAAACCAGAAAGTGCTAACTACTCAGTTGCACTGAAACTCCTAAACAACAGCTGAATAAAAGACCTGAGGGGGCTATGTAATACCAGTAGGTAAAATATTGACTGCATACTTAGTGCCACAAAAAGCTGAATTTTTTGAGCAATACTTCCTTTTACATTGTGAAAATACACCAGTAAACAGGGCTAGAATAAGAAACCTCTAACAGCTTTTTTCTGCACCATTTTCTCTAATGTCTCAGTCATCAAGTCCTTGGAATATGACTAACTGAAAAGCTAAAAAGCATTTATAAGAATGCATATGGGCTTCCTTTTCCAGTGGATAGCCCTGATCCCTAATTTGTATGTGGCTCCTCTTTAGTCCATCAGGTCTAAATATAATTCCCTGCAGCTTATTGCGCAACATCTCATGTAACAGAACACAGAAGAAAATCTTGCAAGTTCTTGAAGAACTTCCTTATCATCCATTGCAATGAGTTTTTCTGTAGGAAAGAATTATCTGAGCCTGAATTAAGCTTCTCATTTTAAAAAAAAGCCTACACACAAGTATTTATTTTAATAACTTTCAAATCTATCCACATGGATTAGGCAACCAGCTCCCAGCAAAACATCAGAGACTTTGCAATTAACACGAAGAGAGTTTCACTGATATTATTATTTTGCCTTTTCTACCAGAAGAAAGCACACAGACAAGAACTGGGGGGGAGGGAAACAAAAATCTAAAGCACGAGTACCAATTAAATTGCACAGAAGCCTTTTCAAAAGCATGAGTTCCTCCCATTTCACAAGAGAACAAAATGCACTTACACACCTTAGATCTAAACGTTGGAGCTAATCTAAAACTTTCCAATCAAAACCAACTATGCACAGCAAAACCTGCTAAAAAATTACAACTTCTACTACATTAAATATTCCAAAAATATTTCTTTTCTTTTTAATTAAGGTACAACAAGTCCTCTGCTATAACTACTCATTTCACTCCTACTGCCTACAGGCATTTTGGCAGTCAACCAAATAAACTCATGAAGTTCAATAAAGCCAAGTGCAAGGTCCTGCACGTGGGCTGAGGCAATCCCATGCACAAATACAGGCTGGGCGGAGAATAGATTGAGGGCAGCCCTGAGGAGAGGGACTTGGGGGTGTTGGTGGATGAAAAGCTGGACATGAGCCAGCAACATGCACTTGCAGCCCAGAAGGCCAACCGTATCCTGGGCTGCATCAAAAGAAACGTGGCCAGCAGGTCGAGGGAGGTGATTCTGCCCCTCTACTCCACCCTGGTGAGACCCCCACCTGGAGTACTGTGTCCAGCTCTGGAGCCCCCAGCATAAGAAGGACCTGGATCTGTTAGAGCGGGTCAGGAGGAGGGCCACGAAGATGATCAGAGGATTAGAGCACCTCTACTATGAGGACAGGCTGAGAGAGTTGGGGTTGTTCAGCCTGGAGAAGAGAAGGCTCCAGGGAGAACTTATAGCAGCCTTCCAGTACCTAAAGGGGGCCTACAGGAAAGGTGGGGAGGGACTCTTTATCAGGGAGTGTAGTGATAGGATATGGGGTAATGGTTTTAAACTGAAAGAGGGCAGATTTAGATTAGATCTCAGGAAGACATTTTTCACTGTGAGGGTGGTGAGGCACTGGAAGAGGTTGCCCAGGGAAGCTGTGGAGGCCCCATCCCTGGAAGTGTTCTAGGCCAGGTTGGATGAGGCTTTGAGCAACCTGGTCTAGTAGGAGGTGTCCTCACCCATGGCAAGGGGGTTGGAACTAGATGATCTTTAAGGTCCCTTCCAACCTAAACCATTCTATGACTCTGTGATTCTAAACACTGCATAATTTAACTGACATGACGTACTCCTCTGAACTTTTATCACCAAATGTATCATACCAACCTTACGGCCAGACATTTAAAATGAATACTTGTGTCTCTTACATTTGGTCTGACAATACAGAACTGGAAATCTTGCAATAATAAGATGGCAACAAGTTCCTCCCTGGCACAGCAGGTGTGTCTCCTCTGTGACTCCCCCACCTTCCCCAGTACCCTTGCAAAATAGGTACGAGGCTCTGGACAGAACCAAACAATGACAAGGACAATGATTAAAGTCATGCAGAGGTGTCGCCAAGATTAAGTCGAACTACACCCCACATCAAAACCACTTCCATAAAGAAAAAAAGATGGGTCATTGTCATAGGAGACTCTCTCCTGAGGGGAACAGAAGTCCCAATATGCCGACCAGACCCACTTCTCAGGGAAGTCTGCTGCCTCCCTGGGGCCCGGGTTAAAGATGTGGTGAGGAAACTTCCTACGATGGTACAGCCCTCGGATTATTATCCATTATTGCTTTTTCATGTAGGCAGTGATGAAGTTGCAACAAGAAGTCCAAGAGCAACCAAGAAAGACTTCAGAGCCTTGGGACGACTGGTTAAGGGATCAGGAGCACAAGTA
>VFFE01007690.1:14242-46820 GCA_008921705.1 Burhinus oedicnemus | reverse complement strand
TACTTGTGCTCCTGATCCCTTAACCAGTCGTCCCAAGGCTCTGAAGTCTTTCTTGGTTGCTCTTGGACTTCTTGTTGCAACTTCATCACTGCCTACATGAAAAAGCAATAATGGATAATAATCCGAGGGCTGTACCATCGTAGGAAGTTTCCTCACCACATCTTTAACCCGGGCCCCAGGGAGGCAGCAGACTTCCCTGAGAAGTGGGTCTGGTCGGCATATTGGGACTTCTGTTCCCCTCAGGAGAGAGTCTCCTATGACAATGACCCATCTTTTTTCTTTATGGAAGTGGTTTTGATGCAGGCAGAGAGAGGATAGGGAATCCTCTATACCATGCATCCTGTCTGCCTGACAGGCCTGTCCCAGGGAAGGTAGGGTGTGGTTCCAGTAGTCTATCTCTCCCTCAGACTCCCTGATACTCCTCAGGAGCTCAAGAAACTCAGGCATCTGTAAGAATAGTCAGGCTCTCTAATTGGGAAATAGAAGTTCTATTTTCCATTGCAAATATCATTCAGATACAACTGGGTAAATGCAGCCAGGCACACAAGGGGAACAGGTTTCTATGACACTAGTACAAAAGCACTCCATGGGAGCTTGTGTCAGCAAAATTAAATGAGACTGATAATTTACACTTTGTCACTTACAAATGCAATATCACCAGTGCTAGATAAATTATTGAAAAAGTTGTCAAATAATTTGCTTAGTGGATATGGTCACCATTTTGCTATTTGAACAGCTGTCCCTCCATTACCCTCCGAAAGTGATTATTTCAGTGAAGTTTTAATGTGACTCTTCTTCCACTGAACTTTCTTTAATGAATACCCTTGGAGTAATTCTATCACCCACTCAGGATTTTTACACTTTGGTTCTTCTTCCATGCAAATGATATGAGAAAACTTTCTCCTTTACCAGACCATGCATGTCTTTAAGGCTAGGAGGCCTGACCAGTGATTTCTGTTAATTCACATTTAAAAATGTTGATAAAGAAAGCAGAAACATTTTTAAAATATTTTAGTTTATCGGGTAGGCAGGGCTTTAACACAATTTAACAGTAAAAATCGTAATCTGAATGGCAGCCAAATCTACCTATAGGGACTGAAGATAATTCTGGGGAGATTCTTGTGCTGGGATTAGATGGAGTGAACCTAAAGAGACTTTTGGCACACACAGCCCCATCGTGTATATTTGTCCATTTCTAATTCACATGAGTTTTTTTGGGGGGTTGGAGTAGTCTGGAGTGAAGGGGTTTGAAACAGAAGACCCAATTGGAGCTTCCAATAAGTTAACAGTTATGTATGTTGGGTCTGGCTGAGATGGAGTTAGCTTTCCCCATAGCAGCCCTCATAGTGCTGTGCTGTGTATTGGTAGCTAGAAAGGTGTTGATAACACACCAGTGTTTTGGCTACTGCTGAGCAGTGCTCCCACAGCATCAAGGCTGTCTCTCCAGTCTCCCCCCCTTCCAAAGGCCAGTTGGCTGGGGGTGGGCAAGAAGTTGGGAGGGGACTTAGCCAGAACAGCTTGCCCAAACTGACCAAAGGGATATTCCATACCATATGATGTCTGCTCAGCACTAAAAGCTAAGAGAAAGGAGGACATCATTATTACGACGTTTGTCTTCCGCTATGTGTAGTGAAGCCCTACTTCCCGGGAAGTGGCTGGACATCTCCTGCTGATGGGAAGTAGAGAATAAATCTTTTGTTTTCCTTTGCTTCCATGTGCAGCCTTTGCTTTTTCTTTACTAAACTGCCTTTATCTTGACCCCTGAGGGTTTTTTTTTCATCTTATTTTCTCCCCTCCTGTCCTGCTGAGGAGGGGAGTCATAAAGCAGCTTGGTGGGCACCTGGCAGCCAGCCAAGGTCAACCGACCACATTATGCTGTGGGACATTTTTAGAGCCCAAAAAAACTTCTTACACATTCACTGGCCTTTTAGTTGCTGCTGTGTTCAAATGCTCATGTTTCTGATCCAAAAGGCTCGGCAGTATTGAGCTTTTCAGTAAAAATCAGACAAACCAAAATTGAGGCTCTAAAATTCCTTTGATTTGATGTGGGTAAAGTACAGTTATGAAAATACCAGTCCAGTCTGGTTTCAGTGTCACACTTAGTTCTGGTTGGGTTTGGTTTCCTGTTCTGTTTTTAAGTTATATCTTTTCAAAGCAGAAGGTTTGTGATTGCTACGATAGCATGAGATGGTTTCTCATGGCTGAAAAACCTCCCAGACTCTTTAGAGTCCCTCCTTTAGAATCCAAAGCCAGACTCACTTTGCGGACCAATTAGGCCTTGAAATGTGAATATTGATCTAAAAGTAGTTTAGATGTCACTTCTTGAGCTGCAATACTCTGTAAAGAACCAAGAAATTGGACTGCTTAGAGAAAAAAACAATACCATCTTTATAGCTATAAGATTACCTGTCTCAGCCTGCTTAGTTTTCAAGAAGCTTGAGGCTTCATGCTGTATACATGGACTAACCATTGAAGGAGGGATGTGAATTCAGTCTTCCCCTATCTCTGGTGAGTGCCATAATGACTGGGCACTCTGTGGAGTAAAACTACCAGTGGAGTGAAGCTAACTCTTTAGTCTAGTGGGAAAAGCGTTCAACTAGGATGTCTTATCTCTGACTTCAGCCACTGCTCGCTGGAGACTCTCCTAGGCCTCACATATGCTAAGTGGCTACAAGCATGGTCACTGTTGGCGAACAGGCTATATTAGATGGAAACTGGAGTCCTGCTTTTCATTTTGAACATTGAAAAAGTTCTGCTGAATTCATAACCCTTTTGAGGGTTTCATATCAAACAAGTGGTTTGTGGTTTGGTTTTTTTTTTAATATGAGAATTGTCCTTGCAGGACTATTCTTGATCAACTCCAGTACATGCATGCTGAGCCTTGCACTCCTAGTCTCTTTCAAGGTCCATGACTAGATTAATTCCTAGGAAAGGATGGAGAATGACAACATCTTGTTGCCGAGTGGGCCATTTATCTGACACAGGAATGTAGCCATGGATTATCAAATGCATCAGCGCTAACAAATACATCAATAACTTTAAATTGAAAAAGATGCTGGGCTGGAAAATTTGGCCCTTAATGATCTTCAGAGCAAAAATTAAAAAGATAAGTAAATTCAAGTTTTTAGAAGACTATGTGAACAGAAAAGCTAGTCAGTCATTAACAATCTTGTCATATTTCTCTGCCTTGACCCTTCCCCTTGCATTCAAGTAGATCTCCCAGGAAACTGATCCACTGAAAATGAGTAGCTCAGGAAAATATTGGAAGAAAAGCTTTTTTTCCCAAGATCTCATGGTCCCTCTCTCTCAGTGGGAGCCAGTTCTCAAAGCTCCAGAGCCAGGTTTGCTTCAGAAGCTACAGAGGTGAAAGCTTAGAGAGATTTCAGATGTGAAGTATCTGCTGGGACTGATACCCACAGGTTCCCGTTATTTTTCTCGTGGAGAGCTATTTCAGCCTCAAGACTGCAGAGAGTAGAGCTGACATTAAAAAAATTCAGAAGAATGCCTAACTTGTGCTGATACTTTTTGTGAGCTAAAAAGCTTTGAAGATGACAGCTCAAAGAAGAAAACATACATGTTGAATTGTGCATGGACATGCATCAGTCAAGGCCTACATATGTATTACCAAATACGAGAGCACTTTCTTTGAGTTTCTGAGGTCAGGCATGTTCCTCAGGTGCATCCTGATTTCATATCAGGGCATAAGCTAGCCACCACCCTCCCTTGCAGCCTTGTTGCCACAGAAAACAACCCAGGTTTTTGGGTGGGAGCAGCTTTGGCCTGCTTCAGCTGCTTACTCTGTTAGTGGCTGGAATACTAAGATTTGAAGAAAATCAAAAAGACCCCAGTCTTTGGTTTTTGATATGGAGATGAACGCAGCAAATCTGATCTAGAAATCATAGATACGTACAATAAGGATGGGACACAGTAATGGAGCTGCGGTAGACTCACTTTCTAAGCTCCAGAGTATCTTTTCTGGAAAACTCCTACAGCAGTCTGTTTCACTTGTGCATCATGGTTACTTCTTTACTGAGCCATTGACATGGATTTCTCAGGCTTTTCACCAATTTTATACCATTTTCAAGGGATAAATGAATTTTAAAAATGGGGGAGGGTGGCATTTGGAAATGAGGACTATTCATTGGCACAGCCTGGCTAAGAAGCTGAATACATTCTCAATTAGTCAGCTTGTCTTCAGACCTGAGGCCATGTTATTGGTTGTATTCATCTAGGAAATGTCAGATGAGCCCAGGTGTGCCCGCAGGTACTGTGGTCACAGTGTCTGCAGCAGAGACATGCTGAGGGAGCATGTGCATTCACATTGCTATAGATGATCTGAAAACAAGGGAGAAAACCTGGGTTTTTTTAATTGCCACAGCTAACCACCCTCCCCAGTAAAAGCAGCATCTTAATAGAGGATGCGCTCTTCTGTATGTGACACCAAAAGGAAGATTCTTGTGAAAAAGTTCTTACCAAGACTATAATAGCAATCCCTTTCCCTTCCCCTCTGCTCCCCTCCTCTGAAAATGGCCGTTTTGAACAAGCATTACCCAGAAGCTGTCACACACAGCCAGCCAGGAGAGTGTACAAGCAGCCAAGTGACTTGCGCTAATAAAAGACAGCTTGAATGCAGACTCTGGCCACACCTTGCTGGAAGCCCATGTGACCCAGCCAGATAAGAGGCATTTTCTCCACTGGAGAACTGGGGATGAGGCCTTGCTTGTCTGTGTCTGCCAAGATTACTGTGGGAAATAGGCAGACCATGATAAGATTTCAGTTTTTAGTAACACTGTTATTGGTAACAAAGTTCAAGATATTTTGAAACATCAACATCATTTAATTGTGTGTCTTTGTACACCAGTTGGGGTTTTTTTTTATCAGTTTATCCTCTCTTCCCCTCTGAAATACTCACAGCCCTGCAGGAGGGTCGTTGTGCACATTTATTCACCTGCTAGGTCAGTCTATCTTCTTCACCTAGGAGGATTGTTCTCTTGTCCAGAAACCTACAGTGCCTACCATAAATGGGTGCAATACCGTGAACCCATTCTGAGGATCTTATTCATGTATCCTGAGGACTCCTGGTGCTCATGGGTTGTTTGACAGTCCATGGCTTTCTTGTTTATGTTGCTTGTTATCAGTAGAGCAACAGCTGTTTGCATAACAGCTTCTCTTTCATCTCAAGTCTCTTGAAGCTTCTCCCAAAAACATTCCTGCCTTAGACCCTGGTCCTACGTGTTACTGCATCTGCTGAAGCCACTGAGGCTCTGCAAGGCCAGATCTTCCATTTCACTGGACAGGGAAACTCTCCGTGCAGCCTGCAGACCTTTCTCAGCAGAGCATTCTCCACTGAAAAGTTCAGTTTAACTAAGGTATGTATGCATGTACTGCTGCACCCAAAAAATATTGTAGGGCCTGCCACCTTCTTGAATTTTCCACATAGTAGATGCATGGGGAATTTCACACAGCTCTCCTGCTCTGAGGTAGAACTCAGTGTGACTGGGAAGTAATTTGACTGAAGTCGTTCCTATCTTAGTTTTATTATCACAATATCCCACCCTGTGTTCTTGGCTATGGAACAACTGGAAGGAAAGATAGTCAAGTTCCATAAATTTCCCCTGGATAAGAAAGAAAATACAGATATGGTGACTAACAAACTGATTTCACCTGGAAAAAACAGCAGCATCTTCTTCATCCATGTCTTTTCAGCTGATCACATGGCTGGCAAGAGACCAAATTATTCCCCTAAAGACAGGTCTCCAGATTTCACATAGAGAGGCCGTTGGAAGGCACTGATAACTCAGGCCTGAGGCAGTGTCAGATTTTGCCCTGGAACATGCAGAGAAGCCGGCAGTATGCAAGCGTTATTGCTCATCTGTGTTCCTCTGCACGGAGTCCAGCATTACAGCTCCAAGGAGGATACAGCCCAGCATGTTTTCAAACCTGTCTGCCATCTTCACAATTATTATGAAAGTCCCAAATTCTATAAACCAACTGAACTTCCTGCCCCAAATTAATTGTCCCTTATCATTGTGCCTAAGAGCAGAAGATATCACAGCTGGTACTGGAAAAATTAAAACTGAACAGGGAAGAGACTGAGTTCATCTAACCTTAGCCACCTTAAAGTTGCACGTCTAGCATAAGTCATTTGCCTGGGCTCCCCCTCCAGTCAATGGAGTGACTCCAGAGCATGATTCACCACATTCTTAATAGTGCCTGAGGTAAGTGAGGTGAATCACCCTGGGAAATTGCCTGTCTCTCTCTGTGAAGAGAGCTTTCCCAGATGGCTTTGATGACATGATGATGTGGTGGGTTGACCTTGGCTGGCTGCCAGGTACCCACCAAGCTGCTCTATCACTCCCCTTCCTCAGTAGGACAGGAGGGGAGAAAATAAGATGAAAAAGAACTCGTGAATTGTTTAATAAAGCAAAAGCAAAGGTCGTACATGGAAGCAAAGGAAAACAAAAAGATTTATTCTCTACTTCCCATCAGCAGAGGATGTTCAGCCACTTCCTGGGAAGTAGGGCCTTGGTATGCATAGCGATTGCTCTGGAAGACAAATGCCTTAGTAACAAATGCCCCCTCTCCTCCTTTCTCTTAGCTTTTGATTGCTGAGCAGACATCACATGGTATGGAATATCCCTTTGGTCAGTTTGGGTCAGCTGTCCTGGCCATATACACTCCCAAGACCTTGCCCACCCCCAGCCTACTGGCCTTTGGGGGGTGAGGAGGAGGAATGTTGGAGAGACAGCCTTGATGCTGTGGGAGCGCTGCTCAGCAGTAGCCAAAACACTGGTGTGTTATCAACACCTTTCTAGCTACCAATACAAAGCACAGCACTATGAGGGCTGCTATGGGGAAAGTTAACTTCATCCCAGCCAGACCCAAAATTAGGCCAGATGAATCCTACCTCAAAATGGTCAACCTCACTGTCTTCCTGAAACAGGGAAGAGCTTCAAGTTGTGTGAGCATGCAAAGAGCTGCTGTTTTTAAGTGGCAGCCTTTACCCAACAGAATAATAATCTTGCATCGCTTTCACAGGGAAGGTGAAAGGTGCCTGTGACTCTGGCCCCAGCATGGTGTAGTCTGCCCAGAGGGTGCAATGAGAGGTGTGAGGCTGTTTCCTTCACCTCTGCCCCCTGGTATGGCATGGCTGGCTCCATCTCTGACAGTTGGATTTGCATTCCTCTCATATTTCCATTTCATGTTCTTTCAGGTCTTTGCTCCCATTTAGCCTCACAACATACAAGCTGCTGAGAGTTGCTATACCCACCTTTTAGATAGGTAAAGGCTATGCCTTATTCCCCTGAGTGCAGTGACAGGCCTGAGGGCACACGAAAGCCAGCATCAGTATGAAGCACTGCCATGGATAGTGGACAGGCAGGTGTGATGTACCACCCTGTCACACAAACCAGCCATGCTTTTCCCTGCAGGCAGGTCACTAAATGTGGACTCTTGGTGTGGCTGTTTCACCTAACACCCCATGGACAAATCCACTGAATTACTTTGGGTGGCTGCAACATGAAGGAAAAAATGAAGAGGGATTAATCCAGTAACCTCCAAATATTTGTTTTACACCAAGCACAAGATTTGTGGAAAAGAAAGTAAACCATGTAGGAAATAAACATTTATAGAGGAAGAAATGTTCTCAGGTATGAATTCATTATCTTTCTTCTCAGGCTACAGTCTTCTAATGAGTTCGGAATACCAGACACATGATAGTGAAATCATCATCTGAATTAACTATATTCATGTCCAGTTTTGTCAATATTGTTTGTTCAAAGACTTGAGGTTCTTGTAATACTGTTCTGGCAGGAAATATGGCCTGGCACAGCCATGGATAAAACCCCTGCTTTGTCAAAGAATTGTCAGGATGTTTCTGGTTATCTGATTGCTGTCCAGAGGTTAAAGTGCCGGTCCCCGCAAAGATTATCCAAAGTTTGAATAGTGGCTGATTAATTCATATCTGTTTACCCAGAAAGTCCCTACAGAGCTTCTATTTTTGGCAGTCTATGTATTTGAGGAACATTGGTCCTCAAAGGGATTAAATAAAAAAAGAGATAGACACCAGAACCATGTCCTGAGCAGAACTCCCACATTTAATGCTTTTTGTTGTTTCAGAGGCGATAGGAAAGGCCTAGTGCCTTTTGTACAACCCACATCTCACTGGAAGTGTGTCTGACCCCATTCCTCCATGTGCCAACCCTGCAGGGAAAGCAGAACTGCTTATTTTTTGCCTTATTTCCAGCCAGGGGTGCTTTCAGGACCTCACCGTTTACTATTTCCTCAGTTTCCACCCTCTAAACAAGGGCCTCCGTGGAGTGGTGGGCCCCTGGGGTAAATGTTAGGTGCATCCTAAACATAATCATCTCAAAAGGGTTCCTTTGAATACCTCTGCAAACAAGAGGGGTTCTTCCCCGTGGTGTAAGGGAGGGCTGCCTCTACAGGAGGCTATTATGGGCAGCAAGGGACAGCCCAGGGCCTCAGCAAAGCTGTGCCACAGGGCTCTCCTCACCCCTGCCATTTTTTGCCTGGCTGCCCCCACCTGCAGCTCTGGAGGTGCCTGCGTTTGTCCATGCAGAGCTGCCTGTGGGGACACACTTGGGCTCTGCCAGCCCCCTCGCTCAGCCTGTTTGATCTACAGGGACCTCTGCCTGCCAAAACCACCCTTGCTCACCGGCCAGCTGATCAGTGATGGCATATGATTTACAGTGGTTTGGATTGGTTGGCTTAGGCAGGAACCTCCTCTGGAGAGTGGGGAAGCCTGGGGTGTTGGGCATAGGGTGGGGTGAGCTGCTGGGGACTGAGGGTGCTGGGCAGCATTGCTGGCAGCCCCACAGGGTGCCCCTGGGTGCAAACTCCAGAGGGACCCTTGAGAGGTTTCACCCTGGGGCTAAAGGATCTGATGCTCATTGACAGGCTGGAGCTGAGGCCATGCTGGCATCTCAGTATCACTACAGTGCTGTGCTGGCTCGGCTCATGGCCCAGCCAGCCCTGAGAGGGGAGGAGACATCACCTGTCCCTTCATTGAAGCCTGAAGAACGCAACAATGAGAAGTTCAAAATTTCCTTTTTCCTTTTTAGCTTCACAGGTCAGACAAAGGGATTTGCATGAAGTTATTCACACGTGACTTCACATGAGTCAAGCAGCTTGGGGAGAAAAAAAACACAAGAAGCATTCCCAAGCCTTTAAAAAGATCATGCCCACTTGTAGCTGCACAAAAATAGATTTAAGCAGTTTTTCATAGTTCATATGAAAAATGACCATCAAGCCTTAGCAAGAAAGCAGAGAGGTAAAGTAGGAGTGTGTTTGTCTGCAAACAGCAAAAATGGAATGACATTTCAGTGTCCAGTCTGCCAAGAGTGATTTCTATACAACATATGATACAGGCCAGAAATCTGCTGGTCCATAGATTTCTGCAGATTATGATCAACCAATCATAATTTCTCTCAGTAGCTGATGATGGATGATGCGTGATTCATGACCTAGCTAACCTTATTTTTAGATGTTGAGCTCTATGGCTACAGAAGAGTTCGTGTTGCTTAACATCAGTTCAGGGAGCAGGAACAAGAAAAACTTGGTGTCTAAAAGAATCAGCTTACTGAGAAAAACTGCAGCAGATATGTTCATCCGAGATTTAACCCCACTTTCTATTAAGTGGACTAAAAATATGATAATAGCCTTTAATCTATGTTTCTTATAAGAACCTCTAAGGGGCAGTGACAATGTTGTGATTTTTAATAATTATTTCAAGCCTGTGCTACCTGAGTACCTCAGTTAGGGGGTATTATGTGACTACAGCGAGCAAAATGTGGGCAGATTTTAGAATGGAAACCTTGGACAGAACAGGAATAGGAATCTCTTTCTGTTTCTAGAGTGGCTGGCTGGCCTACTTCCCCAGAGGACCTCTCCTGGGGCAAGATATGGACGGGCTAGAAGAATTCAGATACTGCATATCAATAATGAGGGGAAGAAAACAATGCTCAGAATCAGTCTTGCCCAACCCCCCCTTTACTTCCTCCCTCTTCTTCATTCTCACATTGGTTTTCACAATCAGATGTAGTCATGAAGTTGGTAAATTGCCTCTAGCTACAAAGGCTGACAGGCCGGCTTCATGGAAAGCAATGACAAAACTCACACTGATTTCAGAAGAACTAGAACTTCATCTGCACTGTAAAAGGCAGATTACAGATCATTAATATTGTACTGCTTTTGCAAGAGTATGAGATGAGCAGAACTGTCATTTTGGCACTATTTGGCACGAGACTATTTTGGAGCTAAACTACTCCAGTCAGTTCAATACATAGGATGGATGTGAGTCAGCTGAAATCATTTGCCTCTTGAGTTCCCTCTAATAATATGAGCATTTGGGTCTCATTTTCAAAGTAGCTCACATATAGACAGGAAGAGCCGGCCAAGGATTCTGGTAAAGAGACATCTCAGTCCTTACTGAAGCCTCAACAACAACTGAAATGCAGTTTCAAAACAACCTTTATTCTATTTGAAGACTTATTACAATTTTTAAAGCAACTTAAAAACAAGACACAGCTCCATCAACTCTATAGCTTGAACAAAATTTTAAGGAGGCATGTTTTCATTGTTGCCTTTTAAAGGCAATTTGCAACCCACTTTACCCTCCACCTCCTTAAAGACCATTTTAAACCAAAGTAACCTTAATGTTTTAAAGACATTTAACAGAACAGAGCTTTATTTTTAAAAACAAGAATAAAAAACAAATAGCAGCATCTTGGGCAGCTAACGCAGTCTCATTAGGTCAAGTGCAATGTAACATTACCAACTCCGACTCCCACAGTCCAGTTCAGTCTTCCTTCTAGTGCAGTAAATACAACATGTTCTACATAAAATGTTGCATTTTGGAACCTTGTCCCATGGGAGGCATTGTACTTTGAACTGCCCATTTCTAAAGTGACCCTGAAAAAAATATCAGGATTCACTTTCCCAACTTAATACCATGCATAGCAAAAGAACTATGAAAATCCGCAGTTTTCCCCATTAGAAGCATCTGAATGTTTTCCCAAGCATTATTATTTCATTGCCAATTACAAGACAAAGCCATTTCTTTACTACAGAACAGTTGATACCAAATACAAAATTTGAAGATTTGGTTTTACAGACTGCTTGACAAGATTTCTTATCTAAGTGAACCATACAGACAAGCATTTTTTTAAAAAAAAAAACAAAAAACAAAAAAAACCCCAAAACACCACCACAAAAACTCAGTTTTCTACCTGTATTCGGAAACATGCTGCACCCACAAAGGTCTAGTGTGCATGTGTGTGTGTCTTTAAACAAAGTTAATAATATCTCTTACTGAATTTAGCAAAATGATCATGTTTGGTGAAAATGCACCTATACTGGAATTTATTCATACATAAACACAGCAACTGTGTGCGCATATGCACAGATAAACATCCCCAAACCTGCAAATTCAGTTTTCAAATTAAGGAAATCAGAAACTCCTAATTTTGCTTGTGGGTATTGGTTCTCTGTGTTATGTTTCATACGTTTCAAAGGCCTTGTGAAAGTGCTGCTGCAGTGCAGCATAACTCAGGGATTTAAAACAAAACAAAAAATTCCCCAAACCAAAAAAGCATACTAAAACAATTCCCACTCTTGAATCATATTAGATGCAAAAACTATATGTCAATAGAAATATAGAAAAGCACCGTGTTTCTTCAGTTATATCCATGTGCTTTTTTTCTGTATATATTAGTCTGAGAGCAAATCAAAAGTGGAGTGAACAATATGGTACACAAAGGACAAACAACTCTGCAGTGAATAAAGCCTTTGACAGGACGCAGCTCTGTGCATTAAGGAGGGAGGGAAATGCAGAGGCCACACAATACCTAGGTACCAAAGAAAATCCACTCATCCCCACTTTGAGGGCGTGATCCTTGCAAATTGCACAGATCATGTGTAGGCAGAACTTCCCCTTAAGAAGCCCTAAGCACCCATCCTCACAACATCGTGCTTATTTCTCGTTGCTTGTGCAAGAAAAGCAAGTGCCAAATTTGTGCGTACACTATTTTTCTCTCTGCTGCAACCACAGATGAAGAGTAGTAATACAGCATGACAGGAACAAATGATATCCCATACTGGGCTGGCATGCTAAGGATATGACCCACTGACATAGCAGAAATTTTCTTAATATGAGGAAAATTAGATCCAAATGCCTTAACTACCATAAAATTTCTGGAGAAATACTAAGTGAAACATGAATTCAGATTACATATATTTTGCTAACAGAGAAAAAAAAAAACCCCACAATTTTACTCTTAAAATATTTAACATCCAAAATTCAATATATGTCCAAAGTGTTAACTTGCTACAAGTGTTAAATTGTTGTATATTGAACTAATTTGTAACTTCAAGCCCAGTAGTATGACTGTCATGCTAGAGTAATTGTTGGCACTTTTCATAGTAAAAAAACAGTTATTAGTAAACCAAATTTACATGGTCCTACAGGCCTGAAAAGAGGATGGAATGAGGAAGGGAAGGGATGAAGACTAAACTTCTATTCAGAAAAAAATATTCAGAATAATTTTGTAAGAGATGACTATGCTGAAACATTAATGTTGGTTAAATCTTGTTTCCTTGTAAGAAAACACACCTATAGGAAAGCAAAGACAATCTACCAAAAAAAAAAAGAGCACAAAATCAAAATAAAATCAAAAGCCTTACAGCTTCAGAAATGAAGGAATAATGTAAAAAATAAAAGATAATATAAAAACTACTGGAGAGTGGCAAATTTCTTCTTATTATTTCCAATAGCTTAATAAGCACTGCATACTTTGAATTAAAACACGTGTAGTTCTAAATCAGAGCTATTATGAGAAAACTCCATGGGTCTTACTCTTCTGATTGTGTGTGCAACTCCCTTTAATAGTAATGGGTCTTCCCTTTGCATCTCAGGGGAAGAATAAATTCATATCTTCATTTAGTCAAAATTTCCAAGATTTCTCTGAACTTCGTTACTTTATCAATTTGCAATGTGTGAATTTCCTCAGTGGTCAGGACAGTAAATAACCATTGCAAACCACTCAGTGAATTGTCCCAGAATTCCTAATAAGTTTGCTTTAGAGGGATTCATGTATTTGTTTCCTTTAACTAAACCATAATAAGTCTCTGGTACTTGAAATGATAGAAGTGTTCACTTTGATACTGCCTCAGTCTACAAACTTACAAAAATAAATCCAAAATGTTAAATATGAAAGCCTAATCATTTTCAAAACAGACGTTTTCCAGTCTTAATTAGCTCTATGTTGTATCTAATTGTTCTGAGTAAAGGTGGGAGCTTCTTTTCACAATACTAATACAAAAAAACCAAACCTAGGCAACAGTTTAGAGAAACTTCCTTCATATGAAATGAAAATACCTTGACATGCTGACAAAAATTCTGCCACGGTAGGTCAAGAAGTCATTTATTTACTCTGAAAACAGGTTCATTCTGAAATCCAAACTATGTACCCCAGTAAAAGTTCCTGTTTTTTCTGCAGTCACTAGCAGAGAAGGATACACAATTTTTCATCTTCCAAATACAAAGACAATCATGATAGAAGTTCAAAATGCTTCAAGAAGCAAACATAGTGCAGTACCATATTCTAAAGATATCTCTGAAACAATATCGTTGGACTCAGTGATATTTTGTAATGTTCATATATTTTTTATTGAATAAAGCAGCTTTGAAGCTTATCAGGCACTGCCCAACAAAATATTTAGTAAAAAAAAATTATGAACTTTTTAAACTTTGAGCTAGTAGCTCAATATTCTATACAAAGAAAATTGTAAAATATTTCATAGTTTTAATTCTGAAGCCAACTCTTGTTGGCTTCCTGCACATTTTTTTTAAAAAACAAACAACAAAATGAATGACAAAAAATAATCATCAGGAAAAAATATTCTCAGGCAAAAGAAAGAAAGAAAAAAGACAACAAGGAAACAAGAAAGAAAAGCAAGCTTAACCTCTAGATATGCTTGAGAGAAGATTACAGCCTAAAGAAAATTGAGTATTGCACAGCATGGTCTAAGAATTCAGCTTTCAGCAAACAGAAAAGGGAAAACAGGAACAGTTTGGTATTGACAGTTTCCATCAATGATAGTCATCCAATACTATGTACATTATTATATACTGTATGCCATTGAAAGTCCTGTTTTCTTCAGTCTTAAATATATTCTTAAAACAGGATTTTTAAATATCTAAACAAAACACTTCCTGGCACTTCGCTATTACAATTCCTCTGAACAACATACTGTAACTAAAGCCCTTTTAAAGTGTCCCTTAGAAATGAAAGTGCCATTCTGCTACATATCATTCACCAGAAACCAAAAAAACCACAATGCTGCGTGTCTGGATCCACTGAGTGCAGCAACACCAAATCCAAGCCAGGCCTTGATCAAGAAATTCCAATAACCAAATGACAAAGACCTCTTACACCTTGTGTCTGGAGAATCCAACGTTCTTGCTGGTAAAGCTTCAGAAGTGGTCACAAACAAGCACCATGGTTAAAGGCCTATATGCCCCTGCAGGGAGATCAGGTTAGGATTTCTCTCTCTTTTGTTTTTCTTTCCTTAATTAAAAAAAAGCACTTCTGACTAGAAAATACGTTCACAGCTTAATACTGTGATCTCTCCAACTGCAGTTGTGAAGGAAAGCTCTAGTCCCATCTGAAGACAGATAGCTTTGATTCTGCAGCTCAAATTCTTGAGTAAGGCTGAAAGGAGCCTTCTCTCTCCAAAGGCCTCAATGTTGTCAAATCTTTTCTTTAGAAAAAAAACAAGCAACCCAGAGTATAAGATCTTCATCGCCTCTGCTGTGCATGTACTGGGTAGGCTAGTGTGACATTGAGAGAGTCATTGTGCTGCACGAGTGATGTGTGTTGATAATGTAGCACCAGTTCTTTCAGCGAGTTGTACAAGTTATATGGCTCTGCAAATCCATACCCAGTAGGTGTTTTGTTTATCACACAGTGCTTTACTTCTCCATCCACCCTAAAGAGGAAAAAAAGAAAAACCAACCAGTTTTTACTTTGTCAGTACAGTAAACTTAAGATAGAAAATATGGTATTGGCAATAAAACTTAAAGTGCTAGTCACTACATAGAATTCCTGTCTTCTGTGGTGGGATAATGGTAAAAGCCTAGGTTTAACTCAAATTCCCAGATGTTGTGTCAGCTTAGGGAGGCAGGAGATAGGTAGGACTTAGCAGCTGCACATAAAGGAGTGCATTCATGCTCTGGTTTCCCTTCTTCTCCATGAGGCTTATCTGTGGGAGTGGCACAGGTTTGAGCTGTGTAGCAATGGAGCAGCAATAAGGATGGCCTCAGGACTTGTTGGTCTGCTTCTAAGCCCAAAGATCCAATGGGATCCGTGCATATACAAGTGTCTATCTGCCCCTGGCTCAAGGTAGGTGGCTCAAATGTTGGTTACATCATTCACAAATTAGGGTACGTACACAACAGAGCAGGCATAGCAGCCTTGTTTGCTGCTCTCTCGAACAAGGAATGTTCCATCTCGCTTTCCTCGCAGCAGATTTTCAGCTTGGCTTCTATTGATATTTCCCACATTCCATTTTCTCTCATCATGATGGGGCAAGTCCTCATCATCTTCTACCATAGAGTATTGGCTGTTGAAATAGGACAAAATGTGTTTGTGAAACACGTTGAAAAGCAAAATCCATGAATTAAGTAGTCCCCCTTTTGTATTACTTGAAAAAACAAAAAAAGTCAGTCATTAGTAGGATGCCTCCTTGGTAAAACTAGGGATGTAAACCATGTAATACTGCAACATTTTGACCACTGAATAAAAATAAGTTGTAGTTCTTGTTTCTTTTAAATACACTCATGTAAATCTGAAGAAGGATATAAAAGGATGCTGTGTTATCTTTCAGAATCTGCTGCAAGCACTTCAGTGCTTCTACTGTTGCTCACTGTTTTGGTAAATAGCAAGCCCAACAAAATCAATACCCTCTGAGTCATCTTCATTTCCAAAGATCAGAACGCTTGGTCAGCAGTGAAAAATCATGCAATGTATTGACTACAACTGCTGCTTGGGAAAGCTATGAGCAGTCATATAGGTAGACAGGTTAATTATTCATAGGGGAGATGGCTTTTTGGAAAGGGTGGAATAGTAGAGTGCTCTCTCTCCTTATAACCAGATTATGAGAAGAACATATAATATAGGGCCTTCTCTACCAAAACAGCCACCAATTATAAAGCTGATTCAGAGTTATATAGAACTCTGAGCTAAAGCCCACCATGAAAGAAGATGTCTCCAGTTCAGCTGTGTGGACACCACTTTGATATTCTGCAGTTCCAGATGCTCCCCACTTGCCCAGCAGCCTGCACTGGTGGGCCCTGCCTCTCCTGCTCAGCTTGCAATCAGTCTGTGTTTGGCTAATGAATTTATTCTTTCTGTAATAGGTTTTTAATCAGTTTTCCTTGCTCTAAGAAAACATGACTTCTCACTCATCCACAGTTCTGTCTTTCTGAAGTTTCTCAAAGTAGTCTACAGAAATCAGCAATCTCACACAGAACACGCAGAATTCAATTTTTCAGAAAGAAGAGAGCTTTTGTTTCAGATTACACTCTCTCTAGCTCCCTTATCCCATTGTACTCCTTTGTCCTGCAAGATATTCAAATGCATTCATCAGTGGCTCTGTTTTCAACCAGCACCTAGAGAAAGGGATTCCTATTTTTACTGCTGCTCATTATACTGATTTTTTCTGCTTTACAACTTTAGAAAAAAGTCATATTCTGAAAGTTTAATTTTTCAGCAGAAACCTGAGCACTTACCAGACTCGCTGGCAAGAAGAGTCATAGAGTGAGAGAAAAGGAAGATTTTCTTTAAACAGTTTAACTTACTATTTTGATGCTATGTTAAAACCATGACCTGGCACTGTTCTTTGTCTACCATTTAACTGATGGGAGTACCACTGGAAACAGGTGTCTATATATTCTCCATCATATCATCTTTGAGCTGTGCTAAGACTGAGTGAACAACATGGCTTTAATACGTGTATGCCATTTTCATCCCCTGCTTCTACCAATGCAGCTGTAGCAGAGATGCACAATTTCCATGATAACAGTAGGAGACTCAGTAAACCAAGCCAAATTAAAATAGACCACTAATGTGGACAAAGCTAGAATGTAAATCCACAAAACAGTCATTGTCAGTGTGCTGCTTTTGCTATATGTTCAGCCAGGCAGTGTAAAAGGCATGCACAGGAAACTACATCAGCAGAAAATGTTGATATGAATATTACTTAGACAACTTTGTTTTTCTATTTGTTCATTCTTCACTGTTACTACACTGTTGATATTATTTTGTGGCTTGCTTTTGTTTAAATTTGGTCTACATTTGCACCACCTGGGTGCTTTTTGCTTTTTCCCAGGAATGAAGTGAAATGTATTCAGTAGTCAAGCCCCAGTCAGAACCTATACTAAACTGAATTCCTGAAATGACAGGATACTATCCTCCCATTTCCAGAAAAATTAACCAGACCACACAACCAGAGAAGGACCATTCTTCAGCATACACAATTTTATCATCTCCAATAGCAATGTAATATATTGATGTAGGTACCACTATACTAGATCGCACCATGGTACCAACACTTGAAATTTGGAAACAGCCTACCCATGCCTAAGAGATCTTCTGAACAATTTATCTATTCATATGACATCTCTACAAGATACTAACACCTTATGATCTTCATTTTGTTGGTAAGAATAAAGACACAGGTTAAATTCCAGCACTTTGCTATAGTAACTTGATTATGCACTTCCATGAATAATGGCAGAGAAGTGGGTGAGACAGAGTCTTTTCTAATACTTGCATTACGTATGCTGCCATGTGTTAACAGTGTGCATTGTTACTGGAGAGCTAGGCTTGAGATTTCCTCTGTGTGGTCCTGGAATTAAATATACTTTATCTCACTTTTGTGTAAGATGACTTGAAGTACCAGTAATATCTAAATCTTTTAATACTCACTCTTCTGTATTTTCATTTCCAAGCCATTCATTTAGCTTTTTTTGCCGAACACCTTTTTGAGTCAGCCACCTGGACAATAATTGCAAATAAAATTAATTGTTAGTCACAGAAGTTGGATGCCAATTAAAAAAAAAAACTTTTAAAAAAAGTTTTGCTAATTAATAATGATACTCACATCAAGTACTGATCTCTTGTCTTCCTCAGCTGTATGAGGTCTGGCTTAATGCTGTTCATACGCTTGTCTATCTCTCTATATTCAGCTGCTTGCTTCTTTAAATCCTCTTCTAATCTACGCCTGCTGTCCACAATTTCACTTATTCGAGACTTCAGTTTTTCATAGTTGTGCATAATTCTGAATGGAATAATGTGGTAGGTTATAGTCTGATGAAGTCTTATTCATTACTTTATATCTGCTATTTAAGACATTTAAGAGAACAGATTATTTCTCTAGATATTGGTACATGTTTTGCAAGTTCACACCCACCCCATTTGAGGCTTGCTGTGCTTACAACTGAACAACTTTAAAATTGTCAACTTGCTATAGTTTTAGGCAGATCTATATTTGGCATTGTTTCTTTCTTCAAAATCATACAATTTGAAATATAAACACTGACCTTTGTATTTCTTTTTCATTTCCTTCCCGTTTAAATTTTTCAATGTATTCCTTACTGTATCTTTCTTGTGTCTGACACTGCTCTTCAAATATTTTTATTGTTTCATTAAATGCTTCAATAGCTGTTCTTTTCATTTGAATTTCCTGAAAATAAAATAATCGTTATTACAGTGTTATCAAAGAGGGGATGATTTATTGGCTTGTATCACAGAAACACTTCAGTATGTTGTAACAGAATGACTTCAATATCCCTTTACCAGAACAGATTCTCTCTGCAGCCTTACAAAACAGAGAAAACAGGCCTGTACAAAAGGCTATCATGATGAGGCTTTCCACGATGAGGTTTTCCAAGAAAGAAAAACTGCTAGACAAAGAGCTAGGTACAACCTTTGTTTTGTATAAATAAGTTTTATTTGTGATTCACTTTGCCCTTTGTACCAACTAATGTCCTTAGAAGTACATCTGGCTTTCTGAAATAAAGGTATAAGATATTGAGCTGGACAGGTCTCAAGAGGTCATCTAGTCTATCCTTCTGCCCCTACATAGCTAGTCGATAGCTAAGTATTTTAAGTTCAACTTGCCTGCACTCCTCCACCTTTCTTCAATTATTTTGAGGCGTATTTCCCGAACATTTTAAGAAGCAGTCTTGATTCTGAGGCTGTAAAACAGCACTAATTGACTGGCACTTCAAGACTTGTCTAATAGTTTATTAAGATCTAAGAAGGATAGATGCAGCTTTTCATTCCTGCACTGTATCTACACGTCAACACTCCACCCTGCATAGGTGAAACCAGACCCTTAAAAAACTAGTAATAAAATACAATGCTTCCCTGCAGATGTGTCTTGAAAAACTTAACTTGATGAGGTCAGTATGCAGAAGTGTTGGTAAATCAAGACAGTTCTGTGCTTGCTTTGGATGCAGGTGTCAGACTTGAGCACAGAGTTAGGTTACAGGTGGTGACTATTCAAACACGAGTAAGCAATTCTACTATACTGAGCGAGCACATCAGATACATTTCCTCTTTGGGCAATGGTAGTGGTGGTGGAAGGGAGGAGGATGGAGGAAGATGGCAGTATGAATTTACAGTAATATTCTTCTAAATCTACAGCAGTCTTCCACTCTCCCTTTGGTTTCAAATCTAGCTCACCTGAGATGTTCTTGTGTAGTCTTCATAGAGTCTGTCATATTCTCGGCTTTTTTCTTGAAACTGGGTATTATATTCATGTAATTTCTTTCCCACTGCTTCAATGCTATCCTCTTTTACAACTTGATCCTGGGATGATGAGTAGAAGGAAAGATATTCCATAAGGAAACAATTATATTGCACGGATTTTCAGGATAAAACTGCTTAAAAATGACCAGATAGTTACATAGTAAATGTGACTTCTCTTTTATCAATATGGAGATCACAGAATCACAGGGGTTGGAAGGTCCTCTGGAGATCATCTAGTCCAACCCCCCTGTCAGAGCAGGGTCACCTAGAGCAGGTTGCACAGGATGGCGTCCAGGCGGGTTTTGAATGTCTCCGGAGTCGGAGACTCCACCACCTCTCTGGGCAGCCTGTTCCAGTGCTCTGCCACCCTCAAAGTAAAGAAGTTCCTCCTCATGTTCAGGTGGAACTTCCTACGTTCAAGTTTGCGCCCAACATATGATATACTATATGCATAATATGCAAATTAGGAATAGAATTAATGACAAAAAGCAATTTTGCATTGCAAGTGTTCATCTTTATACTGAAAATGATATATTTCATCATTAATGAGTGGGATATTTATTAACATAAGTTTATTTCTTAATAATATATCTGCAGTATTTAAAGTTTTTATAAGCAAATTGAGGAGTTGGTTTTAAACAAAACCATCCATTTTTATACCCACTTTATTTTTTCAAATATTAACACAGCTGAAATTCTTCATGATAAATGACTCCCCAGTCTGCAGTAATTTCTCTGTATTTAAGTGTAACACAAAGAAAATAGACCAAATTACCTGCTGGTACTTGGATACTGGATACAGTAATTTTACATCCAGTTTAGGATTATACTGGGCTAAAGATTCATTCCGGTAATGGTTTATTAGCTCAACCACAGAGTTGAAAGTTAATGGGTCAGAAAAGCCGTATTTCCCATCTCGGTGAAATATTTTGATTAATTTGTTATTTCCTCCTTTCCTGCAAATAAAGTTTGTTGAAAAGTTAGGCATACTTCAAATACTATTTCCTAAGGAACATTGTATTTTAAATGCAGTATTGCATTTTACTGTCAAGTATTACAGACCTAGCGTAATTATCTTACCTTAGCGTAAGTGTGTAGTCCCCATGCATTTTGGTTGAAGCATCTCGTACCAAAAAGGTACCATCAGCAGTGTCTCGAAGCTTCTCATTTACTTCTTCTCTAAAATGAAAACAAAAGTAACCAATCATTTCAGCTACTTCTCACTCATTTACCTTCTCACTGTGCTCTAAATTATTCTGTTTTAAAATAACTGGTTTTTATAAGCCTTCTTGATCTCCATATTAATAAATAAAGTTATTTAATAGCTTATTTAACATTACTAGAACAACTGGGATATAAAAATGATATATTCTATGTCCTCTAACTGCTGGAATAAAGTTATATTCATGCAAAGGTCTTTCTGCTTGTTCATACAAGCCTGCACAACTGGAGCAGGCAGTGCTGGTCTAATGCACCTATATATAGTACAGTTAAAAATGTTGTTAATATATGACACTTGTTAGTCTGGCTTGTTAACTATTGTGCCTACAGTTGAGGTTCTGGATGAAAGACAAGAAGAAAATACTTATTTCTTGGTGTTGTCCTTTCATGCTAGCATTTCATATAGCTGTCTTAAAATAACAGAACAATCACCAAACCATTTCACATATTACATTCTAACTGACTGCCAGTAACGTTTTAGTCATGTTTGGAATAAACCCAACTGTAATATATTTGTGTTGGAAAATATCCTAAAAATGGCTCTTAGAACTGTAATTTTTCTATACTTAAGAAGAATACATACACATAGAATAACAGCAAGAACATAAAGCCAAACATAAGAAATACATGTCTTGAGCTGATTTACCTTGAGATATCTCCCCAGTACCATTCAGCATCTTGTAATGACATGTTGTTATTCATGCTGTTGTTAGTTACAGTATTAGGTTTTGGTGGCTTAGGAGGCAGTGCTGCAGATGAAGGGGGAAAAAGTTGATTATAACTCATTGAAAACCTGACCATATATTCCTTGAAATTACACATTATTACATGAAAAAAAATAGTTACAAAACAGAGTTTTCCATCACTAACAGTCTTTAAAAGACATTGGAGGAATCAAGATATTTTACTGAAAACAATATAATTAAACAAGAAAGATGTATTGTTTCAAAAAAGTATGTTAGTCTTGCAATAATATATTTTAAGCAAAATATAACACCATACTCATCTCTGCCCTCTGTGAATAAAGCATTTGAGAAAAAAAAATCTGAAGTTTGCTTTTACCTTCTTCCACTATCTTCAGGTGAATATAAATTACATCTCCTATGTAATGATCTTAGAGGAACGTTGCTGCTTCCTCACCTAGAAGCTGAGTAACAAAAGATGCAAACCCACAGCAACACTGTTTATTTCAAGAAGAATTGGGTTTCTGTGATACTCAGCATTATGTGCGATGATTTGCCAAAAAACACTTTAAGAAACCCATCTGTGACCCAAATATCCCTTGTGTTAATCTTAGTATTCTACAGAATAAATTGTGTTCCAAATTCCAGGACTGATTAAAAATCATATCCCACTTTTCTCAATGTCAAAGCTGCATACATATACCAGCGGGTGCCAGAGAAGATACTGCAGCACTCCTGACTTAGTAGCAAGGGGGAATTGGAATCAGGATTAAGAATCAACCCAACTCTTTTAGTTCTCCAGTAAGTACAACATTCCTTATGAACATCCCTTTCTGTATATTATGACCAGCTACAAAAGATTATGTTTTTAAAGTTGCAATGAATATCAAGAAAGCATAATTTTTGTTATATGATACTAAAAAAATGATGCAATATCAGGTATTCAATTAATATTGCTAGATTTTAAAATTTGTTTTTCCTCAAACAATCCAAAACAATGATTTGCAATCACTGTTTCAGGAAATAAAAGTGTTATTACAACATCTCCTTTAGTCACAGTGTGGAACAGAGATAGCAAAAATAGTAATAAAAGAAATGCAAAATTTTTATTATATAAATAGCAGAGCTAGAACTACATCTGACAGAATAAAATCAAAACAGAAACAGGTCAATTCAGTAAAAATTCAATAAGTAAGCAGACAGGTATTTCTACAGGTTATGATTCTAATTAGTATAACCATGTACTAAACCACAATTTAATTCTAATTTATGGAAAAAAGGAAAAAAGAAAAAATATTTGTATCAATGACAAAGTAAAGAAATCCTACACATCCACTAAGAATTTTTCAGTAGCTATCGTAAAGACCAAAATGAATTAAGTCTTTCATAATAAGACTGCAGTTTTACCTGGTGGATCCATTTCTATGTAAAACATCATGTCTGTGCTACGGTTTATATCTGTCTTAGGATATTCTATATCCATTTCTTCCATATTCCAAACAGTATTGTACATTTGTATGAGTTTCACTGAGTAAGCTCAGATACAAGAAAAGCGTCAGGCTCTCTTTGTAATGGTGTCTTGGAATTAATTTTAAAACCTATAAGGGGCTGCACTGTAACCTATTACATCATAATCCTCAGCCAATCATGTCAAAAGAATGTCACCAGACCATTTCTGTTTCATCATTTTGTTCTACGTTAATCTTAAAAAATGTTTAGTTTCTGAAAGAATCTACATTTAGCCAAACTGCAGTATAAACCTGGTATTACAAAGAAAAGGACTGAGTGAGCTCTCCTTGCCTGTGTTCACAGTTAATTTTCCTGACTTTGCAGCATGGTACAGTCCAATCCTGGCAGGATGACAAAAGGCTGATATGCTGCAGCATGTAGCTCTTACACACATGTGCACACAACACATGCACACTCACACACAGGGCAGCTCCCTT
This sequence comes from Burhinus oedicnemus, assembly GCA_008921705.1. Taxonomy (NCBI): domain Eukaryota; kingdom Metazoa; phylum Chordata; class Aves; order Charadriiformes; family Burhinidae; genus Burhinus; species Burhinus oedicnemus. The sequence continues at coordinate 23,138 of VFFE01007690.1, read as the reverse complement.
TAGAGGTAGGTCGGTCACTTCTTGGTTTCATTCTCCTACTTGGATGCCTGAAGTTTACCATTCAAAAAGCTATAAAAAGCTTGTGAACCTACTGTACATATTAAAGATGCAGAAGGGAAAAAGAGCATGACTCCGTGTGTGTATGTGTATCTATTACACACACATTATATGCATACATACACACACAGAGACACACATAATGAAATATGGATTATGTTTTTAAACTGTACAGATTTCTATAATTTTAATGGACACACAGGTCTAATATACTTGATATTATTATATAAAATGTGCTTACTGCAGAGATGCCTTATCATTTTGCAATAAAATACAATTCCAATTGATCTGGATTAACTCATTTTGAAATCTAAAAATCAAATATTGTAATCTTACATTCAGCAGACTTTCCTAAACCATGGAAGAAAGTTAAAACTGAGCAAGATCTTGAAAAATGATTTTGCTGAACATAAAAAGCCAGTCTGTCGGGATACAACAAGATTTAGTCTGCCTTTTCACACTGTTTCTCTACTCTGTTCTCATTGAGATATTTACCAAGTTAATTGTTTTTAAAAGCAAGAGTCCTTGTCAGTGTCTTCTTCCTCACTTGATGTTATGTCATCAGTATTCCCCTACCATTTAGAAATATTCCTTAACTCCCCCCCCATCGCTGACTGTAACTCTCTCAGACCTCTTGGAAGAAACATGTACAGAATAGACTATTAATTCCAGAGCAATGTGAATGCTTTATACTCACTATAATCTACAGGGGCAGAAATCCAGATATCAAAAATAACCAAAACAAAGAGTAGCTGTAGCAACTATCTGTGCCTACATTATAAGAAATCCTGGTGCAGCTGAAATGTGCTCTCACAAATACTCATTAAAAACATTAACACAGTTTATATCCTTCCCAAATATTTCACACACATCTACCCTCCCTCTGTGCCCCTCATCAGCTCACCCCCTTTAGACAAGATTAACATATAAGAACCTTCCTGTCTGGAGTACCAACAGCTACCAAAAAATGCATGCTGGTTTGCTTTATATGTTAACAAGCTTAAATTCATTTTGAAGTAGATTCTCCCCTCCCTGTTTAGGTAGACATGCTCCAAAGATTCCTTCCATTTCCAAAATGAAACAGGATACTTAAAATCATCCCAGACACAAGTCCAAACACTGAACTGGGAGGTTTAGTCCACCTGCTACCCAAAGTTGAGTTGTCAATGTAATTATATAAATTAGGTTTTAAAGATTTCCTACAAAGACTACATTGCTGCATTTAGGTCTCATGTGGGATCAGTAAGATTTTTTTATTCCATTGAATACAGGCTTTCAGGAAAAATTACTTCTCCAGGGTTTCACTGGTGGCTGAATTCTGGACTGCCCACACTTGTATAATCAAGTTAGTGCTCAGCTCAGACTAGACTGGCTTGCAGGCAAGAAAAGACAGGAGGCAATTCCCCATTCCCTGTATAACCTGGAGAGGTACTGAGGTACTTGACTTTCATTCATGTATCTTAAGACCATGAAATCTCTACCTGGTAATCAGTTATAGCAAAATACTTCCACAAGGTGACAAAGAAAACACACACAGAAATTCAAAATCACTTACTTTGTAAATTTTGCATTGCAAATGCTCACTCTTGTAATACAGCCTGAAAATACAGTCCAACAATCTGAAAAATGAATTGGTTTCCTCTTATAAAAATCTTGCTTTAAAAAAACCCCAAACCTCCTTTTAATAGGAAGCTTCTCTGAAGCAACTAAGCAAAAAAAATTCTGAAAAAGAGATTGCTCTGCTTTCCAACCAATGTTCCATAAAAATCTCTGAAAAAGTGGTAACATGGAATGAGAAAATCCAAGCCTTCTCTCTCTTCTTAAGTGCTTAAAGCTCTGTGCTGTGCAGAAGTTATCCACTTACCTCATCATTAAAAAGTGAACCTGACTTTAGTACTGTAAAAAAAAAAAAAAGAAACCACCACCCTCGGTAGCTTGCACATTTCTCTCAGATAAAGATCTCAGTTTCATGATTAACTTGGGCAAATTCAAATACTTGCTGAGCATGGGATTTCAGGTGGGGGAGGGGGAGCCAGATTCAAAGTAAAAGTTGTCAACAGCTAACAAGTGGCCAATGTAGGGCTAACTTTCTCATTTTAGCTAAGTAAATGAGAAGACCATTGTAACAGGCTGTCACTGGCTGCTGAGCACAGTATTAAAGTCGAGAAAACACCATGAACAGCCAAATACAGGAAGTGGCTAACTAACTAACTGCAGAAAAAAAAAACCCCAGAATCAAAATTTTCCTTGGAAAGAGCTGTATCTCTCAGAGCAGCCCTGTACAAGCAAAATAGCCTACTTGCAAGCACAGCATCACCTCCTACACACTCATGCTGGATCACAAATACAGATGTTGCTTGAAGATCCTCAGCATGAAGCTGTGAGGCATTTTATCCATTTTCCATAAACTGAAAGTAGTAGGAAAAACACCTCTCCATATCCATGGTGTTTTCCAGTACGTCAGGGTTGTTGATTTCTTGGGCAGGCAGGCGGGAAAAGGGACTGTACAGAAAGGGAGCAGTTTAGGTTAAATATATTTTCCTTGTCTTAGTGTTTGGTGAAGATCAGACTTGCTAAAGGAACAGAACAGCAACTGAAGAGCCTGCTCCCCTTTGCCTACAGAGGTTAACTTCTTTGCCAGCTATACTTTTACAATGAAATAAATTCAAAATGAAAGGAGAAGCAGACCACAAGATTTAATTCAGAGAAAGAAGAGAAGGGGATTAATATTTTCCTCCCACTTGTTGGAAACAGTGAGAACTTCCAGTAGCTGTGTTCCTTGAGATCAGCTCGTGGTCCTTACGGCAGTCAAACAGCATTGAAGTTTTCACCTCCCAAACACTCTACCTACCAAAATCCTCCTATGCTACAAAATATCAAACCCACTTGTATCTCATAATGAAATCCCAAATATCTGCAGTACATTTTTGATGTTTTACAGTTTATTGATTAGCTTCACCTATAACAATCCCTTGCTTTTATAGTTTTAGCCTTTGCCTACTTGAACAATTGTCAGTTCTATATATAATCTAAAGCAGCACAGTCATAAAGGTACAGCCTACTTCAAATGGAGATGGTAACCCGCGTTTCTGAACTAATGACAGTACACAGCAGGAGAAGAGGAAAAATCCAATTTCTGACAGTAACTAATATGCCTCCTATTTACTGTTAAAATTACAGAAGGGGTTGATAACACTTTTTGCTTTATAGGGCCACAATACAGAAGCGTATTCTCAAAGGAGATAAGACAACTCAAAACTAGTTCACTTAATTGTTTATAATTTTAAAAAGCACAGGTACCCACACAGAGACAAAAGATAAGACTTTGTTCCCAAGTCCAATTTTTTTTGGATTCTAGTGCCTTGTGCAAAAATGAGTTCCTAATCATCCTGCAGAAGGGAATCATGTGTCTTGTCAAAAGAAGATACTGTTATGCACACACCTGCATTTTCATACAATTGCTCGATCTTAACTTTTATTTAAATTTAGATTTCAAAACTTTGAGTGGTGTCCATTGAATCTATAGATTTCTATTGGCAGAAAGTTAGCAGCCTATGACTTTTTGCAGTCATACTCTCAGCGGTGTTCTATCTATAAAGCAATTTGTTTCTAAAAATAGATGTATGAAGCAGGAAGAGAACTGATCAGGTTCAACAGGCTTGCATGTGTGTTACACATACTTACAAATGCACACACACGTATTAATCTGTAAAAAAATCTAAAAATGTTGTACATATTTCAGTTTTACTAAATACTTTCAATTAGGTATTATGAAACATAAAGCATACACTACTGTCAAAATCTAAACCAAGAATACACCATTGCTAGGTATGGTGATTAACAAAACATTTTGCTCTCCGTTAAATCAGATATAAAGCTTGATTTTTATTAGCTTAGAAGGGGAGCTCTCTGCTGGGTGAGGCGTGGATACGCAATATCCTGTTCTCCCCGGGACAGACTGCCTTCTGCACACTCCAAACCACGGTCAGTGCTGCCAACAGTCCAGTTAAGCCCACGGCATAATGCAGAAAAGTCCTGACAAGGGACAGCATTTTTACATATTTGGCTGTGCCCCCAAGACACTACCGACAGGACTGCAGGCTGAGCCTGACCACATGTTGTGGTTTAACCCCAGGCAGCATCTAAGCACCACACAGCCACTCGCTCACTTCCCTCACAGTGGGATGGGGGAGAGAATCAGAAGGGTAAAAGTGAGAAAATTCGTGGGTTGAGATAAAGACAGTTTAATAAGTAGGGCAAAAGCTGTGCGTGCAAGCAAAGTAAAACGAGGAATTCATTCACCGCTTCCCATCAGCAGGCAGGTGTTCAGCTATCTCCAGGAAAGCAGGGCTCCATCACGTGTAACAGTTACTTGGGAAGACAAACGCCATCACTCCAAATGTCCCCCCTTCCTTCTTCTTCCACCAGCTTTATATGCTGAGCATGACATCATATGGTATGGGATATCCCTTTGGTCAGTTGGGGTCAGCTGTCCCAGCTGTGTCCCCTCCCAACTTCTTGTGCACCCCCAGCCTACTCACTGGCGGGGCGGTGTGAGAAGCAGAAAAGGCCTTGACTCTGTGTAAGCACTGCTCAGCAATAACTAAAACATCCCTGTGTTATCAACACTGTTTCCAGCACAAATCCAAAACATAGCCCCATACTAGCTACTATGAAAAAAATTAACTCTATCCCAGCCAAAACCAGTACAGCATAATTAGTATCTGACATGCTCAGCATCTCTCCCTGAATGAGGACATCAGTGTTAGCAGTGCTTCTCTGTTGTCCTTACTGCCATATATGCAGCTGTCATTGCAACACTGAGGCAAGTATTACCCTTTCTGCTTCCCCTAAAATACAATTGCTTCTGCTACACAGAATTGCTGTTCTTTGTATGCAGGGTAGAAGCAATATGAGCTTTTATTGAAGTATTTTTTTTTGCTTAGGCAAAACCCTGTTTTATGATAGATCAGCTGTCTGGTCAGATGTTATTGCTAGAGAGTATAATTTCTTCTGCAGCTTAAAAATCTCTTTATCCTGATTGCCAGAAGATAGCCCATTAGCATTTCCTCATAGCTTTTAATTTGTTGGCTACAACAGGTTTGGGCCAGTGCTTAATGGTATTTGGTGAGGAAAAGCGAAGAGGTAGATGAACCTTGATTATGCAGTCTTTCCCTCTAGTGAGTGGTTTTGCTGTATGCACAAAACTATAGTGACGAGTTCGAGTATGAACATGATTGTACCTGTAGTAGTGTAAGAAGCCTGGTAAATGAAGAGGAGGCCTTAATGGCTGAACTAGGATGTTTGTCTCATCTGAAGTTGTCCTTTCATATGCTTTCCAAACTGTTAAGGAACAGACTTACATCTCATATTGCACTTTCAAACAAATTAGCTCTGGGATAAACTTGAAATGCCAGAGCATTGGCCTGCCAGAGTGTCCTAGATGTTTCTTTCTCCATTTTGCTAGTGGAGATTGATGGTACTTCCAAAAATGTTGCATGTTCCCCAGTATGACTTCCATTAAGATAAAGATTAAAAATGTCAAAACTTCTAATGAACAGATACAAGAGAAGCAGATATGTATTTGTATTACATAGATAGCTGTAAAATTTGTAGATATTGGCAAATGATAATACTTATGCTTATGCATTTGCTTGCCTGTTCATTTTGCATACAGAATATGGGGGTCTGATTCAAATCTTTTGGAGGTGGCCACAGGTGCTTATATTTTGCAATTTTAAAATTATTTATTTTATATTTGAGGAAACCAAGGAATTAAAAGACAAGATGAGGACCTAGACTATAACAGAATATAAATAGGTAGCAGTAGGTCACAGACCTGTGTAAGAAAGTGAGTTGAGTCTAGTTGGTAGCTTATTTTATTAGTGGAAACAGCTCCTGCCTCCCTGTTCTCACTGTTCCTCAAATTTGAGCCAACAGATAGCAATCATAGCCCAGCAGTAGGCTGCAATATACCTATTTTTTGTCCCACCCTCTTTCTCCCCTCCTGGCAAGAAGAGAAGTTGTGTTTGTCATAATGGCAAGGATGAATGATCATGTAGATTCTGTGGACAAATTGCACATTTAGTCATATTCAGCTGTGTTATACAAAAAGAGAGATAAAATAGTTTATATCAAATACAACTGTGGGAGACTTGCCTTTGCAGACAAGACAGCAAGCAAAACTAGGTAAGAATTTTTTAAGTCAGAGACTGAAAATCTGTTCCCCAATTTTATTTTCAAACAGATGTTACTTTCAAAGTATATGATTTACAAAGTGGCAACTACATGTTTGTCTTGCCTACAATGGTATTACTAAACATTGATCACTTTTCTGCTTTCTAAATTAAATGGTGGAATAAACAGCAATCTGTTTTTTTTCAAAATATTGCTATGTGTTGTCAGATCCTAAGATGTCAACAGAATATGTGACACTGTTGAGGAGTTATATGCATGCAGTTTGCATGTTTCAATATGCTTCACTAGTAGAGGCAATAAATTGCCGAATTCCTCACCAACACTGCCAAATAGACAGGATCTAAGGAGGAGAACATAATAGTGTTATTCAAGAGCACCTTTGATCATGGGAAGCTTAAGCTTTTGAAATATCTTGCAACTGGCTAGGTTAGAATGAAATTTTTAAAGGCTGCAAGGATCTTAAAGCCTTCAAAGGTGCGCTTTCTGACAAAAATTACTGTGATTGCTCTGCTATGTGAGGCTTTGCTAAGAGAAGAAATACTTGCCTTGTACATCAACATAAGCATCTCTGAATGCCAGAAGTACTGTAAGTAAATTAGTTTTAAATGCCCATTGAGCTCTATAACCATTGGCCTAGTAGACCTGCCAAGGCCCCATCAGTGCAGCTACCAGGCAAGTAGAATCATAGAATTATAGAATCGTTTTGGTTGGAAGAGACCTTTAAGATCATCGAGTCCAACCGCTAACCTAACACTGTCAAGTTACCACTAAACTATGTCCCTCAGCACTACATCTACATGTCTTTTAAATACCTCCAGGGATGGTGACTCCACCACTTCCCTGGGCAGCCTGTTCCAACGCTTGATTTCCCTTTCAGTGAAGAAATCTTTCCTAATATCCGATCTAAACATCCCGTGGCGCAACTTGAGGCCATTTCTTCTCATCCTTTCTCCTCTTACTTGGGAGAAGAGACTGACACCCACCTCTCTACAACCTCCTTTCAGGTAGTTGTAGAGAGCAATAAGGTCTCCCCTCAGCTTCCTTTTCCCCAGGCTAAACAACCCCAGTTCCCTCAGCCGCTGCTCATAAGACATGTTCTCTAGACCCCTCACCAGCTTTGTTGCCCTTCTCTGAACATGCTCCACTTTTATACTTTTATACTTTCCTCAAATGAAGCAACTCAGGATTATATGCAATCAAATGATCTCTTAAACTCTCACTTTGCAACTTAAGAAACTCTCACTGTTGACCCAGTGACTGTAGACTCAGTAGTGGTGGGGGATGGTGATCCGTGTGGTAGTGAAGACATGAGGGGTAGTGATAGGATGGTAACTACAGGAGTGTCTGAGCATGATCAGGTGGGAATTAGGGCTTGTCCCCCCCAAAAAGTGGCAGGACAATTAGCCCAGCTGAAGTGCATCTACACTAATGCATGCAGCATGGGGAACAAACAGGAGGAGCTGGAGGCCATTGTACAGCAAGGGAACTATGATATAGTTGCCATCACAGAAACGTGGTGGGAAGACTCGCACAACTGGAGTGCTACCAACTTTTCAGAAGGGATAGGCAAGGAAGGAGAGGTGGTGGGGTGGCCCTCTATGTTAGGGGCACTTTTGAATGCCTAGAACTTAACAATGTGAAGGACAGTGTTGAGTGTTTATGGATAAGAATCAAGGGGAAGGCCAATAAGGCAGACATCATGGTGGGAATTTGTTACAGACCCCCCAATCAGGTTGTAGAGGCTGATGAAATACTCAATAAGCAGCTGGCAGAGGTCTCGCGATCGCTCGCCCTTGTTCTCGTGGGGGACTTCAACTTCCCAGATGTCTGCTGGAAATATAACACAGCAGAGGGAACAGTCCCGGAGGTTCCTGGAGTGCGTGGAAGACAACTTCCTAACACAGCTGGTGAGGGAGCCAACTAGGGGAAGCGCCCTACTGGACCTACTGTTTGTTAACAGAGAAGGCCTTGTGGGGGATGTAAAGGTTGGAGGTCGTCTTGGGCAGAGTGTCCATGAAATGGTAGAGTTTTCAATTCTTGGAGAAGCAAGGTGGGGAGCCAGCAGAACGGCCACCTTGGACTTCCGAAGGGCAGACTTTAGCCTGTTTAGGAGCATGGTTGAGAGAATCTCTTGGGAGACAGTCCCGAAGGGCAAAGGTGCCCAGGAAGGCTGGTCATACTTCAAGCAGGAACTCTTAAAAGCACAGGAGAAGGCCATCCCCATGTCCCGAAAAACGAGCTGACGGGGAAGAAGACCAGCCTGGCTAAATAGAGAGCTTTGGCTGGACCTCAGGCACAAAAGGAAAGTTTACGTTCTTTGGAAAAGGGGGTTGGCAACTTATGAAGAATACAAAGATGTAGTGAAGCTATGCAGGGGGAAAATTAGAAGGGCCAAAGCCCAAGCAGAACTCAGCTCGGCCACTGCGGTTAAAGATAATAAGAAGAGGTTCTTTCAGTATATCAACAGAAAAAGGAAGACTAGGGAAAATGTAGGCCCACTGATGAATGAGATGGGCGCCCTAGTGGTGGAAGACACAGAGAAGGCGGAGTTACTGAATGCCTTCTTTTCTTTGGTCTTCACTGCTAAAGCTGTCCCTCATGAATCCCAGACCCTGGAGGCAAGGGGGAAGGTCTGGAGAGA